>CM032386.1:6925837-7525837 GCA_019049475.1 Eueides isabella | reverse complement strand
CCACCATGATTGATCGCCGCGACCCAGTAAATAATTGCAATTTAGCTTTATTTCCCTATCTATTCATATTTGTTATTATTAACCATAACTGCATTAATTATTATTATTTGCTTTTGGTAACATTCTTATTAACATTCTCATTA
Organism: Eueides isabella; assembly: GCA_019049475.1. NCBI lineage: Eukaryota > Metazoa > Arthropoda > Insecta > Lepidoptera > Nymphalidae > Eueides > Eueides isabella. The sequence goes on along the minus strand of CM032386.1, from coordinate 7,525,694 downwards.
GTTGTCGATTTCACAATTAAATTGTTTGTTCTAAGATTGTTGAAGAAAAATTTACGTCTGTAAATCCGTACAATGGTGTATTTTTTAATAAAATATATAAATATATATACCTAGACTAAGGAGCCGTCGTGGTTGCATGGGTACAAGGGAGCGACTGTAAACGCAACGGTTTCAAGTTCTATTCCCACACGTGGGAATGAAATATTTTTATTTAAATATAAAACAGTAAAAGCGCTATTTTATATATTTCTTTAAACATATATTAATATTTGTTGTGGATCCCATTGCAGCAAATAAATTACATTTGACAGGTCATAGAATTAGATTGATATGTTCTAGGCTACGCGATCAATTGAAAGTGATATGCCGGGATGTAGGGGTCTAGTGTCCTAGTTAAGGTTATCTAATTATCTTACAAAATGTAACATTTTCATTACCAGCCAAAGCGAGTATTTTATTAAAATAATTCTTTAAGAATGCTGAGGTATTATTCCCCGTTACAGTAGAGTTACTTACTTTTCTAATCAATGTAATAAGGCATGCTACACACGCAGTTCTGACATTTCACCCTTCAAAACATATGTTTAATGTACTTATGTTTGCTTGCAACAATAATATACATAAGTAGTCATTTAGAAATTACTATAAAAACTGTTCATGTGATTATTAATATATATTAAACGTTATATAATTCTATTATTATTATGAAATAAATATATATATTTTATTGTATTTGAAACACTAACAAAATAAGTATATTTAGATGCTCAAATTTAATACCTGAAATTATTAGATATCAACTTAAGAGGGTCATTGAAAACAACGTGTCTTATTTGAAATATTACAACTGGCAATGATCTCGAGGGTCTTGAAATTACAGAGCTCTCAATTAAAATGAAAAATAATTACTTTCCACCCCTTAGTAAATCAGATTAACAAAATTATTAATAAACAATACGAGTGTATAATCTCAGGTAAATCATTTAAAATTGCACAAGTCTTTTTTGATATAACGTATAAATATATTTTTGTTTATTTTATTTCATTTTATAATATTGTTTTTAATTTTCACACTGTATCCCGCAATTGGTAGGCATAGGGAACTTAGGAACCTAGTGTTAAGACACTACGTTTTAAATAAGACACTTTCGTTCCCCATAATCCACCCAACATGAGGTATTGCTTGTTGAGGGGTGAATATCAACGCCACGTTTTGCCTTGTTAAATATTCCATTTCCTTGAGTGGTGATCGAACCCACAGCCTGCTGAGCCTACAGTCACAAGCTTACGCCCCTACGCCACGACAGGCCTCAATTTTATTACTGTAAGTAGATATATTGACTTCAATTTTTTATAGCTCATAACATATTTGAATAGTATATTTTTTATTTTTCACTATGGACCCGCACGCAGCTTCGCCCGCTTTTACTAATAAAGGTTTTATTTAAGAGGTATATTGATCTTGCATGTTCTAATTAATGTGTTTGCAGCGCTTTTACAATGAGAATATTTCGAATAAATTATTTTGAACATATAATACAACCTATATTGATATTGATAATGTAACAGTGAGCATCACTATCAATGGTTTTAGTAATATTTATGTTACTTATTAATGCATTTTTTACCTACACGCTGTATCCCACACTTAAAAGGGTAGACAGAGGGAACTTGGGCACATATTGTTAAAATATTGCATTGCTTTTCTCGGTTTCCGCCGAATTTGGCATGAACTTGACTATTAAATTTTCAGGAACTCAACGCCGCGTTTTGCCTTGTTATCAGAACGAAGAAATGAAAATATTTAATATTGAATTTTTCTAGTGGATATCGAATCCTCAAACTGTCGCGTTTCAAGTCCACCTCTTGCACCACGACAGATCAACACTAGGTTTCTAAGTTCTCTGCTGACCCATTTCCAATTGATATTTACAATAAACATAACATCAACTAAACCACCTGATAATAAGATTTTACATTCCAAATACACCACCACCCCCATCATCACAGTTAAATTTTTTTTTAACCTTTTTGTATATTTCGTCATTTCACCCCGTTAAAATGTTATAGTTGTTCTAAGTTCAAATGTTGCCAATTAAAATAATATTCGTTACATTAAACAAACTATAATTTAAATTTTATTATTTAAAATAATTCTACTTTATCGAAAATATAAAATTGAAAAAATATGTAAATATGTCCAGACTGTCAGACAAAACCATTAATTACCATATCAAAATTCGTCCATTTCTGTCTACCTAGTACATTTTGAGTTATTCGAGATTAAAAGTCAATAAGTATAACCCAATGTGCTACAGCATTTCACAAAAAATACACTCACAAAATTAACGTATTAAATATATTTCTCATTTTTAAGCCTTGTAGATCAAAACAAATAAAACGGTACACAAAAAAGTCTCGGTCCAACTCTTTACCACACCTGCCCCTAAAACAAACTTTTGACACGATTACAAACATTTTTGGAGAAAAATAATTACCGCTTCATCCTCTCAGGGCATTAATTTCGCGACGCTATAACCCTGGAAACAACCCAATTACAACCTTACTTCTTACTTGACTTCCTTACATATTTTTTTTAGATACTCAAATTGTAAACTTTATTTTATTAATTTAAAAATGTACCTAAACGATGTTAAAGAATTTAAAAATCGCAATAAACTCTTGTTCATGTTTATAATATACACATGTAATATTTCATTCTATAGGTCTATGTGAGTCTATCTATAAGCCTGTAAGTCTAAGATAGCACTAATAAAAAAGTAGTAAAAGTATTAAATGAATAACATCAATATATATATATATATATATATATATATATATATATATATATATATATATATATATATATATACTAATTGATATTTTTATTTATTTTACGTAGACGCAATAAATAAGAAATACAGTAATGTGCTTTAAGATGTAATGTAGAGTGTGATGGAGTACCTCCTAAGCCTCTCCCCTCCCCAGAGTAAGTGGAAAATTTTCTACTTTCCTTATTTATGACAGTCTAAAGAAATATTATATCTGAATCGCTTAAGTCCTTGTTCCGTATATTTAATCCTTAAATGTAAAGGGGTAACTTTTTTAAACAATTAATCACCTGAATATCTTCTTGTACATTTTAATTAGGTTTTACGTGCTTTGTATTTTATAAAATAATTATTATTGAAGAAATATAAAAGATATATGTATGTAGGTATATTATAAAGTGCAATCAATGTAAAATTTTCATGACGAACTAACTAACTTATATCATCTGATCTGTAGGTATATAATACTTATTTACCTATGTATAAACCCTAGGAGACTAGAAATAAGAGAGGTACAGAATACAACGGGAGCGATTAGCTGCAGGCATCGACCGAGCGCATACTCACGATTTATTTCACATAGACAGTATTAAATTTGCATCTATAGATCCTCTATTAAACAAAATAACACTTTGTAGTCATGTATTGAAGATATTTAATCCTATAACTAAACTTACTTTAGTGCAGCAGGATATCAAAGTAGTAGTCTGAACAGTTTAAGGAAGATCTTGTCTTAGCTTAGAACCTGTTCGTATTGAATATGATTGGAAACTAGCCTAGTTCTTTAGTTGAAGTAGGCTGTATTTAATGGTAGCAAATTCATGTCAGTTAGTATTATTTTGTAGAAAATATAGTTATTTAAATTATATAACTATATCATTATTTTACTACACAATTATTCATGTTCAATTAATATTTTTTTCAACAAATTCAAAACATTATTTTTACGTCAAAGCAATATGCAAATACGTTTTCTTTAAAGAAATGAATATAATTCAAAAATATTCAAAATATTTATTTAATTTTTAATTAATTATTTTTATATTTATTGATAATAAATAAGAACTACACGAAATTAATTACGTTACATACAATTCCAAACTTATTCGTCTCAAACATAAACAAACATTAACTACCGTTTGATAGCTTGTACGAACCGTTCAGTGTTTAAAAAATTGTTCTATTTATCTTTTTGATATATGATATTGGCGCGCCAGTTCATGCTTCCGGTAGACATGCATCATTCGCGTATTATTAAGACATTCTACACGTTCAAGGGAAGTTACTTCCTTTGAATGATTTAAGTACCCTGCTAAGTTAATACATTTAAAATATAAATGAACTTACAAAAAGATATCTACAATTATCTATAAGTCTTCAGTAAGTCTAAATGTTATAAATATATTTTTTTTATGATTAGATGATGTAAATACGAGCGAGTGATATAATTCATGCCTGCAAACAACATTACAAACAACAATTCAATCAGTGAAAATCATTAATTAGCGAGCACGACCGAAACATCCAAGCAATCCATCTGAAACGAGGCGAGTGAACTACTATCTAGCCGATAAAAAATCCACTAGCAACGTAACAATGGACTCAGCGGCGCCAAGACACACCAACATGCGCTTCGCGCGCTTTCGGCTCTGGTAGCGGGTTCATTAGCAAAGCAAATAATTTAGGATTGTATTATACCACTAAGTGTTAAATAACTTTTAATCTACGATAATAGAGAAACATGTCGTATCGTACGCCGTTACCATTAAATCGTGTTACGAATGTTTATTTGGCAACAGGCGAAAAGGCGTGATAGGCGTGAAGGCAGAGGTTCCGGCTGACGCTCGCCGGCGCGCTCGTTGGCAACCCCTTTATATTCGCTGAACAACTTGTCAGTGTGTATTGCCTTGTGTGATGTTCGATTGACACGAAACTGCTTACGAAACTGTACAATAATTAGAACTGTTAAGGAATGAAAAAATACCTGAGAATTCTGATTGTCAGATAAAGAGGCACGATTGTATGGGATTGCATATTGAAAAAGCATGCAACAGAGATAAGCGTTACATGCTTGAGCGACGTGAAGGCATCGGCAAGGCACAGGCTAATTGTGTTTCCTACTGTGTTACTACATGTGCATATCGTGCTTTGCAGCTATTTAGATATGCATGCAGTTTTGTCAGACATTTTTCTAACTTTATATGCACTATCTTATATTCGTTTACTATATTTTCATATTATCTTAGTGATCTATTAGCAATAGCATAATTAGAGAACATAACCAACAATGAAATTAAAACATTACTACCTTATGATATGTACGTTACGATTAGGGTAATAATATTGAAAAATTTATAGATATATTTCTCATTGTACTGGATTTCTTGATTGTTTTTCTTTTAATGTACTTACCTAAATATTACGAAAAATAATTGAGCATTAGTTATTATACATTATCCCGCACACGGCAGAGTAGAAGGGAATCTGGAAACTAGTGTTAAGACAGTCCATTTCGTTCCCTACTTCCCGCCAAATGTGTGGCATTGCGTGTTGAGGGGCGGAGCTAAACGCCGTGCTTACATTGATAGCAAAGCTAAGAAATCAAAATATTAAATATATCACTTTTAAATATTAAACATTCGAGCCCACAATCTAACGTGTTTACAGCCACACGCATGTGCCCCTGCGCCACGACAAGACCCAATTGTGTCATTGTTTCATTATTATATTTTATTTGTTCCAAAAAATAATAGTAAATAATAAGCTCAGTTAGTCTGACAATACCGAGATGGGTGGGTGTGCGGGTGAAACTGGGATAAAGAATTGTTCTTAATAACTTTGAGGCCTGTCGTGGCGCAGCGGCACAAGCGTTTGACTGTAACCGACCGGTTCTGAGTTCGATCCCCAGTCGAAGAAATAAAATATTTAATATTTACAATTTAAATATTGAATGTTTTATTTCTTCGCTCTGGTAATAAGGCAAGTTGAGTTCCGCCACTCAACACGCAATGCCTCAAAGAAGGCGGAAAGTAGAATGGTTACCCTGCCTCGTGCGGGATACAGCTTGAAGCTAAAAAAAAATATATAAAAAAACTTATATTAAGTGCCAAGTATTTGATTACTTCACTTCTTCACAATTATGTTCTATAAAATCATGTAGCACGTCATTATGTTTAAATGAGAGAGAGAGAAGATACTAATGTTGTAGTACTGTTAATCTAAAACTAGTATGTCAAAAAATATTAATATAAGTAACGATTTAATTTAACATAAATAAAAAAATGGCGTTGTTCTATGAGTACTACGAGCTATCTAGCTAGCATTAAAATGCCGTAACCACAACAACCTTTAACCAATTGTAACTTGAGTAGTATTCGGACCTTGATTGATGTTTTGAGCGTATTTTATTACGTATAAATAACATTAAATCAATTATTGATATATTTTTAATTTAAGAAGACACATAATACGGCATATATTCGTAAATGTAACAACGGATCGAGCTATTGCCCATTCTCCGCATTAAAGTCATTATTTATATTTTTTTATAATATTTGATAAAAAGATAAGTTGTAAATGACGGAGTTTCTAATTAGTTATGCGGTGTTTTTGTAACCTATAAATAATAAGACTATTCATATTTTTCCCTACAATGATAAGAGATTAGGCCACCGGGATCGCAGGATGTTGAGCTAATCTTGTTTGCTTTATATTGAGCAAGTGTGTGTACTTCCTACAGTCTTTTATATTCTATTATAAAGATAAAAACGAAAAGTTCATAAAACAATGTTAAAATTATTATTATACCAAGAAAAGTTAAAATATTCAGACAGTAACATTACGCTACATTTTATTCGTGTTTGAAAATTATATAGGCTTTTACTTGATATAAGGCCAAATACAAGGAAATGATGTAATCAAAACCTCATTATAATTCCCATAAAACTGTCTCAAATAAAACTAATGATAACAAAAAGCAATGGGAAGTGGTATAATAGTATAAATTGAGTTTTTCAATGAGCTTTGCGCACTGAACATGAGATATCTAGGCCTATTAGCATGTTTACACGCAACTCGTCGATGACTAGAACTGGGTAATACAGTACAGACAAGAAACTAAACTATTCAGTGGACAATAGAGATATACGATTCGTAACAATGCATACGGATAAGAATGTTAATTGGAAATATGAGCGGCTTGTGTAGTTTTGATTTAATGTCTTTTCTAGCCAGTCTTCGATAGATTGTTGTCACCAATGGCTTGTTCGTAATTATTTGTTTCACAAAAAAGTATTCACTTTTTATTTTTAAATAACTTAAAAAAGCATATTACAATATTTTCAAAGACGGTAATATATTTTCTTGACAGTAGACAATTTGAAAAGAAAATTAACGACGAGTCAATTACACCCCAAAACAAAATGGCGTGGAATGTCCGCGATAAAAAATTCAGCCAAGGGTTGGCAAATTTCTTTCCCGGTCTATACATTTATTTAATTAATCACATTCTTACGATTGGGGTCCGCCGTCCGAATGTCCGAATAATTTGAGTTCTTTTTGATAACGCAATAACAAGCTCTTGTAAAACGAGATGAATGTAGGGCATGAATTAATTAGATATTCAAATAATATATGGATCAAATAGTAAGTATATATACATAAATTCTGTATATTTGTAACATTAAGTATATATACATAAATTCTGTAATATACATAAATAAACAGAAAAAAAGCTCTTACATCCAGTAAAGATCAAAAGTTTATTTTTTATTACATAAAAATAGCTAATTTTTAAATTTAACAGATCGTAACAAAGCTTTATATAATAAATTAAAATATTTTGATATAGATATGATGTTTGGAAGGGTTCATATTACGAGTCACTTTGCAACAATCTTGCTTGTAATTATGTTAGTCTGACAAAAATGGGGGCGCCATTGTCTTACATATCAGTAGATACGGCACGCCAAGAAAAAAGTACATTAAAAACCTTATAACAAAATGCCAAAAATGCATAATAAATATCATGTGAAATTAATCTTTGTTTTTTTATAAGCACAAATCAAAATGAAAAGTAAGAAACAATTAAAATGTAAATAAATTATATCGTCATGATCCTTCTATACGATTCATAGTACTATCACACTCAGCCCAAAACACTCGGAAAAAGGAATATAAAATAAAAAACTGCCAAATCATATCGCTGTTACATCTCAAATGGTCTTTTTTTATTTCAATTTTCGAGGGTGCGCTAAACGTTCGAGCGAACTCTATTATTCGGTGCGTATACCGTTCTGACGTAAGCACATTCAACTCAGCAGCCGTTTGTTATTAAATGTAATAATGTATATCATAACGTATTCATATCTACAATCTCAATGGATATGCCAATTTCATTATTCGCCTCCCCGAATTTTGTGCTTTTTACCACATGGTGTAGTTTATAAGATTTTTTTTTAATGCTAAAATGAACGCTAACTCACAATAAAAACTTTAAATATTGCGCATATTTTTACTATTGCGCGTATTTTCCAGCTTAGCATTTAACACAGTACAATCAAAAGAACCATAGAATGAGTTTAACAGCAAAAACGATTTATTCCTTTCCTACGCATTACGTCATTTCATATTTACCACAAAATGTTTCATTTGCATAATAGCTTTTTTTCCTGCCATTACTATTTACGTTAATATTCTGATTTGTTTGAGCGGGGTCGCACGCACAACAAACATAAAGACAATCTGTACGTAGCAACCATTTATGTAAATATAAATCTACGATACTCTGCTATTATGAAAATTGTAGATACGGGAGTGGCTTGTATTTACGTAGTTGGGTGTGGCCGCATCGAAAAATTATTTAATTTTGCCGTTCATAATTTGCCTTTCATTTTTAAAATCAAGACGAGATTAATTCTAGATATACTAATATGTAATTAAAATTGCAAACCTACAAATCTAAAGGGTAGTGTATTATTACTAAGTTGGATTTTAATCAACAAAACATCAAAACGCAATGAGCACTATTACGAGTCCGATAGAATTTCTCATTTCATTCGTCTTAAGTCGTCAAAAACAAAGTGCGGCCGTCGTCGGTGGTGTTATTAACGCGTCTAAATAATTACAGAGCACATCAATCAGAGGGCCCATGCAGATAGAGCGTTTTGTGCGAGTCAGCGCGCACTCGGCCCAACGTAACCCTTCTTTGATATCTATAGTGATATTTCGAATACAATTATAAAAACTCGCTTCCACGTATGAAGTAGAGCTTTAGACTTGTAATTTTCTGTTTTTATATTATAACTGTTATTACCTACAAATTCACTAAACCAGTATTCTGCTTTCTATTGTTTTCTTACACTGAATACTTACATACAATTACATTGGTACTACATGCAATTATATGAGTTAATCATTTAAAAATGTGTACACTAAATATATACTGTCAGAATGTAAAAGGTCTTTGTACTAAAACGCACGATTTCTACAGAAATGTAAACTAACGGAACACAGAACGGAGTGTTTTAAAACTTGGTTCCCAAGTTCCTGCCTACCCATCCACGTGCGGAATACAGCGTGAAGCTGAAGATAATTTGTCTATCTATATATGCCTAGTTAAAATCTCTATGATATATATGTCCAGTTAAAAGCTCTATGTGATCACCAACACGGTTTTATTACGGGTGTAGATCATTAATGCAACATTTTATTAATTTCAATAAAACATTAATCGACTCTATGGACAAAAGAACAGGAAACGACATAATGTATTGAGATTTTATTTACTGCCTAAATTGTCAGCGTATGGTCTAGCGACCTCAATAGTATCTACGCTGGTTACAGTTATATTAAGGTAATAGATACTTTTATATCGTTCTTAATATACATAAATCTAACGAACTTAAAATAACATGTGAAGTTCCTCAGGGCTCGCACTTAGGGCCCTTGTGGTTTAGTATCTTTATTGAATTTTAACGACTTGCCAAAATGGTTCTAGTATTCTATATAATTAATATTTGAGGATGACCTTAAACTCTTTAAAAATAATTAATAATTTATAATATCTATTTCATACATGCATAGAACAATATAACAAGATTGTTTCAATAGAGCAAGACAAACAGCACGGTACTTAACACAGATTCATGTTTTCTTACAACTTGGCATTCAGTCACGATAAAACTATAGAACTCTTACATAAAAAAACTTATTATAAAATATAAAACGTTTTTTTAGATTCAATATACGTTTACAAATAGCTTAATATCACAGACGACATAATATCCAAATTAAGGTTTAATGTCCTTCGATATCCACGTAAGTTATATATCCAATTACTCCTCTCGTAAGACTTCTCCAAAGAAGTCTTAGTTAAAAAGTCACTGGTTTTACAACTACATATCATGAAATTCTTAGCGATCCATTTAAAGACACATTGTTAAAATAGAAATTTTAAATATTGGCCCATTTTAAAATTTATTGTACAATAATTTGGGTATGAGTACAATTATTTATAGTATACATAGGAGCATGCCGAAACATCACGGATCCACCATAGAAAATGGTCATGTTGTCTCAACTTTTATTCAATCTATATATTTTCTTAGTGTTATTTCATCATCAAAAGTGGTCACTAATAAACTTTAAAAATATCGATTCCAAGCTTTCCTCTGCCTGCTCTAGTGCAGAATACAGCGCGAAGCTATTGTCATTAACACATTCCAATATAAATATTAGTGTATATATAGACATTAGACCAAACAGTTTAATTAAATGTACAATGATGAGCACAATTCAGGTAGAACGCCACAAACGGCCGCAATTAAAAGAACAATGACTAGATTCAATTCCCCAAATCCAATTTCCTCGGTCGCGAGACTTGCCAGTAACGGCCAATGTGACGCTATAACATTTTAATAAATTCAGTTATGCATTCAACAAACAAATGAACTATACAGTCAAAGTAAATTTAAAGTTAGTTGATGAAAATAGTGAATATAATAGAGTTTTTTTGAAGTTAACGCTGTACCACTCAACTTTATTATGTATCCCGCAGAGTAGGCAAAGGGAAGTTGGGACCCAGTGTTAAGACACTCCGTCCCATTCATCACACCACGTACATGGCAGGATAAATGGAGAGAAACTGCCACTCATCACTCCGTCTACATTGAGACACTTTTGTTCCCCGCCGAATACCAAAGCATTCCGTGCTAAATGGTGGGAAGGAAAATAAAATATTATATATTTAATTTCCTCAAATGGAATCGAACCTACGACCTGTCAACGATACAGTCTTACGCTGGCGCCCCTGAGTCACGACCCCCTTTTTGTTATTGTGTATAAAATTTATTTTGCAAAACAACGATTGGCGATCTCAACTTTGAGATATTAATATACATGTATATTATAATAACGCTAAACACATGTGATAGTATAAAAATAGTCTATAGTACAGTCAAAACTAAAATTTTATAATTACATTGATCAGCTGTTTCGTAACCATGAAAATAATAATTAGTTTTTCGGCCGTGACAGTATTGTGATCTCATATGCCAGGGCGCACGTGTCAATATCTGACGGATATCTCGTGACCGTACAATCATCGCCACATTAAATTGTCTCGACTAAAATCATTTTTCTATCGATATTCAACTTTTTATTGGTCAGCGTAAACAAAATTAAAACTTCAATGTGTGTGATAGAGTTTTCATTGCTCCGAATCATGTCAGAGCGGTCTGTCTATAACCGACATCATGTTACTCTGTCTTTGAAAGCATCCTAATTAAGTTTTCAAGACGATTGAAATTCAATATTGATTGGCAGATGGCGCTAGCGGCATTTTAAATGAATAATTCGTTTCCAATATACATGTCAATATTTTTTATCTATTAGAACTAATGTCAATATTTTTTTATCTATTAGAAGTACTTGATACGAATGAGTAATTATACTGTAATCATATACAATAAACAAATATTTTTTTTTTACAGACAAATGCCGACTAAGTGCCATGAGGGTTGTGCGGTGAAGATGTTGTGCATTGTCACGAACAAATTTTGTATGCAGCACCACGTCTAATATGAACTCATTTGAGTTGCAACCCTGTTTTTATAATTTCATATTACACTTTGTTACATGGCAGCTTCTATTTATGTGTCTATAAAGTTCACTAAGAACCAAATTCAAGCGGTAGACACGATTCCCACGTAACGAACAGCAAAAGCGAGAATTATAAAGAATCCATCAACATCAGCGCAGTACCGATTGCAAAATCCGCCATCAATCATAAAACATCAGAAAGGATTAAAATCTACGTTGCACCTTCCAAAGCTCGAGTACCCTTGTTTTTCTCTAACCCGTAAATACTGAGGGGCGTAAGTATGGCCCGGGGGCGGTAAATATTATAGAGGGGGGGGTGGGGTGTACCCCCGCCCCTTGAGGGGGCACTATCCCTTATCGCGAACGTTACCCTCGCGCGCGACCGCTAGACCGCCAAAATGTGGGGCAAATCGATGCCTTTGCCCTATTTTTGTGCATCTGGACCGTTATCGATTTTCTACTCCTAACTAAAAATCGATTATTGTATCTAAGAGCTTTGATACAACTCGAAATTAATATAAGATACATATATTTTAAACTATATCTAATAAATGCGTACGAATATCAAAAGTATAGCATTATAAAATCAGAAACAAAGTAATCTGAAAGCGTGACAACAACAATTATTTTAAGCATTTCTGCCGTCGAAATAAAATAATTTTATATTGCCCATAAATTAATTTAATCGAAGAGGTGCGTGGCCGGTGCCTGTACTCAAGTATTGTTGCCATTTTATACGACTTTAAAGCAACTTTGTTGGCCCATCCAAGGCTATATTCAAGGATTAGTTATGTTATAAAAGTTGATTATAAATCATTACTTTATACTCTTTCGCTATTTTTAAATTAAAATCTTTTTATTGCAATAAAATTTTGATAATTTATCATTTATTTATGACATCTTCATTCTTAATTGTATGCATGTTAAGCATGCACAGAGAATAAACTCAACTATATGTATATAACAGAAATAGATATTATACAGTTAAAATAAAATACAAAGTTTTTTTTTTTCTAATGCTATCAAGAGAAATATTTTAAATTATTGTCATAAAGAGACGTCAAAAATAAATACAAAATTGTTTAAAGTCTATTACAATATATGGCTTAAAACAAGAGAAATAACATTTCGGCTATAAAACGCAATTTACTATCTTTTAACTTACAACCTCCAGCGTCCACTTGATATTCTGCAACGTTTTTATCGATTCTTTTTTAAATTGTTGCGAATGTTTTATTAGTTTTTATTATGAACCGTATATCAGAGTTTAACGAGGGCCTTAAGTAGCCCTTATCTCATTCCGTTCTTTGTTGGATCTGTTCAGATGTTAGTAAGGCAACTTAGTATACTTATATTTCAAAGAAATAAAATGACGAGATAACAAATCCCCCATCACCTCTATTCACTAATAGAATAAATAATGTAAGCTTGTACATACGTCACACACTTCTAGGTTATTCTTTGATGAGATGATATGCCTGACACGTACGCTTACTTACATTTAGGTATAATTGCATTCAATCATGTAAAACTTTTCTTAACATAAATACTCTTAATATCACGGGCGTATTGAATAATAATTTTGTCTAAAGCTTGTATGGTTTCATTTAATTCGATTATTTAAAACTCATAATGTCATTAACGTTCAGCATCTTATTATTGAAGTTGTTTTATAAAAAAAACTTTTAATTTACATTGGTGTTTGTTATTATGTTTTTTGTTGGACGACACAACCATATAATATGTACTTAGTTTTTTTTTTATTTTTATAATATATTTTTTATTTTTAATGTTAATCTATGTGTAGGTAATAAATAAGCCAACTGGTGTTCGTTGAATGTATAACGTTTGCAGTATAATTAGAATTGTTTGATCACGCTCGACTACTTCTGTCCATCCAATTTTTTTCATAAAAATTACAAGTGTAAGATATAATTTGACGTGCAATTGTAGATAAGCGCGATCTCGTTCTCAGACGAGTGAAGCGAGGCGCGCAAAAACACCGATTCCCTCTGTTTCCGCCACCTATTGTCTTCTTTCTGTCTGCATTGGATAAATAACTGTTGCTATCGGGCAAGTACAGACAGGAATGGAAAATGTAACTGATTTCTTATTTTATTCTTCTTTTAGCATATTTACAGTGATTTGTTTACAATTAAGATAAAATTATTTGGACGGTAGACATGGTTAAAAAAAATAGTCGAGACATCTTTTCTTAAAGCGCATAATTTGTACCTATTGTCGCAAGATTGGGTTTCTTTATTTACTAGAATTGCAAAAAACAAAAACAAAAATTTTATTACTGACTCTACTTTCTAATTGGAACATATAATTATTTAATTAATTATGATTTTCTTACAATGTTTAAACGTCTGTAACAGTTCATCTCATGATAAACTGCAATGACTTCTTCTAACTATAATTAAATATGATTAGAGCTCAACACATGGTGAGCGGCAATTATAAGACGTTACAACGGCTACCGCACTACGTTACACGCTATGCGATAATTTCCATGAGCCTTTCAATAACTGGCACGGAAGCGAATATTAATCAAATTTCCCATTTTGTAACTTATATCCATTATTTTATATTCACAAAAAATAACTTTTTGAACAAATAGATAATATGTAAAATTTCATAGACGCGTCAAAGTTACACCCGTTCCCATCTGCGAATACACTTGTGGAATTACTGAAACGTCTCATCCATTGAAATCCGCAATCATGAATGAAATCAAATGGGAAAGAGACAGCAACACGGAAATAAAGAAGAGGGAGCGAGACGCAATTTGAATAGTACACGAAACGGAAATAGAGAGACCGAGATAATTCCGTCTAGCCAGAGGGATTCCCTCGTGTCACTTGTGTGCGTTTTTCAAATGGTACGAGAGGATTACGAATGTCGGTGTACGTTTCGACTGTGCACTGTTCGGAGGGCCCTTTAACGGCGACGGGGCTGCCGGCGTCGGGGTTGCCATTCTTTCCGTTCCGTCTGAAGCCCGGACGAGTTCCCCAGCTACTTGTTGATCAATCGTAATAAATTGCCTCCATGATATTCCCATTGTAGAGCACTTTGTCGCTTTACTGCTTTGGAAGGAATTGCGTTTCCTTAAGCTTGTCGAGTTTATTTGCTGCTTCAATGTACTTTGAATAGCAATTGGAAAGCTTATCAAGTTGTAACTTTTGATGTATGTTGGTGTTTACGTTTGTAATCTTTATATAATGTGTTGTTTAAGTAAACTGTTATTAATTATTTCTAAAAGTAACTGTTATTAATTTCACTGTTTTAAAGTATTCTTTCACTTCATTGAACGTTGAACGGATTGGAACCCGTGTCTCTTATAATCCGTTTTTTTCTTTCAAAACGTATGGCCTAGTGCTTAGAGATGGCACAGATTTCAGGAAGCACGGGTTCATTTCCGTTTTATATTAATTACATTAACATTTATATGTAGTTATACATATAGTCTACACTCCAATTATTAAGTTTAAAAATATACCTAGCATTAAATATAATAAGTAGGCAATATAGTTAATAAATATTATGATATAATAATTATTATGATTAACAAATTACTAATAAATTCTAATTTTCTACTATTTTTACTTTAAAAACTAAAGTGCCCAATAGAATATATAATTTATAGTCGACTAGAGCCCTCCCGCAAGTTCCTATACGCAAATTTTATGACCCTTGTCGTGGTCATTTTGCCGCTCGTTGTCTTTGAAACTTGCAGCAGATAGGCAAAGAGAACTTAACACTCCAAAAAGACCTTACTTCCAAAGTACTTTTTCCACTTTACACCCAAATTCAAGATCGGATCGGTAAAACTATTTAATTCGCATTTACAGTCAAGCCCACAAAGCCTCAATTTCAAATATTATTTTCCTTATCAAACGAAACTACTCTTTGAACTCAATAACTTAGCTAAACTTCAAGATGCCTTATTAATTATAAGAATTTTAATCTTTATACGTAACTGTCAATGTCAAATGTATGTATATATATGTCTATCTTTCATTTATTGAAGCTAAGCTGTTACGGTTTTACATCAGTGAACCAGCATTTAGTTAAATTAAAATCTGTTAAGTAGCAATAAATTGTGTATACAAACAAAAAGAACATCACAGTGTTCTCTCAGCTCTTTACAATATTTTATTACTCCTTAATTACATTACAAATAGATGATAGATGGTAATACATTGTAATAACTATTTCGAAATGTAACAAAACAATTGTCTGAAAAGAATTAAACGATGCCAGTTCGGAGAAAACATTCATTTACAAATCAATTTCAATAAATAACGCAATTACATGCAACACTTAGTGTTGTGTACCTACCGACATCCTATAAAGGCAGCGTGTCAATACACTCCGTCAAACAATGGCGAGATTAATCCAAGCACGTCTCAGACCCAATTTTAGCCGCCCACGTAAAGCGTCGATACTAAGTAAATACAAAACTCTCGATTTCTAGCATTCTAAGCAGTTTAATATTAGCAGAGATACAGTAATTACTTTATGTAGGACAATTAAATAATTAATATTGTTTTATCAAGCTTCATTTCCATTTCCAAATCGAAAGCTGGTTTTGTTTAACAATTATTCTTATTTTTAAAGTATTTATAAATAAACTACCTATAAAGGTACGTATTAAATCAATACAGCATTTAATAAAATTGCTAAAATGTTACATTTTTTATTATAATCTAAATTGCTGCTAGACGAAGAGTGAGAAATGGAACTGGTTTTTCATAACAATTATATTCAATAAAATTTTTAAAATGTTACAATAGTCTAAAGTTCATTTTGATTACCGATCTAGTTTAGGAATGCTATTCCGGTTATATACCGAGATACGTATGTTTATTCGGTTATTTTATATTGTTAATTAATTAATTCCGAACAATTAATAAAAGCGCCCATAATAACTTCTCAGCACAGCGCTTACTTATACTTACTTAGTTTTAATTTAAAAAATAAACATATAAACAATTTCATATACATAATTAGTTAAAATATGTAAGCACAGTCGCGTGCAACAGCTAGTTTCCTAATATGGCAGCACGTGTCTGAGACTGCAGCGTCTTGGTTTAATATTTCAATGACTACCACTATTTGGATCTCCGCCAGTAGGTTCCTTGGCCATCGTTCATTATCGCTCATTTAATATATCTAGAGTTGTACCTATCATCCTCAAATTTATCATTTTATTATGAGTAAACACAAAATCAATAAAAATTAGTAGGGCGTATTATTCAACTACGTGTGTTTTGCCAATCATTAATTTATATATTATAAGTAAATAAATATAAAGCAATTAATTACAATTGTTGTTAATAAAAGCTTAAACAATATAATTAAAAGATTCACACATTTTGACATGATAGTATTTTAAAAAATGCTCAAAATTACTAAGACAAACCGTGAGAACTACCAACAACTTCAAACGGGGCCGCCGTTAAAAATCCTTTTTGTATATACGTAATCCTTCCGACAACTTTCCAAGTTTAAACTACTGAAAATGTTACCGAAGTTCCGTCGCACCTACCGGCGCTACAAAGGTAATGAGGTAGTTATTTCAGTGCCTTGTTTATTTACAAAATATCACTCTGTTTGAAGGCGGACCATCAAAATGCGTCGTAAAGCTGAAAATTCCATAAAAAGTCGTGTTGATGACCTCCATCATTGAACCTCGCTTTGTAAAGCAGAGACAATGGACGGAATCAACGCTTTGAGTGTATTCATCAAGAAATAGCTACAATTCAATAATTATGAACAAAACATCATTATTTAGTCCTATTTTTATGCAATTTTTAACGTATGTAACTAAAAATATATTTATATTTGTAGTAACAATATAAAACCAATTTCAAAATAAAGTAATAAGTATGTATTTACTGGCGACCCACCCGCTGCGTCGCCCGCTTGAATTACTTTGTTTTATATATTAATTTTAACTACTTTCTTGCTGTAATAATATTATCACTATTAAGACATTATCTATACTCAGTTTCACGCTGTATCCCGCACACGGCAGGGTAGGCAGAGGGAACTTAGGAACCTAGCATTAAGACAATCCGTTCCACTTCCGTTACCAGAGCGAAAAATAAGAACATTAAATATTTAAATTGAAAATATTAAATATTTCATTTACTCGAGTGGGGATCGAACCCACAACGTACCTATCGTTTACAGTCATACGTTTGTTCCGCTGCGCCACGACAGGCCTCAACATTATTTATATGTACTACACTGAAAACAAAAATTTTAGCTAAATAAATAACTAAATAATTAGCCAAAATATACTAGGGAAAACTGCATTTAAATCTGGTTATTCGTTTCTGAGATTAACGCGCACAAACACACAGACAAACAGACAAAAATAATAAAAAAAATACAATTATGGATCCTATTGCATTAATAAACGTCCCCTATATTTTTTTTTAATATATCTTTCATAAACAGACAGTGGTATAGCTGAAACATGGTTTTGAACATTTTAAATTCGAGACTTAGTTTTTAAACAATTTCAAGAAGATCTCTCATGACATTGTTCAACTAATTGAATTATAAGCTCAAAAGCGTTTGTATTGAGTACGTACTCAAATTTATACTTGAGCCAAAAGAGTTGTAAGTGAATCGCAATCACAAGTCACACCCGTGGGGTTCCATCTCGGATAGGTAACCTGAGCCTCGTTTGTCTGCTGTCGAGCAATTATTGAAGCGTGAAAAGGAACGTCCACCTATTATTATATACGTTTTGTAATGCGGGCGATGCTATAAAATATCGCATTTCCTACCTAGCACCAGCTTATAGCCCCGATATATGCTGATATGCCTCTTTCATATTTAATTAATGCATTTCTTATTCACTTTGAACGGATCTATCATTGAACTGCATTAAGTTGCATTTACTTCTATACCTACTTATTAATATTAAATGTAATTGAACAAAACACCAGATAAGTATTTACGTAGTAATTAGAAAAAATATGCAATTAGAAGCAAGGTTATATGGATAGTTTAATTTAATTATTATTATGTTCCTATAGAATATCTAGCAAAAGTTACTATAGATATTTTTTATAAATATAATGTAATAATTAGACAAAAAGCACATTTCATTAGTTACACATTCAAATTAAAATAAGAAACATCGTTACAACGATCGATAATATAAAAAATATGCTATTTCTTATTTGTAAGCCGTATCTTATGGATACACTGGAATCGAAATGGCGGAAACATGTCAATATAGATTAGTTTGATTTGGCCGCACCGAGATCGGCGTTTGTTTTTTAATCTTATCTTTTAAATGAGCATTTTTGTTACGTTACAAATAATGTTGAAATTATTATAAAAATATTGTTACATAAATGCCGTTTATAATTGGCATTATGTTTGGCTGCATTGTAGCGCAATTGGGAAATGTTTAACGAAGGCTGTTGATTTGTTTCTTATTTAGAACGATCTTTATACTAAAATGATTTAAGTTTATTCTGAGATTATTGTCATGGTCAAATGAAACACAATGCGATAACGATTGGAAAGGAAGGTATGTTTAGTATTTAAATATTTTTAGATTACTTAAATTAAAAAGGAAGCGACGATGTTTTGAAAATATAGCGCAATAATGTGTTGATGAAAAAACTAACAAACGCTCATATACTAATTATCTAATTAATAAGACACGGACGACCAGAGAGCGGCGATCAACGGCGCGGAAACCGGCATTCTTTCAAACAAAACATAGTATTTTCTAAAGTACTTGTAATATATTTCATGTATCTTAATGAGTACTAGGCGCCTACATTGTAATAAAATTATAACCTACTTCATGAGGTAAGAAAAAAGCATAAATAGTTCAGGTGTTATTTTCAAAGAGTTCTTTTTTATTAATTAATAGTAAAAAAGCTAAAAAGAATATGAAATTACATTAAAGGTTATCATTGCACAAGTGCACCATCATGCGAATGTATACAAAAAAAAACTATAAAAATTATATAAAACAATTGATTCAAATTAATTTAGTTCAATGATAGGAATTACCTAAAGATCCTGAACTCAATCTATTTTATTTAAAAATGTCTTTGTTATGATTATAAATAACAGTAAAACATGAACGGTCTAAACAAAATATCCTCTTTGTGTAGATACATCATCAGTCAAATGAACATAAAACTGTGACTTCATAAAAATGAAACAAACGTGAGTCACGAGGCTTAGCCCGGCTCGCGTCCCGCCGAATATTTCCGTTCATCAATAAACAAACATTAAATATTACGAACTCAAAGCGTCGATACGAGCGAAAAATTAAAATTTACATCTCCCAAATGCACTGTTAACTTGGACATTACATTTTTAAAATCGCATTCTGGAAAGCTGATATAGGCCTACCGGGCAAACGTGGCGCGCACAGAACTGTTATTTTTTTAATCTAACTTCAGCGTTTGTAAAAATTACTATTTAAAAATTTAAGCCCTGGCCGCTAATTAACCGAGAATTAACCCTTCCGTCGCCGAGGTACTCTTTAATATTTAATTCTGTGGAAATATTTGGCGCGTATTAAAATATGAAAAATTAATGGGAAACGCGCAACCCTTCTGCCGCGTGGGCTTATATAAGTTGAAACTATGACAAACATTGTATTTTTTATACCTATTCATTTACACAAGTTTTAATTAATTTTAATTGTATTATAAAACATTTTTTATCTTCTAAAACATAACAAAAGCATTGTTCAAAAAAATAAAAGTAAGTTTTAAACCAAATAGTGGTGTCTCGTAAAGAGGAATAAATAATTAAGAAAAATCTAGTAAACTAAAAATATAATAAAAATGTTTAGATTGTTTAGATGAAACGTACCTTGCCGTTGTGCAGTCGCGGTAGAGCACGTCGAAGTCCTTACAAGACAGCAACTTGCAGCGGTTGACGCCGGGCTGGATGGCGCCTAGCCCGCGGAGAATTCGCACCTGTTCCACATTGCACACCAGCGGCACTATGTCTAGTCTTTTAAGTTTTGTGTACACTGTGTGCAACCCGCCTACCAAATGTTTTAGAAACAGTTCGAAAGCCTGCGGCAGGCACAACATGGTGTCTCCCTGGATGATGAAAGCGGCAACTTTTTGCCCGCGGTAATCAACAAGCTTGCACTCATTAGCGGACGGATCTGACGTAGAAATGGGTGGCGGGCTTCCGTACCGCGGCGGACCGTGGTGGTGCGCCGCAGCCATCAGCTCGAGAGGCGAGTGGTGCATCATCTGCAAGGAGCCGAGCAGGCCGAGCCCCGGTGGCGGCAGGGGCAGGCGTGGAGCCAGGAGCTGTGGAGGACTCAGGGCGCGGGCCGGCGACGCCGCCTTCACTCTGGGCGACCCTCCGGAAGATCCGCTCACCTCGCTCGCGGTCGACGCTGAGTCCACGGCGGACTCCATCTTCATCGGGTCGGTCTACGCGCGCATCACACACCCGTCACGCGCGGCGTTTCGCGCAACAATAAATAAAAACCCGGAGCGAAACGAGGGCGCGGCCGCGCGCCCGCGCCCGCCCCGCCGTCCGCGCGCCATTGGTCCGCCGGCGGCTCGGGCTCGCCGCGATTGGACAGCGACGCCGTCGCGATGTCTCCGCCCTTTTTTCCGTTGCGTTACGAACGCGCGAAGAAACGTTTCTGTTTCTTTTGGGTGGCGAGCGGTGCGGCGTGCGGCGGTGCGGTGCGGCGGTGCGGTGCGGCCGCGCCGGGGGTGTGTTGATAAGAATGTCACCAGCAATCAATATGAGCGGAGATGCCGTCGCGGAAACGTCGCTGCCCTCGGCGTCCGACTCGCGGCCTCTTACATATACATGTTTTTTCTACTCGTTGAAGCATTATTTGACATCCAACTCTATATTATGTCGATTACATTCAGAACACTAGGTACATTCTCAATAATTTCTCATTAAGGAATTATGAACCAATCTCGTACCCATAGGTTAAGTAGTCAAATTGTTTAGTATCAACAAAAAAGTTTAAGTATTTGGGTTTTATGAATTTATGTCGAAGTAGGCATGTATTTTTTTTTAAAAAATCGAATGCCGCCTAGTAAACTGGATAATGTAAGCGTTTAGTTCGCTTGGCTTGCAAATCAGTGTAGGTCGTTATTTGATATCGAGGTCAGGGTCACAGAAGGTTATTAACTTACTACGAGTTTTAGTAAGTCTGTTTAGACGTAACGTAAATACAATATTAAAACTAAAATATGTATTTATTCTATACCTATGGCTAAATATAATTTAATTGAATGTTTCTGACACAATGGAGCATTATCTGACTAGGTATACGTCAATGGTTGTGTATTACGAATATAATGAGGGAGTGAATATATAGGTACCTACCTAATTATTATCATTTCCCTTATCTGAAAATGTGTAATGATGCATAGAATAAAAATATAATAGATGTTGCTTCATCTTTCCTATAATCTCTTATAAAACGTACACTGTTGAACTCTCCTTATATTTGTAACTTGTAACATACCATTTGCTATAGTTACTTCTACTATCATTTTTACCATTCAGACTACAAGTCTAAGATAATTTCTCTTTTTCCTCATTTCTCTCTGCCTTCATTATTAGACTGGTGCATTACGTACTTACCTAATATTTATAGTTATTAATAATATTATACATAATGATAAATATATAATATTTCTTAAATTTTTAGTGAATTTAAAACTTTTGAACGTGAAATTAACCTAACTAACAGTTTGCTGCAGTAGAGATAGCTCTACATTCCCATTTTGTATTATTAATTACTATACAACTACACATAATATGTATTCCCATAGTATAAAGAGGTAGTTACATACGTGTACATAGGTATAGGTAAACATATTATAAGTAGAGAATAAGTGTTATTAAAACAAAAACCAACAAGAAGTACGTACGAGCATCTGCTTTTACTTGTATATATCCGAACACTCGCCACTTATTATAAAACAAAGGGGTTAGAAATGAAAACAATGGCAATCTATGGCCTTCGACAACGAAACCAAAGCCACTCATAGCACAGTCTTGGCGCACCGATATCAGGGATGTATTTTTTTTAAAAGTTTAACAATTTTTAATAGGCGTAGGTACTTTACAAAAATAAAAAGAGCTAATTTGGTACATGCAAAATTTTTTTCTAAAACTGTAAATCTAATATATAGGAATCTGCTTGTATAAGATAAATGTATAAGAAATTATCGATGATAAAACACCGATAGATTAATTATATTTATCGTTTTTGTCAATTAAAATATTTTTAAATTACCTATTAAGTGGGAAACCGAAGTGTAATGGAGTGTTTTAACACTAGGTTCCCGGGTTTCCTCTGCCTACCCTGCCTCGTGCGGGATACAATGTGAAGTTAAGCAAGTATGTAAGTAAGTAAATTACCTACTTAAGAGTTTTTTGTTTGTTCTGTAGGTATCTATTCTCTGGATTGAACAAGGTGTGACTTCTAATTTTACCACTTGAAGCGTAATATCTTAAATTCGGGAAGGTACCGCATTCACATTGTATTGTGTAGGTAGGTACCTATAGTCGAGGCGCAAGGGCACAAGCATGTTATGGGTTCGATTCCCTCTCGAGGAAATGAAATATTTGAATAACTCATATTGAACTTTCAAGTACAGTTTGTGCTACTATATTACTATGAAAATTTTTAAATCTTTACCGACTACCTATTAGGGCAACCCTATTTCACTGCCAATGTATTTGAATATCAGTGCAAATGACAACTTTAACACCTAGACATAACATTTATACATGACACGTAAAAGACTTAGCTTCTTGTACATATGCTTCAATGTGTATAGAATTCTTTAAATTAAGAGCTTTTAAAAAGAGTAAAGATGGAAAATAATGACGCTTAATTAGTGATATCGTATGTAGGTACAATTCACTGTGCCTGGCTTCACCCATTAAGTAGAAGTACAGTAGGTATTAACATACTTATTAGTTTTGCAATAAACTGTATAATAATTAGAAGCAGACAAAAAATAACTTCATATAACTAAAAAAATACCTAATTACATGAAAATACATTTAATACTCACACATAAAACAAGAAACATTAAGCACATAAGTGTCATGCATAAAATTATCATCAATGATAAATCTTCGCGATAATGACATGTCACGACGTTGTGTTTGAGAAACTAAAAACAAAGGAGGCCTTATCTTTATTTACTGAAACACTAATTCATAATGACTTCAAAATTTCTGTACGTTGTTTAGAAACTGAAACTAGTAAATCGTTGGCAGATAAAGCTGCTTCTACATTGTTGACTACACACCATAAAGTAATATAATAATATACGTAAATTATTAATTTACACATTTCATATGAGTATTGTAGGCCCGTTGTGGCGTAAGGGCACAAAGTAAGGGTGTGTCTCTAGACGTGGCAAGTGATGGGTTCGAAATCCACTCGAAGAAATGAAGTATTGCATATTTTGAAACGTAATATTTAAAAGCGCGGCGTTGTTTGCCATTCAACACGAAATGCCTCAAATTTAGCGGAAAGTGAGGAACTAAGCGGAGTGTCTTAACACTAGGTTTTCTGCTTACCCTACCATGAGCCGGATACAGCCTGCAGCTGAAAAAAAAACTGTATTGTTTATAAATGAGATCATTTTGCTATTATAGGTCAAAATTAAATCTACTTGGCATTTGTAAGAATTCCAGTAACTTCTTGTGATTTCCACAAGTTCCAACAAGATTACTAGCCGGTATAGCTCTACAGGTATTTGAAATAGCCAACTAACGTAAATAGGCCAGAAAAACTACTGCTCGTCGAAATGAAGTAAAATTATAATACCTAGGTATTACAAAGTAAAATTATAATACCTATTACACAGTTATATAGGTAGGTACTATATGTTGTTTCGTTCAATGTTTTGTTCAAAATAATTATAGTTCTCTTTTTTAGCTCTACACTATTTCCTTCACGGGATAGACAGAGAACGTGGAAAATCTATACTATGCACCCGAACATCAAGCGTGATCATTCTTATTCTTCCTTTATTCGTAATTTATTTTTGCCATTCTTTCGACGTCCCTCACCTAAACCACTTAGCAAATTCTAGTTAACCTCACTGCTGCCCAATTCTCCAGTACCCAGCCATGCTATAAGCCTGTTGTGGCGCAGCGGCTCAAGCGTGTGACTGTAACCGACATGTTATGGGTTCAATCCCCACTCGAAGAAATGAAATATTTAATATTTTTTCATTTAAATATTTAAAGTTTTCATTTCTTTGCTCTGGTACAAGACAAAACGCGTCGTTGAGTTGCGTCACTCAACTCGCAATGCCTCAAATTCGGCTGAAAATGAGGAATGGAAGTGGAACGGAGTGTCTTAACTCTAGGTTCACAATTCCCTCGGCCTAGTCTACCATGAGCGGGATGCAGCGTAAAAATCATTGCTTTTTAATTATTTAAGCTGATTCTGCAAATTTTACAAAGGCATCACATCTCCACAGAATTAATTATCTTTCATGACTATTCTATAACACCCACATTTCCCTTCTGCATAACAGCGCTGGTCACAGTAATGCATTGTATAAGTATACAGTACTGTGAAATGTGTCCAAAATCGAGGCGAACAACAGCCAATGATTAAGGGTCGGGTCTTCTCGTAGCGCAGGAGCACAGGCATGCGACTGTAAACACGATAAGTTATAGGTTCTATCCCCACTCCAGGAAATAAAGTATTTAATATTTCCTTGCTATGGTATCGAGATGGAGAGTGGGGATCACAATTGTATTAATGAGAGCGAAGTGTCTTAAAACTTGGTTTCGTGGGTAGCATTTTTTTTTTTCTTAGAAACCAGTAAGCGGTCTTTTTAATGTCACAGATAAAATTACGTACGGTTTACGTACAAATAAATTACTTTGATCATACAGGGGAAAAAAGAGAAAAATGGATGGACCAAATGCAGGATGCAGCTTGCAGGTCTAAAGCCTTTTTGAGCCTGATCAAATTCTCTTCCTTTCTTCTCGCTAAAATGTAAGCATAAATTGTACCTATTATTCACTATTATAGCTTGCAGTGTTCTTATTTTATAGGTATATACAAAGGTACGATGACAGCACCTCGCCGATAGTCTGTAAGCTCCCCTGTTTTCTAAAACAAATTGAACAAAAATCAGATCAAATCTAAGACGCATATTTGATCACGACGGTATTAACTTTCAGACTTTTTATTGGACATGCTTAAATTTATTAGGTAATTTGTAATTTACAATAGATATATATTGTAGGGAATATTTCACACATAGTTGGTATACCTATTGAAAATACAAAAACTAAGTAGATATATATTA
This sequence comes from Eueides isabella, assembly GCA_019049475.1. Classification (NCBI taxonomy): domain Eukaryota; kingdom Metazoa; phylum Arthropoda; class Insecta; order Lepidoptera; family Nymphalidae; genus Eueides; species Eueides isabella. Next base: position 7,499,416 of record CM032386.1, on the reverse strand, counting down.
TAACGATACCCTTAAATTTCATTCTAATCAGTGTCGTATTTAAAGCGCGGAATATTTTACCTGTCAGATTATCTCCAGTTCTCATTATCAACATACAAACAAATTAACCATAGGTACTCTAATCTCTGTCTGGTTTGAGATTTCACAGTGTTGTAAAATATTTTCAGATAGCTGGTATGCATACTTCTATTTTATTTTTATATAATGAAACGGCAATTATTTTTTTATTATTAAAATTTATAGATAATTATAGATATTTGGTCCGTAAATACCTACCCTTTACTTCGATATTATTATTATTGTTCTATTATTTAACATTTTAACTATTTACTGTAAACATAAAGCTATTATCGTATATTTATTTACTTATCAGAGCTATTATAAGCATATGATTGCTATGGTGGAAGACATAACTGGTTCTTTCCGGTTGTTAATAGCCATCTTTGAATTTTACTCCACAAACACGAAAGGGCAGTGACGAGATATTATCATATTACGTTTTTTTTCTTTCTATAGCATCGTATTTACTCTCACTGTAGAAGGAGCATCTGTCGGTGTGTCGGGAAATCACCACAACATAGTAAGAGACGTTATCATACAACTGTAAGAGAGTGATCACTGAGCCACCTATAAGAGGTTATTTTTTCAGATATAAGAGGTTATATTTTGAGGTTATTCTTGTGTAATAGTGAGATCTATCATATATCCCGGTACTGATGTCACCTTGACGCTTATTTATTAAACGGGACCGGGAGGGTGACGTTTACGGAACTCTTTAGAGTATATCCAAGTTCTGGGTAATTTTCAGCATCATCCAGAACCTGCTATTTTTTATGGATAAACGGATAAGACTGGGCAAACGAGCGTACGGGTCACCTGATGGTAAGTGATCACCGCCGCTCACGGCCCCGTGTAGTACCACAGGAGCTACAGGAGCGTTACCCGTCTTTAAGGTGGGTGGGTACCGGGGCCCGGCACTACCCAATGCGAAACGCAGTGGCCGAAGCCACTACTTAACGCCGGTCTTAAATGCCGGGGGTGGTAATAATCCGGTCGAGTCTGCCCATGCGTGTTGCCATTACTCTACCACACGCACTTTAGTCGCCTCTTACGACACCATCAGTACCAGGGTGATCCTATTCTATACCGGAATCACACGGCAAAAACGGCTTAGGACGAAAAAGTTCTCCGGGGCGACTGGTTCGTGTATCCCATTGGTATTGTTATCCTGTTGCTGCACGTTTACAGTCACGTAAACGTGACGGTTGTTCAATTCTCTCTTGACGAAATAGATTCTTTAATATATAGTTTTGCCACTCGACACGTAGTGACTTGAAAATTCGTCGGTAAGCGTGGAAAAGTTTTTGGAAACGTAGTGTTAGGATACGCCGTTCCAATTCCGTTCTCCACTTTTCTTTGTACCAGATTTTCATTTGCTTTGTACGAGAGCGAAGAAATGAAAACATTAAATATTTAAATTGAAAATGTTAAATATTTCATTATTTCGAGTGGGGATCGGACCAATAACCTGTTGTTTGCAGTCACACGCTAGTGCCGCTGCGCCACGACAGGTCTTTGGTTCCCTTTGCCTATATGTGGGGTCTATATGCGGGATCTAGCGTGAAAGGTAATACCAGAAAAATGAAAACAATCAAATCTTTGTCTTCAACTACCTACATTAACAATAAAGATAGGTAATAAAGAAAATATATTTGCAAAAAATCTTAATAAAGAATTTCCATTCGATGATTCGGAATATTTAAGCTATAGTAATGAAAAGTACGTATTCCGGAGCTAAGGCAATTAGGCATTTTATAAAAGAGTTATCCTAAATAGACTTTTTTTTTCGCTAATGGCTACTATAACAAAAATATATATGTATATATATATATATATATATATATATATATATATATATATATATATGTATATATATATATATATATATATATATATATATATATATATATATATATATATATATATATATATATGTCTATATATATATATATATATATATATATATATATATATATATATATATATATATATATATATATATATATATATATATACGCAATAAATGGTTATCCATTTATTGCGTTTACATGTCAAAAAGGGGTATCGAGATCGTTAACTAGTTGATAAAGATATTTTTAAGACAAATAATCTATCAATAATACTGCTATGATTTTGTGGGGGATAATTAAGGTAATAAAGACTGTTCTGAATGGAAACATTATTCTTAGAAGAGACTGTTCATTCTTAGGTACCTGATTTGACTATTAAAATCAAAATCAATATATTTTTTATTTCCAACTTTTGCTCTTTTCAAAGTATAACTTACAGTAAATGTATGACCATAATTAGCTTCCTAGGTGAATATCAACAGTATTTAATATCCTACATTATTATCATTATAATAATATTGAATTAAGTAATAAGCTTCGCTAATAATATATTTTTAACTTTAAACTGTTGAAGTCTTAAATCAACTGTGGAATTTTATAATATAGACGTGTACCACGTTTCACAAGAGTTGAAGTAACTTTTTGAAGAGGAATACTGCCAGTGATCAGCTTGTTGTTACTTCTTGTATTAATATTGCATCATCATCAATACTTTTGAGGCCTGTTGTGGCGCAGCGGCACAAGCGTGTGACTGTAACCGACAGGTTCTGGGTTCGATCCCCAGTCGAGGAAATTAAATATTTAATATTTTCAATTTAAATATTTAATGTTTCATTTCTCCGCTCTGGTAATGAGGCAAAGCGCGGCGTTAAGTTCCGCCACTCAACACGCAGTGCGGAAAGTTGGGAACGGAAGTGGAACGGAGTATTTTAACACTAGGTTCCCTCTGCCTACACCGCCTCGTGCGGGATACAGCGTGAAGCTAAGTAGAAGAAGAATCAATACTTTTTGAATAATTGTGAATATTTTTGCGAATACTGCAACCGTAAAAATAGAAAAACTACCAAATTAAATGGACTCGTTTTACACACTTGCTGCACAAGCTATAAGATATAATTAATTGCTGCTTTTACAATAGTTGTGGAATATGATTAGCATTTTTCAATGACATGTAAAATAAAAGATGTTGAACAATCGATCAAAAACCCATAAGAGTCCATCTAAAGTAAAAAAAATGCCACTATAAAGAAAGATAATCAACTATATCGATATGTTAGACGGTTTCTATTGACATAAAAAATTAAAGGCATGGAACTGTGGTTCAATGCATATAGCATAATGTAGCATTAATATGATACCTACTAAAACAAACAAATAATTTGAAGATTTCTTTTTGTCTGTTCTATTATGAGATTTTCAATGTTCGATAGAGAAGGTTATAAAGCAACATATATTTTCTACTACAGTCGTTGATTATTACTCAAGAAGAGCTTTCCCAAAGGAAATGTAGATTTTAAATTTAAAACAGTCAAGTCAAGAGACAATGTAAAGACATTTAAGACCCTATATCAAGATAACATCAGATCAGGTTGATTACTCATATAATATCTGTTTGGTGTTTGGTGTGTTTGACTTCATGAAATTTAGTTTAGTCATAGCCATATTTAAATCTGTAAGGACGTCTGATCGCAACAATTTTCGAACTGTTTCTAGTTAGTAAAATATAATAATGATTATTAAATATTTTTTAAAGTTATGTGTATATGACAAATAAACACGTAACTTTAAAATAAATATTTTTAATTTAACATTACTGCACTTGCATTCATATAATATCGTGCATGATAACTCGTATATATGAAGTTAGCGCGGGACAGCAGGATGCTCTTGACATTTTTGTGACTTGTCTAAGGCGTTTGATTGCGTTTAGCAAATAACATTGTTCATGAAGCTACACCATTACGACATAAGTGACTCTAACAGTGTTTAAATTGTAGACATAAATGTCAAATAATTTCCTAGGTCATTAATCAGCATGGGGGTCCTACAAGCGTCTATTCTTGGTCTTTTCCTTTTTTAATGTGCATAAATGATTTACTTTATATCGTTCGGCCCAGGGGCCCAAGCGTGTGACTATAAGGTAACGTGGCAAATCATGAGTTCAATCCCCAGTGGAACAAATGAAATATTTAATATTAAAAATTCTTCACTCTGATAACCAGGCCAAGCAGCATTGATTTGCGCCATTACACGCAATGACTATAAAAAATAAAGAGCGAAACGGAGTATCTCAATACTCCATTGTCAAGTTTTCAGGAGCTCAGGAGTTTGGCCTTACCCAAAAAATCGAAATACCCAAAGTACGTAATTATTGTGGAGATAAGGCACTTAAGAAACGGATACCTTATTCACTTAATAAATTATCTGAGGACGTACACTGGCAATTACTTTTAAAAATGTTTAAAATGAAATAGAAAAAAAAAATGTTTAATAGGCCTTTTGCAAGGCAAAGATTGGCTCTTTGCCTTGCAAAAGGCAAATTGCTTAATTAGGATTAACTGAACTGAACTGAACTGAACTGAACACGTTTTCCGTGCGCAATAACTCAGATATATATAAAAAATAAAACGTTCTTCTTTAAAATACATATTTTGAGGGCAAATTCGAATTATAACCATACAAAAATTACCTACGAATTTTCCTAAATACCCCTAAATAAAATAAATTTCTAAAATCGTGCTTATTGGGCTGCTAGTTAATAATAATATAACTTGTAAGTAAATGTATAAAATACAATAGTATTGTTGTTCTATTCTCTTCCTAAGTTCTTTTTTGTCTCTCATTTTTGAACTGATTGTTGCCAAACGTTAAAAATATTTCGTAGAATTATTACATGCTGCGAAGATCGGCTCTACATAAGGTTTTTTTTAAACAAATACAAATTATTATCAATTAAATTTATATTTTATCACTTTCTGTTGTTTTTATTATTTCAAATATGGGCCAAATGTTCCGTACATTTAGCCTGTGTGTATGTTTTACAGCAACTAAACATGGTAAGGTGACAATAATATATAATACGATTGTTTTTCAGAAAATGATGACTTTATTTATTAAATTTAGAATTTAGAAAAATAATTTCTATTTAGAAAAAAAAATTAATGAGTTTAAACTCATTAAAAATTATACACAAAATCTAGTATAATTTTGGTTTACTAAAATTGTAAAGCAACTAAATGGAAATAATATTGTAAGTATTAAACTACGTCAAGTTAATCACGTATTACCTATTTCTCCATTTTTCTGGCAAATAAGGGAAAACCTGGATGGTTCTCACACTTTTCAAACCCTAGTAGGTACGGTGTCAAGAATATTGCAACTTGTATATTTATTTACCATACATATAAATACTTAACGCTACCTAATGATATTTTTTTTTTCAATATTTTTTTATGAATTTCACTAATATTATAATTGTAAGTGGAAATCTGACGCTGACGGTAAGTAAAGTCATTTTTTTTCTTTCATAGCATGCCCACAATAAAGACATTAGTAACTCATTAAAATTATAATCAAAGTTTGCATAAAATTGACAAATTTATAGTCAGAAAATAAATAGTCTTTAGTGAGCAATAAATCGGGCTCAACATTGGGCGCTGTAAGACTGCGCGTCCTCGTTAAACTTTATTTTTGTATTAAAGCTGTAATTCCAGGACGCGACGGACACCAACGTAATCCTCACAATGAAATTACAGATACCTGTCCAAAATGGAGGAAATATTCATATTTTTGTAAAACTTTGGGCAAATAATAATTTATATAAAGATATTTTTAGATAATTAATACCAGCACATATGTCACGCACTAATTCACTGGTTTTACTTTACGTACTAAGTAATATTCAATCAAGTTTTAAACTCCAAACTAATAAAATATTTTTTTTTCTGCTTAACGCCGTATCCTGCACATGGCATGGTAGATAGAGGGAGCCTGGGAACGTAGTGTTAAGACACTCCATTTCGTTCCCCACTTTCCACCAAACTTGAGGCAATACGTACTGAGTGGCGGCGCTTTGCTCCATTACCAGATCGAAGTATATTAATAATTCATTATTCATTTAAAAATGTATCTAATATTTAATTTCCTCGAATGGGGATAGAAGCCCCGACCTGTCACACATATGTTCCCCTGCGCCACCATTGGCCTCCGTTAAATATTATTAGTAAATGTTCATATTACGTCCAAATAAATATAAATATTTATTGATTTATTTTACATTCATAGTTACAAGCAAAATACATATAATAGAAGCGAGGTGAAGACATTGACCTTAATTAATCAGCATGTTACAAGAATATATTTAAATTACATAAGGAAACCTCGTAACTAATATTAATAAAAGGTATCAAAACAGATTCAATAATTATAGTAATACTTTCAATTTAATTACTTTTCAATAATTACGGTACGTTGCTTGATTAGAATTGGAATCGGACTCTCGCGTATCTCGTTCTCTTATGCTGGGACGGAATGACGGCTGATGAATAGAACTTAGAGTTACTATATAAACTTTGTTGTGTATGATAAGTGTAAGAATATATTTTGGAATAAAGAACAATTTTGGAATAAAGAGTTCCTAGGAACACGAATATTGCTAAATGTATTATGTATGTGTGTATTATAATAATAATATAATAAATTATAATAATAGTATAATACATATAATACTAGGTAACTAAAGATAGATTCTCGCATATATATGTACATATAGTTGTCTTTAGTTTGAACATTAACATAACAATAATTAAACGTAATGTATCGTCGTTAAAGCTACAAAAGGAATTATATAAAGCACTCAGAGGTGGCCACAACCAATAATCAAATTATTGCTTTTCGTAGCCAGCCAGTAGTGTTCGCGCGTACAGTAAATAACGTAGCAACTAGCACGGCAACTGCAGCCACATTTCATACATTTACCGAACTATGAAATCAAATTTGGGAACGAGGTAGTGCTTTGTTTTCGATAATTTATAATATACTAATTAATTTACGTTCCTGATTGCAGTATGCTCCACTTTGCTGTCATTTAATAGTATTACAAATGTTAAGTACTTATAAAATGTAGTTGTATTTATGTAACGTGTCAAATCAATGAAAACAGTTTAAACGCATGTAACTATTTGTAATTACTACGTAAATATTTGTTTATTTTGTAGTTGACAATTTAGAACAAATAAATATTAAAAGGCTCTAGCTCTTTAGCCTAAAGGAAAATCTAGTCATACACGTGAAAGAAACACTTGTGGCGAATTACAACGCCATGTTAGCTCTGTACCGTTTTAAATGGGTATCCATTTAAACTGTGTTTACGAGGTGCGATGCAAGTCGGCGTAGCTTTGATGTAAAAATCATCCGTCTCTCCCTTCGCGGGTAACACTCCATATTGACACAACCCGCCGAAGTGCTTTGTCAGAATTATCTGAGGTGCTTATTCTGGAACTATCAGATATTGTTTAAATTATTTTAGTTAAAGTTTAGTTACTTAAAAAATATATTATTCTTATTATTTTACTGTATTATCAAAGTATATGATTATATTTAAAGGATACCTAATGTAAGAAATTGTTCACCAATTCTGAAAGCTTATATGTTTACATATGTTTTCCCAATCGAGAACATCGACGTATTCCGCCGGACCTAGCATTCCGCAGGTAATGTGATTAAAAGTAATTTTAAAATAAATTATAAAGGTCATGCTTACTAAAATAATACATTTTATAATATTTTCTATGCTAATATAAATGTAGGCAAAAAATTGGTTCGCAATTCCCAACATAGAAGCGTCAGTGCTGTGCGCGATCGTCAATAAATGGGTAAAACCTATAGCTTATTAATAAATAACATACAAGAAAATGTATATATATGTATAAATAACATTAAGCTGTGCCGCGTGGAACGTGTTTTCTTGCACAGGTCAGTTGCTCAGGGCACGGCCTAAGATCCCAGAATAGGACTCGCAACAGTTAACAAGAGGGTACCTTTATTATTTTTTCCAGTTTTCATCACTTCACGCTCAGTCTGTCTTTTGATTCAGTGGCTGTGTAATGTGGTGTTGCCGCATTTATTTTGCACTCTTCCTTTAGTGTTGCTAGTTTATTTTGCATTCTCTTGGTGTTACTATACGCTTTGAAGTCAAAGCTCTTTTGACTTCGCTGAGCGGTTTAGTCGAAGCTGACCGCAGTGCAGAATGAATGATACTTTTACCGTGAATAGCTAGTTCATGTGTGCTTTTAGTTCTCTTTATATGTCTATTCTATATACAAAGAGAACTAAAAGCAAATTCTAACATTATATTAAGTCTAATTACTGAGCTTTTATAATATTTTTTTTAAATACAAAGAGTAATACATTTATGTTAGCTTCACGCTGTATCCCGCACATGGCAAGGTAGGTTTAGGAACACTTTGCCGAATTTGAGGCATTGCGTGTTGAGTGGCGGAACTCGATACACTTCTTCGATCACTGGTGATCGGACCCATAACTAATTACTCCACATTTGTCATGGCTCTCATTTCACAGTTACGTTTTGTATAGAACCATTAGATTGTTCTCCAGCATGTCACTTACAAATATATAAATGTACACAGCCTGTTTATATATGTAGATACATACTTAAGTACTGAAATTTAAGAATAGATAAATTTATGTTTATTTATAGAGACCTGTCGTGGCACAGGCGCAGAAGTATGTGACGGTAAACGCGACTGGTTGGGGGTTCGATCCTCGCTCGAGGAAGCGAAATATTTCATATTATTATTTCTTCGCTTTGGTAACAAGACAAAGCGCGGCGTTGAGTTCCTCCACTCAACACGCAATGCCTCAAATTCGGCGGAAAGTGGGCAACGGAAGTGGAACGGAGTGTCTTAACACTAGGTTCCCGGGTTCCCTATGCCTACTTTGCCTCGTGCGGGGTACAGCGTGAAGCTGATAACAACAGAAAGAATGGCGTTGCGTTCTGCTACCTGACTCACAATGCCGCAAATACCGCGAAAAGTAGAGACCTAAACAAAGCATCCTTAACACTAGGGCCCCTCTGCCGCTGCTGGCAGGGAAACCATGTGCGGGATATAGTGTGAAGTTGACAAAAATTAATAAATAATGTTTATATACGAGAATGTACATCTTTACCACACTTCAGTGTGGTTCCATCCGTTTCTACGTACATATGTAGTGTATTTATATTTATTACTTTTTTTTTATGGAAATGACGGCAAACGAGCGTACGGGTCATCTGATGGTAAGTGATCACCGTCGCCTACGACTCCGAGTAACTCCAGATGAGCTACAGGAGCATTGTCGTCCTTTAAGGTGGAAGGGCGCCGGGGCCCGGCATTACCTAATGCGAAACGCAGTGGCCAAACTCACTACTTAACGCCGGTCTTAAATGCCGGGGGTGGTCATAATCCGGTCGAGTCTGCCCATGCGTGTTGCCATTACTGGCAACGTGACTCTACCACACGAACTCTACCACACGAACGCTGGAATCACGGCTAAACGTTTATTTAAGAAATAAAACATTTAAATTAATCTTATTTTCATATACCTAATGTCTACTAAAAACACAACTTTTTCAATTTTCAGGTATCACAAAATTGCACATATAACTACAAACTACCGATTCTTGCATGACGTCTGATAATAAGTTACCCATATTCATAATAATGATAAGAATTGAATGAAAAATTATTCACATTCGCGCGTATTGACTTTACACATATTGACAGGGGTTTGGGTCTACGAAACCTAAATAGGGTTATAAGCACTTACTAATAAAATTTAATATTTTTATATGACTAGAAGATAAAATTTAAAATATAATATAATATTTATAACAAGCGTCACTTAAGTAAATATTTATATAGAAAGTAGGTATTGTATACTACACCTACATTTATTTTAAACAATTTTTTTTCACCTTCACGCTGTATCTCCAACGAGGCAGGGTAGGCAGAGGGAATACGGGAACCTAGTGTCATGACACTCCGTTCCACTTCCGTTCCCCACTTTCCGCCGAATTCGAGGCATTGCGTGTTGAGTGGCGGAACTCAACGCCACGCTTTGCCTTATTACCAGAGCGAAGAAATGAAATATTAAATACTTAAATTGAAAATATTAAATATTTCATTTCCTCGACCGAGGATCGAACCCAGAACCTGTTGGTTACAGTCACACGCTTGTGCCGCTGTGCCACGACAGGCCTTTTTTTAAACATTTAATGTAAATATTATATAAAAAACAAAATCAGTTATTTTCTACCCCCATGGACAGAATAGTCGATAGACCCTAATTCCAGATGCTTATTCTAGAACAATCAGATATTATGTTAAATGAATTTACTTCAATTTCACGAATATGTATTACTGGTTATTTGACCGTAGGTCTAGTTATTAAAGCATATGATTATAAAGATACTTAAAGGCTCAATGTAAGAATATCTAATTCATTGTCCACAAAAAATGATATAAAAGATGAGATGAGAAATGATGAAAATAGCGATTTGTGCTTAATAATATTTCCTATAAGCTAAAAATAAACAATTCGAGATCACAGCCCTACGAGAAATTTGTTTAGAGACGCCGAAGTCGGATGTCAACGCATGACGCGTTTTGAATGTGCCTCCTCGACAGTCTGTAATAAATAGAATACTTTTATCGGGAACCCACACTCTCCACACGCAAATATTGTAACATAATCTGACTGCGAACGCCTTTGTCAAATGTAAAGTATGCATAAGTCAACGATCGATGGCTCTACATATTTATGAAACAGATGGCAGCGGTACCTATTACAAAATGTATTTACCGTCAGCGATATTTTAAAAAACATATATTATTTTTAATTTATTGTTTTATAGAAATATAATATGTTTTAAACATTTCTTCAATGGCGTCGCACTGTACTTTGTTTAGATACATGTAGAGTGCGACACGTTAATCTTAAATTTATTTTACCGATATTTTTATTAAACGATTATAAATTAAAGAAAACTATTAGTTTCAAATTTGCCGGTCTTTTATGCCGGTCACTGCGTCACTACAACTTAAAAAATATTCTCCAAAATATTGAATATAGATAATCTTCTCTCTAATCTATAATCTTTATTTACATAAATAAAACACAAACTCTAAAAAATGCTACACATTTTTTACATATTAAATAGAATATATATATAAAAAACAAAAACGACTATTGCTGAAAGTAACAGAAATTCTTTTAGACTTCACGGAAGTGGAGTGTTTTAACACTATGTTCCCAAGTTTCCCTCTATCTAGATATAGCGTTAAGAGGCAATAATAATAATAATATTATCTACTTTAAAATCGAAGAATATGATAAACCATTGCACGCGTTTAATCTACTTCATTTAAACAACAAAGGGCAGCTGTATTCTTAGCATTAAATGTTTGATCGATTGCTTTAACGAGTGACATACACAATAAAAGAGAACGTTACAATTTGTTTGTTTAAAGTTTTAGACCAATAAGGGCAATAAGTATAAAAATAATAATAGGCAGTTTTACAATTCTAAAGTAAAGTTATAAGTGAAGCATGAATAGATATTTTAGATAGTTATATAATACAGGTAGTGACAAATTTAGTGTTAAGTCACTCTTCGACTTTTTTCGAGACATGGCATAGCGCTTTGTCTTTTTAGCGAAAAAGTCAAAATTTCAAATATTTTTTCCTCTGGGTGAAAGTCATTTTCACGCTATGCAGATTGAAATCACATTGATAACCGATACGACAGTAGGTAGTATTTACTAATATTGTCCTACAATAACTGCATGGTTTTTAAGCATTATAATTATTTATGGTAGGTATAATATTTTTGAAATACTTAGATTAAACAAAATTTCGCTATTAATTAGTAATTATTATGCGACGCTATGTACCTCGTTTCAGTGGCGCTCTTTAATCTAACGTTATTAATAGCAGACTAAGCTTTGATGCATTTTAGTGAAATTCAGAACAACGTGAATACATTTTGCTTTACACGTGAGCACATAATCGTGTCTTATTAGGAAAATGGTGTCGTACTTAATTTGATGAGGGTATAACTTTTTATATATTTAAATATATTAACCTATATTCTATGTAGTTTCAGTCATTTATAGGTATAACTTAACAAGTTGGCTCAGTATGGGTGGGAGATAACCAATATGTCTTATCGAATAGTTTTTTACTTTGTAATTACCATTACAAAGTAAAAAATATTATCTGAATACCTCATATATTTTAATAAATATACTTATTATTTTTAAATATTAGTAAACTCAGGTAGGTATGTAGAGCGTTAAGTGAAATGTGATGTTAAGAAAATTATTGTTGTGGTAATTGAATTTGTAACTTAACAGCAAACTTATGCGTACTTGTAGACCGGAGCAGTTCCTGAGTCTTGTGACCTAAGGGTAGGCTTTACAAGGCATTAACACTCACCTTGATTACTTGAACTCCATATGACTTAAAAACAACCTAAACAATCTTATTTCCTCTGACTTGGTCTTTACAGCATCACTGATTAGGATGGTTAGTTACCAAAAATACTTAGTCACTGCATTGTTAAACAAATAAAAACAGCTGAAGCGAAGCCATAGAAAAATAATTAAGATACTTGATTAAGATTATTGGTAAATAAAGAAAATTATATAGGTATATTTGTTTTTTTGATTTTGTACTGAAATTATCTACTTTCTATAGGTCATAATCATACTTTGTTTGTTCGTCGTGATGACTTTTAAAAAACTATGTTTGTAGAAAACCTTTTCTTTTATTATTTCTTCTAGTGATGTAATAATTTTATATCTATAGTTAAGATATTAGCAATAGTTTGCTAGAAAAATGTAGTTACCCTTTTTGTTTAATTAAAAAATACATTTTGAAAATTAGTGAATAGAACTACGAACAGGCACTGCAAAAATGACGCATTCGCTATGTGTGGCCGAAAAGTCGCGATGCAAATTTGGAGCACAGATGTAAAGAGGTCGTCTAGAATATCATATTTTAATTGTAGTTAAGACCCATATTGTACAAGCTTAATATTATTTTATTTGTATTCTATTTAAGAGCCATATTGTAAAAGCTTAGCAGTATTTCGTCCTAGAAAAATCTGTAAAATTCTTCAGGTATTTGATTTCATCACACATGTTAAGGAAATTTACTAACTTCCCTTTTACATAACAATATAACAACATCATCCCGATAACTTTTAATTATACACATATAATATAACTAACCTTTTTTTTTTTTTTTTTTTTTTGGTTACCCGGAGGAATCTGCTTACAGATACCTCCTCAAGCGGGGACTTGAGAAGGCTATGCGGGGTTGGGACAACTGTCCCTGAAGGAGACAGCCTAAAAGACACTACTTCAGAAGGAAGTAGCCCGACCCGCTAAACCGTCCGGGGTGTTGCTCTACTCTGCAATGAGGACGAGGTCACGGGATATGAGAAGCGCTCCGCAACCCCGTCAGCAGCTATCCACAGACGGATTCTCTCCCGGGGAAGCAACTTGATGCTTCCACCTCTCTCCGCTTAGTGTCGCCCAAGAACACAAAAGGCGTGCACCAGCACTGGCCTCTAAGTGGGCAGAAGAAATCCCCGTCCACCGCCCAGAGGTCCATTCATCGACGACGTTCTAGTAGTTATTATGGCGGCAGTGAGGCCACATACGCTCGACGTCGTCGACCCCCTCTTCCTCGGCGCATAGAGTGTGAGTTTATGTCGCACTCCCTCACTCTCTCCGCCGACTCTTTAGCCGCCATCACGGACTCTGCGAATATCGTGACGGCCTTCCACTCGTGCTCACCACTGACCATGGCCCGAACTAACATCGGCAACGAGAGGTCAGGCCCTATGACCGCGGTTAAAACGGCGCGGTGGTTTTCCCAAGCAGCACAGACTTGGCGAGTGTGCCGCGCCGAGTCTTCCGCTCCTTCTTCACAGTGATGACACGTCGCTGTTGGTTCTCTACGTACCACCCGACACAGATACCGTCCAAAGCATCCGTGCCCAGTCAGCAACTGTGTCAGGCGATATGTGAGAGGTCCAAACTTACGACCGACCCATTCCCTGAGTATGGGACGGATCGCAGTCACTAGCTCATGACTAGCTCCTGGGTTACCACACCTCTCCATCCACACCTGTAGAACTTCCGCGCTCGCGTTTGCTCGCCACATCTCGATTACTCGCGGTGGCGGGTCATCTCCGTCCTCATTCCGCGCAAAAACACGGCGCCTATACACTGCCGCGAGAGCCTCGGCTTCGAGGTCCCAAGGCGGCATGCCAGCCAACACGCATGCCCCCTCAAAAGACACCGTCCGGTATGCCCGAGCCACTCGCTGTGCCATGGTCCGCTGCGGACGTCGCAGTAGAGCCGCAGTTTGGCGACTGAGAGTGCCTGCCCATATGGGCGCACCGTACAGTGCCATGGAACGTACCACATTCACGTACAAGCGCCGGCACGCACCGCCAGGCCCATCAACGTTGGGAAGAATTCTCCCCAGACTTCCGGCAGTAGCCATCAACCTCGGGCTCAAGCGCCGGAAGTGCTCATGAAAGGCCCATTTACTGTCGAGGACAAGACCAAGATACCTCATACTTGACCCGACAGTTATGGACGTGCCACCCACAACTATGTTGCTGTTTTGAGGAGGTCCTTTACGCGGTCCATGAAATGTCATGGCTTCCGACTTATGCAGCGCCACTTCTAAGCCCAGTGCCCTAATACGCTGCACTACTTGCGCCACGCTAACTGTAGCCAACAAAGCTGCCTCGCGGTAGTCAATGCCACGGGCCGTAACCAGGGTGTCATCAGCATAGCACGTTACGCTAACACCCCGGGTATTGACTCCTCGTAGCACCCAGTCATAGCCGATGTTCCACAAGAGGGGCCCAAGAACAGACCCTTGCGGAACACCACATGACATTCTCCATCTGGCCCAATCGCCGTGCCTCGTAAGATAGGCGATTTCCCGATCTGCAAAGTAGTCTGCAACCAAGTTTCGAATATACAGTGGCACGTTGTGATACTGTAACGCCACCATGATCGTTTCCCAGGGCAGGGTGTTAAACGCATTAGAGATATCCAAAGAGACCGCCAGTAACACGCCGCCTCGAGAAACCGCCTTCTCTTCTAACTTTTTTACCCGCTCAATCGCTTCGATAGTTGATCGACCCTGGCGAAACCCAAACTGCGTTTTGTGCAGTCCTGGTGACATGGACTGCACGAGGCGAGCAGCAAGCACTCGCTCAAAGAGCTTGCTCACGTCATTCAGCAATATAATTGGGCGATACGCCGAGGGCATATCCGCCGGCCTACCTTCTTTCTTGAGAAGCACAAGCTTTCCCGTCTTCCACGACCTGGGAAATGTCCCACGGGTAAGGCATAAACTGAAGAGCTCTCTCGCCCACTCTCCAATCTCTCTGAGTACTATTGCCAATAAACGCCCTGGCACACCGTCTAGACCTGGGGCTGTCTTTTTTGCTCGAAGCTTTCGCGCTGCTACCTGCATTTCCGCCTCAGTCACCGGTGGAATCTCAGCCGGGTCGCTCCGATCAGTGGCCAAAACCATTTGTGGTGGGTGCCACACATCCCTTCGGGGAAATAACTCTTCGACCACCTCCTGTAAGAACTGAGGCTGCAGGGTTGTAGTTACTGGCGGATTCCATGCCCTAAGCTTCGCTTTTACAGCTTTGTAGGGTCTACCCCACGGATCCCTGTTAAGCGAATCAAGCCATTCAACCCACGACGCTTCTTTTGCTTCACTTATGCCCACTTGAAGGGCCTGGCGTGCGGATTGGTAGCGTTCGTAAAGCACGTCCTCTACTTCTCTGTTTCTAATCCTTCTTCTTCGAGAACGAGAGAAGAGCCTACGTGCGCGAAGACATGCGTGACGTAATTCGCTCAGCTCCGCTCGCCACCAGTACACCCAACGGCTCGGCGCATATGGCTTAGCTCTTGGCATAGAGGCGTCACAGACCCGCGTAAGTGTCTCTTCAAACTTCGTGGCCTCGACATTTGCGTCTACTGGGGTTCGTGACCCCGCACCCAGGCCTCTACTATGGCGGCCTCTTTGGCGACCTCTATATTCAGCCGACCTAACACCCACCTTCGACTACCACCTACAACTATCCTACCCGATGCGGGTTGCGACGTGGCCACCTCGAATCGTATGTATCGATGGTCTGATAGGGTTTCTGTATCAACGACTCTCCACTCTGAGACTCGGCGCGCTAGTGGAACAGAAGCAAAAGCAACATCGACAATCGATCCACCTTCTCTACGCACACATGTATTTTCTGTCCCTCTGTTAAGGACTGCCAAACCCAGGCCTACCGCCCACTCTTCCAGAGCCTCACCCCGGGCATCAGTCCTTGGTGACCCCCATACAGTAGATTTGGCATTGAAGTCGCCAGTGACCAGCACCGGTAAAGGGTACATTCTCCCAACTAAAGCCCCGACATCCACCAATAGCTGTTCAAAAAACGCAAGACTAGCATTGGGAGAACAGTACACCCCTATGATTGCGGTACCGCCCACGACAGCCATAACATATCCGCGACCCCTAAATTTGGATTCGAGAGTCAACGGTACATTGACTCTTGGGGCGACAATAGCCACCAAGTCTTCACTGTCCCCGATCCAATAATCTCGTGGAGGCACAACATAAGGTTCTGCGACCACCGCAACCTGAATCTGCCACTCTACCAGAGTCTGGGCAAGAAGATCTTGGGCCCGGGCGGAGTGGTTGATATTAGCCTGCAAAATTTGAATTGCCATTTATTGGACGACGTCCATAGCACCTCTATCTTGTAGCGACTGCGCGGCTCGGCCTCGCTCACCGCCTCGCTTCCACTGATCTACTCTAACTGGTTTGTTGGCAGTGCATCCCTTATGACCCACTAGATGGTTTGCGAGCTTGTTTTCTGCGACACAAACTAAACAGTTAGGCTCGTTTCGGCAGGTTTTAGCTTTGTGACCTGATAACCCACATTTAAAGCATAGGCCTACGTAATTCTCTATGGCCTCACATCTTCCTGCCAAGTGACCAGTCCTTAGGCACCGGAAACAACGCTGTGTTTTCGACGGAACTGCCACTACTCGGGCTGAAATCCACCCCACCACAATTCGGCCAACTTCTACAACCTTTTTGGCAGCAGTTATTGGAGTTCCCACTAATATAGCACCCATCGCACTGACGTTGCCTACCCTCATCTCTTCCACATTACACCCACCAGCCTTCGCGATTGCAGTAGCAACTTCCTCCTTTGTGACTGAATCGTCAAGGCCTGTGACGCGGAGGTCAGCACGCATCACAGGACGGTGCACCTTAACCACATCAGGGCTCAACACCTCCTTGAGCTTTGCCACGAGGGCGTCAGCCCTAGAGGCCCCATCCACCCCGCCAATCTCTAACAACCGGGCACCAGTTGCCGCTCTTTTAAATCTTAGCGAGTCGATACCCAAAGCCGCAAGGTCAATTTTCTTCTTAGCCTCGCTCAATACAGACTCGTATGTATTGTTTTCCGCTGCCTCCGGCTGCAGCGTCAGCGTAACTGCTGCTGTCTTGGGTGGCTTCACCTTATCTTTCTTTTGTTTGCCACTGGTGAGGCCGCATTTTTCCCGCTCTCTTTCTGGACTCCTCTTCTAACTACCGCGCTCCATGAAGGCGCTGAAGTAGTTATACTGTCGGAAGGAGGCTGTGATTTCTGCACCGAGGATGTGGATGCAGCTGCCTCTTTCGCCGCCATTGATGTCCCCTTTTTCTTTTTACTCTTCTTACTTCTTCCGTTTTCCTGTGGAGCGAGTGCAATGTCCGCAGGATAAGCCAATGTACTTGAATGGGAAGAAGTTTGAGGAATAGAATTCTTCGCCGTTGTTCCTGCGTCCGGGCTTTTTGCCACTACTGTAGCCGCCTTTTTCTTGTCTGCAGCTAACGGCGGCCTCAAGCGTGGTGCTGGCAACAGACGATCTTCAATGCCAGCTAGCCGAGCATTCATCATACCACCGATCGCATCAATAGTTTTGCGTGTCACCTCTTCTATTAGGTTCGTGTTGTCTTGAGTGGGTATAACGATCGGCCTCTGACGCAATTCCGCGATCTCACGCTTCATTTCCTCGATCTGCTTTTCGAGGGATGCATTCGCTGCCCTGAGCAAGACCACTTCTTCGGGGATTGTCCGATTTTGTAGCTCTGTGAACGCCTCTTTTATGATAGCAGTTGCCATTTTCAGGTTCTTAACCATCGTGCCCTTCAGATTCTTGGACTTTTGGGCCACGTCTCCAATAACCGTTAGTGAACCAACTACCATTTTTTCCAGCGCATCCATTGGTTGCACTGACAAGTCCCAGTCCTTGTTAGAACGGAACACATCTCGCACTTTCACCACTTCTTTCGTCATCCTGTCAATGTCTTCCTCGACAGTCAGTTGAACTTCTGGTATGTTGACCAAAAATGATTCTTTGTCGGAGACTACTTGCTTACTAGTCGCTGGCTGTCCACGGACTCTCTTGGACTTGTGTGCTGCGCCTTTAACTAGTGTCGTCACTTCCAAACAATCTGAATCTGAATCCAGAGAGCCAACATTACTCCTACTTCTCTTCCTGAGGGATCTTGAGTCGGGCCTATGCGCGTCTACACTCTTACTTCTTTTATCTCCCTTATCTTCTAAACTAACTCTACTTTTACTCCTACTCCTACTCTTTCTACCACCTCTGCTGCTACTTCTGGTCGCACTACTACTACTCCCCCCTCTACTCGTACTACCCCCCCCTAATTTACTGCCTCTCCGGCTCGTACCTCTACCCTTACCCCTACCCCTGTTTCTGCTCCTAGACTCACTTACGTTACCTTGGCATACGTTGCCCCCCACAGAATTCGAAATGGGGCGACTGAAACCCGTAGCCTCTGCGATAGACACGGGGGCTACTGGTTTCACGGAGGACTCTCCGACTGCGGTGCAGCCGGTACCTCCCTGTGGTATATAATTCATTTCGTTTGCCATTCATATTTCCCTCCTATTTTAAAGGTGGAGGAACCTTATCCCACCCCCCCAAGCGCTAGAGACCGAATACCCTCCGGCCATGCATCCCTTCAGCACGCTAGACCTTGGGATTCAGGGTAATTTTTAATGAGGTTTTCTTCCTCACCACTACTGATAGTAAATCTACCCTTCGGCATTAGGTCACTCGCACAGTCTACTCTGCTTATCAGAGAAGTACCAGGAGTGACCTAAATGCTGGAACCACATACCATGTTTTTATTTCCAACTTCCTTAGCTTTGTTCCACATCTTTTGTCAGTCGTTCGCCGTGGTCGGTGAACATCTCCTATTTTAAGAGTTATTCAGCGACCACGTTGCCAGGGTGCACCACGCGGAGGTGACTGACATACACATATAATATAACTAACCTAACCTAACCTAAACCAGTTTTTTTTATAAGTTCAAGCTATATTTATAGTTACCTATAAATAATCGTTAGTTATAGATTTAGAATATATAAAAATATCATATAAAAGCTATGCAAGAAGGAACAAATTAAATGCAAACGCATTTGTTAAAATCTCTATAGATATATTATATTCACATCGACTCCATAATATCAATATGAAAACATTTTAAAATGCCCTGAGGATACGGCCGTCAAAATGCGTAATTCGACATCGCGAACCCCGGTCACCGCCTAAAATGTAAAAATGGTACCCTTGCATATTTTCCTAAGTGCCATAAAATATGACATTTATTACGGTCAGATCTGCTCGAACCACTATTGATAGGCAAATGAGAGAGTTTTTTAAAAGAAAAACGATGTCTGCTTTTTATGTGTTCTTTGGATAAGATATTTTTAAGAAGTTGCTAGTTGAACTGGTGTGTAATAGCCCAATCTGTTATTCGTGTCGCCATTGTATTGAACACTTAAAATGTTGATAGAAGACTTGGTTACATGAATTAAAATACGAAATCCACGAATGGGGGTACTTATCCCTCTAACGTTGTAAAATTATTAGCTTTGATAATTGTAATGTACAATTTAATTACAATTTTAGATATTTATTTCTTACAAATCAAAGAATTCTTATAACTAGATGTCAATAAAATTGCATAATTAAATACAGATACCACCTAAAATGCACGGCATAATTTAAGGTTATATCGTATTTAATGTAGGCGTACATTATTAAAAAAATCGTATAGCTCCAACACTGGCGATAGTAGTAATAACTCTCCGAGTAGGTCAAGCACAATAGTAAGTGTCACCTATAATCGTATATTAAAGCCCTTATCCCTAAGCACCTCAGCGACAATAGAAAAGAATAAATCGCCGAAAAGTGGCCACATAAAAATGACATACGGTTTCAATAGAGAAATAAAGCTTCTAACAGATAAGAACACAGTCAACACAGTGTGGGCTCTTAGAGAGCGTACCTTTTTTTATGAAATTTTCTCCTTTTTTTTATTTTTTTTCAAGTTATTGAAAATATTACAATAAATGAAATTTAATGTATGTAATTAGATTATTTTAAAATTTAAATAAAATTAATATTTTCTATATAATGTACTTTTTTTAAGCTTAGCAGAGTAGGCAAGGGAACCTGAGAACCTTATGTTAAGACACTCCTTTCCGCTAATGTACCTACATAGTAATATTATACATTACGGAGTTTAATAACAAAATATTTATTACCTTCTGCAATATTTCATGATCACTATTAAAAAAAAGCACTTCTAGTAATATTAAATTATAAGCGTCGTAGAATGAATCTCAAACAGGTCAAACACCTACCACCCCTATATTTTCGCAAGGGGTTAAAACTCGGTTCACGCACCAGGCGGCAAATGCGAAATCGTAATAAAACTATCCATATCACATGTAAAGTAGGCAGTCATAATATTGAAAATTTCTAAAGTCCGTCAATAAATGTGACGCTATATAGGGAACTTAACGTCTTAGGGAGTTCCCACATTTAATCGACATTGTATAACTTCAACAAATTTATTCTTAAAAATTCAGAAAAATTATTAATTACTTGTTGGAGAAGTAAATGAATGTAGTGACACCCACAAAATCGTAGAGCTTACCGTATTACAATATCGATATTCCATAATATCGTATATAATGCATTATTAACTAACGTTTAATATGTTATTATACATTATGCAAGTATATCAGCAGTGAGATCATCGCTGTCCGCTTTAACTCTCATCTCATTTTCTATAATTTGAGTGAAAATCATTTTATCTGGTCGTGTAGCTTGATAAGAACGCATGGCTTAGTTGGTCAGAGCGCTTCGAAGGTTTCCAAGAGGGGCAGGTTCAAATATTAATATAAATAATTAAATATTTTTCGTCACAATCTAGGTTTTGCTAGGTACTAGGGAAAACAAAAAAATATTGTATCAATAATAAAAACTGTCAAAATATAATAAAAATATTATCTTAAAACTAAATATCGATAGGTAGCTATTTAACTTTGTATGACACTATCGCAAACAGTGAGGGCGTCAAATCGAAGCAACCTCAACTATCAAAGAGAAATCTTTTCCTTGTATCAATAACCGAGCGAAGCGTCGACTAGACTCATTGTGGTTTATGTGTTTTGGCATTATGGCTTATCGTATAAAATACGAACAATAATATGAAAATATATACATTAAAATTAATAAAGTTGGTAAAGGTCTGTATAGTAAGTAATTTATTTATTTGATATAAATTATTACTTTGGAAGCCCCATTCATACAACTTTATAATTACATCAGCTATTTTTTTTTACTTTGACGCTGTATGTATCCTGCATATACCATGGTAGGCAGACAGAACTCAAAAACCTAGTGTTCTTAACATTCTATTCCCTTTACGACAGTTTCGTTTCCTTCCTTCCGCCGAATTTGAGGCGTGTTGAATGGCGTAGCTCTACGCTGCGTTTTCCCTTACTACCAAAGAGACCAAAGCGAAGAAATGGAAACGTATTAGTAAATATTCCACTTCCATAAATGGGGATCGAACCCACAACCAGACAGAGTCGACAGGCCTCACTTTCTAGCTCTAAATTAGCTTGTATTTAATTTTGAGAGCAAAATACAAAAAGATAAATCCAAAAATTCAAATTACGATTAATTAAATGTGTAAAATATATTAAAATAATTAAAATTTTTCCTAAATACACTTAAATAACTAATCGTATAATACAAGTTGGCGAAGCCGCGCCGAGGCTTTAAGACTTAAATAAGCAAGATTGATATATTAGTATCTAACTATGAACTTTACTATTATAGTATTATCCTCTTACTAATCAACTATGATTATGATATAACAATGCCAATACATTTTTATCGATCTGTAATCTCTTTTAAACTCAATTTTGATTAGGTAGATATATATTTGTACTTTGACTATTAATATTGCCTTTAAATAAGTCAATCGTATAAACATAAAACTCATATTTTTGAATGCTTGAATATAAAAGCAAATATGGAGAATGGAATAACTTTATTGCTTACATTAAAGTACACTCACATCATCTCGATGCGGCAAGAGCGTGAAATTATTTTCCTTACAGTATGCAGATTAGGGGAGCGTGCTTCAGGGGTGCGGGATTAGTTCCGGTTTACTTTTTATAGGATTCCGATGATAAATGTAACCATTTGATAGGCTGACGGATGGCGCGTGAAACATATCCAAATAACCACTTTTCCACTACATCCACAAATTTGAATATTTTGATAGTTGTGATGGAAGAGTTTAAGTCGTAGAATTGTTTGTTATTTAAAGTATGTATTCTTAGTATTCTTATACTAAATTTAAAGGAATTACTTAAATGGTGATGAAAATGATTGTTTAATCCTTTTGAATTTCACGAAGGTACATATCAAAATGTATGTTTTCGTTAATATGAATGACATTATGATTTTTAATTCCACAATTGACAGGACTTCTGTTTTTTTATGTCAAGTGACATTTAAAAACCCTCCTAATTCCTATATAATGTAGATAAATGAATATATTGTACATCGCATCTCTCATCACAGATGCTCGGTTTAGAAGTCAGACAAAAAACGAGAAAAATCACGAGGCAGACGGGAGGACGAACTATTGCCAGTCCCAAATATGATTTATAGATCGGCCGTCATCGGCAATACGCTTTCTATACGTCAGAACATGTCACCGCCTCAGTCATGGGGGAAGAAAAATAATAAATACATTCTCTTATACAGCCTCTTATTATTAAATTAAAAATATGATATTACTATCACAATCTTACAAATTTATACAAATAGTTGTAATTTTAATAACACGATTTTGTCATTTGTCACAAAAATAAACATGTTTAACATAACCTATGTTTTTTTAGCAACCAAATTATTTTTTTAGTTTTACGCTGTATTCCGCACGAGGCACAGGTGGCACAGGGAACCCGGGAACCTAGTGTTAAGACACTCCGTTCCACTTCCGTTCCCCCACTTTCCGCCGAATTTGAGGCATTGCGTGTTGAGTGGCGGAACTCAACGCCGCGCTTTGCCTGATTACCAGAGCGAAGTAATGAAACATTAAATATTTAAATTGAAAATATTAAATATTTCGTTTCTTTGGCTGGGGATCGAACCCAGAACCTGTCGGTTACAGTCACACGCTTGTGCCGCTGCGTCACGACAGAAACAGCAACCAAAAACAATCTTAAATATATAAGAGCTACACAGGACAGCAATACGATTCAAATATTGTATTATTGTTTTTTCTCAGTAAATAAATTGCATACTACTTCATAAATGCCTCAAACGTAGAGCGCACGTGCTGTTTCATATATAAGTACATACAACTTGCGAATGTAGCCATATAAAGTTTACTGGTCGCACGATCACTTGACTTTGTAATGTCCGGCGTATCACAAGAATACAGTAACAAGAGAACAGACAAATTTTTATCTGCGGAGAAATTCCCTGGAAAATGGTTTTTAGTAAAATTTAGTAAGTAGATGCAATACAGACAGATGTTTTTCATTAAATTTATAGTCATGTTGATGCACAGATGATTTATTCGATGTGTTGGACTTAAAAAAGTAAAAAGACATCTTATATTATTACATTTTTCTTTGTTTTATTTGTTTTGCAGATGCATTTTTTTTTCTTTTAAAACAATAAGATTAGCCTTTTTAGACTAAATTACAAGTTTTCAATTGAATAAGTACTTGAATAATAAAGTCTTTAATATAAATACTACACTTATTTGTACACCTAATGCATCATTTCTTTATTTTGTTTTAATATATACGTATATGTAGGTACATGTGGAGATTATGAGTTGTGAAAATTTATCGTCGAAAAAATCTGGGATCGGCCGAATATTTGTATCAAATCGAACAATAATCGCTCATATTGTCAGTTACAATACAATTTGTTTGAAAACTCGGCGCGTGATAGAAATAATAACAAATGATTCTCGCCCTAACACCGCCTGGCGTTGAAAGATCACGCCTATTGCTCTTTTACTGATGAAAAAACAGGCCTTCATATTGCAAAAGATAGATAGACAGTAACATACAATTTTCCGAATTAATAAATAAAGAATCAACTTAACGTAATTATATGCTGTAATGATACATTTATAATTTAAAAATCATGTAGTACCAAGTTCCAAGGATAAAAACTGAAAAACAAAAGGTACCAACGAAAATTTATAGTTTCATTTTTAAGAGAGGTAATAAATTAAGTATCAAACATAAGATGTACCTACAAAGTATGTAAAGCGACACCGACAGTGACAGAGATAGCAGGCCGGAACGGACGTTCCAGCTCCAACATTCCAGCTTCCGGAAGCGAAATGCTTTTTTCCGAAGATTTTTTCGAAGACTAAGATATATCTTTCACCCAATATGTAAACATAGTACCTATACGTAGTACCTATATTTTATGTATATTTTACAAACTGACATCTTAATTTATATTTTTAGTAGCTTTTATCACTTCCGCTCAAATGAAAACTAAGTTAAGTCTGACCTACCTGACGATACAGTGAGTTACATCGAAACTATTGGGTAACGTGCAGTAATATAACCGAAGGCTTTCTTCAATAAATTATCTAACCCGAAAAAAATATCAATCCAAACCATAAGCTTCTAAGAGCAACGATCTTTATAATAATAGGTACACATAATTATAAGTATTATAGGTACGCTAAGTGCCTCGGTGCTGGGCCACTGGCACAGGTACGCAAGTCGTTCGGCGTGCCACGTTCGACACGTCGCAGGATACAGCCACACACTGTATCGTGCACATATCAGGGTAGACAGCGAGAATACAACTTTCCGCCGCATTCTCTACTCTCTCTCTCGTTTTAATTTATGAAATTAATTAATTGGCTTCAACATTCGCGATGATTCCGCAAAAGAAATAAAAGACTACTTCAAATTAGTGAAATGCAATATCATATAGGTAATATATTAATAAACAATAATTTTCATATTTTATAATATATCATTACCATAAATTACACAATAATTAGTGAATCAGTGAATGGTAAGGCTTAAAGTTACATTCTTTACAAACGTTTTGTATTAAATTATAAAAATTATCATAATTATAATTTATTTATGAAACCTAAAAAGTTTAACATAGCGGGATTTGAACCATTCAAGGCCTCTGGACACTAAACCATACGTTCTCAGCATGCTGCGCCGAAATTCTTATAAGTTTGTTAAAACTATTTATGTTATTAGAAAGGAGTTAGTAGGAAGGGTTTTAATTTTCACTAGCCTAAACTAATTGCTTACATTTATCATTTGGCAACAAAAAAACCTATTAATTAAATATTTTAGCTTATTCAAAAAACGTATAATTTTTTTAACATAGCCAGACTTGAATTTCGCGCCTCCTGGAATCCGTCTTGAATTCGCGGGTTCTAGCGCCGCGTTTTCTCTTCTTACCAGAGTGGAGAAAAAAAAATTAAACATCTATTACAATTCCTCTAGTGGGGATCGAACCTACTACAGGCCCCATGTAGGTACTACGGAGAATAACTTATATAATGAAGACTTCCGGAGATTTTCTCCCAAATATTATTTATCATTTCAACCAATAACACTGTACTGGGCCTTTCTGTCATATCTTATTAATTTTAATCAATAATATTAAGAGCAAATTCAGTTTCTTTTTTTAATTTAATTAATTATTAGGCTAATCTTGAGGCCTGTCGTGGCGCAGGCGCACAAGCGTTCGACTGTAAACGCGACAGGTTGAAGGTTCTATCTCCACTGGAGGAAATAAAATATTTAATATTAGATTATATATTATTAATATTTAATGCTCTCATTTCTGCCCTCTGGTAACAATGCAAAGTGCAGCATTGAGTTCTGCCACTCAATATCCAATGCCTCTAATTCGGCGGAAAGTAGAGAACGAAACGGAGTACCATACCACTAGTTTCTCAAGTTCTTTCTGCCTACCCTGCCATGTGCGGGATATAGCGTAATGATATAAAAAAAATAGGCTAACACGGTGATAAGCTTCACTTCAGTAAGTGAGAATAATTTTTATCGTACCTGACAGTTATTTAATTATTACTAATTAGTAATCGCTTATATTACACACGACATTGACTTCAGATCACTTGTTAGTTGTTGCTTCCCGGTTTGCTTGATTTGCATTGCCCATGAACTTCGATCAACTATCCAAGTATCCATGGATAGATGATCGGAAGCCCATGAAGTTAAAAGTATTGACATTTATATTAGGATTACATCTTACGATTATTTTGACGGTAACTTTATTTATTTAGAATTAATTATTAAAATATGTACGCAACGTACGTTTATATAATTAAAATGTAAAATTTTAATAGTTACATATTTTATTCTAGCTACCACTCAATAATATAATAAATGCGATTCGAATGAATTCGTTACTGCTTTCAATTGTTTTAATTTAAATACTTGTAGTTTTCCATTCCATAATACTTTTACGGAACGCAAATGTTGTCAAATTGTGAAACATAAACTAAACGTCAATATTCTTTATTGTCAGTTTGCAGTTGGCACTGGATAAGTCAATAATTTTATAATCGGCCCTCATTATTTGTAGTGCTTTTAGTTTTAACATTTCTTAACAGTACCATAAAAAAAAACATCATCTTCAGATTATTCAATAGAAGACAAACGGTTTCATTGTATATTTTCCTTATTTGTTCGACTTATAACAAAAACTAAATAAGACACGGATCGATAAAAATAAATAAAGCACATAATTTAGAATGAGGTGGACAGTACATATAGAAGGAGGTCCGAGACGAGTTAATCATGCAGCTGTTAGTATTGGAGATAGAATATATTCCTTTGGTGGATATTGTTCAACTGAAGAATACAAAGACTGGGAGCCGATTCCAGTACATGTCTTAGACACTGTAACACTTAGGTGGGCACCAGTTAATTACAAGAAAAATGATGTTGTCCCTTTTCAGAGATATGGTCATACAGCAGTAGCATATAAACATAAGGTATAAATGATCTTATAATAGTTATTTAAAATTTAATTTCAATTTTGTAAATATTACATAGAGTCAATCAAATCTATATTACAGGTCTATATGTGGGGAGGAAGAAATAATGCTGTTGCTTGTGATACACTTTCCTGTTTTGATACAAAAAAGTTAGAATGGACTGTACCTGCGGTAACTGGCATGGTGCCGTATGCAAAAGATGGTCATTCAGCTTGTATTATTAAAAACAAAATGTATATCTTTGGAGGTTTTGAATACCTTACTGATCAATATTCTCATGATGTCCACTGCTTAAATCTGGACACAATGCAATGGAAATTTATACATACTCATGGTACTCCACCATGCCACAGGGACTTTCATACAGCTGTTTCTTACCGTCATAGGATGTATATCTTTGGTGGTAGAGGTGATTTAAATAGTCCCTATAATTCTGAGGAAGAAATATACTGTCCCCAAGTTTATTATTTAGATACACTTACAGAAACATGGGTAAATGTGAATGCAAAGGGTTCATGGCCTGAAGCCAGAAGAAGTCATTCTGCTTGTGAGTAGTCTTATCACTATTTATTTAGCTGAATCCTGCATATGGCAGGGTAGGTGGTGTATAGAACCTGAGAACCTACTGTTAACATACTGTTTCCATCCTCAAGAGTTTCGCAGATATTGGAAATAGAATTGTTCCCATTCCCAATATCTGCCCAAACTTTTGATGTATTGTAAATTGAGTGGTGTAGCTCAATACCACATTTTACTTGGTTCCATAACCAAGAAATTAAAATATAAAATATTTCATTCCCTTCAGTAGGAATCTAAGGAACAATTGTGTTTATAGTTACATGCTCATGTGGGCCCCCGTGCCATGACATATTAAAATATGTACTGAGGCTTTTAAATTTAATACTTAAAAAGTAAAAAGATATAAAAAATTGGGAAAGCTTAATTTTTGTAAAAACATTTAAAAAAAATAAGATTTTCCAAGACCGTAGCTTTTGGCGCTCCAGTTCTCTCTGCCTACTCCGCTAGGGATATAGCGTGAAGCTAAGTAAGTAAGTAAGATTTTCCAACTTTTTATATCCTTTTTTTTTTGTGTATTGTAGGGATTTACAAGAGCAGCATGTACATTTTTGGTGGTTTAAATGCAAAAACCAAGACTCATTTCAATGATTTATATAGATATTCAATCAAAGGAAATTATTGGGAGCTCCTTACTGTACACGGAGTTGGGCCATGTAAAAGGAGGAGACAAGCTTGTTTAATTTATAAAAATAAAGTTTACTTATTTGGCGGTACAAGGTTTGTATTGTAATGTAGCATATTTGGTACTAATTTCTTTTTTGGAAAACCATCTGTGGATCCTGTCAAGGTGCATGGGCCCATGCACACATGGGAAGAAATTAAATGTACTATTTTCTTTCTTTTCCTCTGATAACAAGGCATTTAGTTTAGCCACTCAACACAATACAAACACTCAAATTTACCAGTAAGTGTGAAATGAAACTGACTAACTTTACACTGGCCTCCAATTTCTCATCTACCCTGCCTTGTGTGGGATACAGAGTAAACTATAAAATCATTATTAGGTTACCCTTTTTCCCCTTATATTTTTTTAAGTATTTTTACTATAAATTTGTTAGTGACTAGATGTTACTTGCTGTAATATAAATAATATAACATATGTTACAGTCCCTGTACAAATAATAACAACAGACAAGCAGATGATGCAGATGATAATCCAGAAAGACTTATAGACAACAGTGATCTCCATGTATTGGATTATACACCAACATTGAAGACACTTAGTATTATTTCAGTTTTAGAACACAATTTGGATCAATCATCACTTCCCAGGGATATCATGTAAGAATTACAGAAATTTAATTTTCATATGAACATATAGATATAGTAAATAGGCATATAAAGGCATTCTATGGTCCCTATGTTTAATAGGGACATGTCTACATATAAGATTTACAGGAGATTTTATCTTTTGTTTCCCAATAAGCTTTCTATATTTTCACATACCCTTTATAGATAGAACCTTCAGTGAACAAACAACACTTAAGTATAATTAGTGTAATTTCTGTTTTCTTTTTCAGAATGGACATTAGGACAATGACGCTGCCTAATCGTATAAGCAGACCAATAAATCAAGCTGGTTGAATAAAATGTGAACATAAAGACACATTTTTAAATATGATTACAAAATCAAGTTTAATGCATGTATCTACAACATTCAAGTTAAATTAATTATGACATGTCAAGTCTAGGACCAGGGATGTTAGGACCGATAACTGTCAGGCAATCCGATAGAAAACTTTCGAATTTTTGTCTCACTCGGAATGCCATAACGAAAGAACTGAGCGATAAGTACTAAAAACTTTTATTAATATAAAAAAAATGAAGAGGTCTGTCGTGACGCAGCGGCACAAGGGTGTGATAGTAGAGGAAATTAAATATTTTATTTTTAAATTAAATATTAAAGTTTTAATTTCTTCGTTCTGGTAACAAAGCAACGAGCGGCGTTGAGTACCGCATCTCAACACGCAATGCCTCAAATTCGACAGAAAGTAGGGTCGGAACAGAGTATCTTAAACACTAGGTTCTAGTTCCGTCTGCCTGCCCTGCATGCGCGGGGTACAGCATGAAGAACGGTAATCTGGAACGAAATAAAACAATAAAAATCTAGTATCTGTAACGGTATTATTAGGTATAATTTCATACCTAATTAACGAATAATATGAAATAATTAACAATTTATATCTGTAACCCAAACTGATATAAAATGTATACTACTGTTTCTTACATCTGTAACTAGATCGGAAATGTTACATTCATAACATCCCTGATGGTAACACTGTTAGAATGTTACATATAATAGTTTAATAAATTATTATGTTAAAGTACTACAAACATAACTTAATATATTTGATTTTAAAATGCCCTTTCTATTTTAAGTTAAATAACTGTTATTATTTATTATCATTATATTATTATCTTCTTATTAATAACTTCAACTATATAAACGTTTTGCTGACAAGTTTAAAACAAGAAGAATCTCATTATATTTACTTTAATAAAATATATTTATGAAAATAACTTTGTATACCTTTTAACTTGATCAGTATAAGCAGTATTTATATTTTGTGTACATAAATGTCTATAGTACCTATGTTAATGCATGTAGTAACTAGTTAAGCTCCCATCACTCAGTACTAGTAGCAATAGATTACTTCATTTATTTATTTAAATCAATAAGTGAATGTTTAATTCAAATATATATTTGCAAATACTTGCTAAAATAGTGATGTTCAAGGATGTTTTATTTTCTTTGCATAATGAAGTACTTATTTAATATATCTCTGTTCAGAATTATTACAGAAATGTGTTTTATTTAAGTTGCTGATTTGAATAGACATTGGTTTATTTTCTTCTATATGATTGAATTAATAATGTAAATATGGTAAAATGTGTAACAAATATTTAACTATATGGCACAAATTATTAGTAGGCAGTAGTAAGTTTTCTTAATTCATGTATAGATGTCTATTAATCATTTGCACTCAAAAGTGCTGGATGGTTACAAATATTTACTTCATGTTTTTACTATGGAATGCTAACAAAATCAACATAATGGGGTTTTATAATATACATAATATATTTTGGTTGATTTTTAAATTATTTAACACTTGTTATATAATATATGGTATTTAGAATGATTTATAAGATAGTTCATATCAAAATAAGGACTTAGTTAAAATTCTAAATTAATAGGTGCCATAAGTAAAAAAGTTTCAATATCAATAAAACATGGCTAAAAAATGTGTTCTTTTATTTAATGCAGAAGTAATATTATACATTAAGGAGAATAAGTTATTACTCGTCTTCTTTAACAACATGTCTCTTCCTTTCAGGCACAAATGGCACTGTTTGAGGTTTACTATGCTTTCTTCGGTTGGCTTCTTTACGTTTGTTCTTTTCTTTAATAGTTTGAATTTCTTTTTGAGCATTAATAATATGTTTTGGCACATGTCTATGACGGGCTATCCTTTTGACTTGGGGATGACCACTAAACTTTTCCTTCAATGCCTCTGCATAGTTAAGAGCAGTGCGTTCTCGTGGTTTAAGCTAAAATATAAATATAAATTTTATTTTTCACATACATATTTAAAATTATATCATATAAAATAATTGTGGCTAATATATATAAAATGTTTACTAATGTAACACTTACAACACCAAGTTTTTCTGAAGCTTTAGCTTTCCAAATTCTTATATTCATTTCGTCTGATCCAGTTAATATATATTTATTATCTAAGGACCATTTCACACAGGTTAACCTCTGCATTCTTTTAGTGTGGTATACATCTCTTGAATGACCTTTTAAACTTTCAAAGATTCTTACAGTCTTATCATAGCTTCCAGCTACAAATTCTCTTCCAGTTGGTGAGTAGTCAACATCTATCACGGCGGATGTATGGTCCATATGAATATTAATTGGTTGTTTTAATTTTCGAACATCAAATGTATAAAGGCTAAAATATTTGAGAATATCATATATAATAAAAAAAATAGTTTATTTTTAAATTATACCCTGTAAGATTTTGATTATACAAGACACTTTTTGTTTTTGGTTTTTGTCCAGTATTGTCAATAATGTTTTCAGTGATCAATTAAGGTCTCTCTCATTTTACATCATATAAATATATTTTAAAATAAATTATTTTCAAATCCTTGTTCTGATAAGGGGCCATCCATTAATCAAGTCAAGCCAAAATCACAAAATCACAAGGGGGTGCAGTAAAATATCACATGTATTTATTTTTTTGTCAAATGTGTAGTGCAACAGAAAAAAGAAATTACATATAAATATATATATGTAAATTGAAGCTAATTTTATCAGCTTTAAAGTGAATTTTTAAGAAATTGATTATCTCTAATCTATCTCTATCTATATATCCCTTTCGTTCACATAATAATTTCAAAAAGAAGCAGTGGAATTATGGGACTTTTAAATTTTAAAAATTTTGAAATGCTGTAATTTCTAAACTAATTGAACAATTTGGCTAAAGTTCGAAGTTGGCCTTCATACTCGTTCAGAGAGTAAGTATGTTGAGTCTCATTAGGACCTCTTTGAAAATGTACACACAATTGTGCTGACAAGCCACAAAATTGTATATACTTATACATACATATAGAAACTTTTGAAACATAAGTATTTTCTGACTTAGCTTGTTGAGTTTAGTCGAAATATTACAAAATTTTTCAAAAGTAAGATTTTAATATATTCCCTCATATTCTCAAAAAAATAAGTATAAAAGAGCTTATACAAACTTGTAATCTTCATTAGCAACTGTGAAAATGAATGCTTCCATTGGATTCCAAGACAGAGCATTGGATCTTAGCTCCATAACCACTTTTCTTAATGGTCCAGATTCACGAAAATCATACAAAATAATACTTCTATCACTGGCACAAGACGCAAGTAAATTGGTCTCTACCTATGATAAAATATATAATATACATATTATTGTCACAGTAATTTTAATTACATTCATTGCTTAATATATTTTTACAGGTATAAGTAAAAAAAAAAACTTACTTGGTTAAAAGCAATATGATGAAGGCTATCAACACCCCATTTGAATATTTTAATAGGCTCATTTCTTGTATTCTCCCACAATTGACATTGTTCACCACAAGTAGCAAATATTGGTTTAGATCTATGATGAGTAATGCCAGAGATAACTGACATACTTAACAGTGTATTTACAGGATCTTCATCATCTGGGTCTTTTACTTCAGTTTTCCATGTTTTTATTGTTTTATCATCACCAACACTAGTAAAATGCTGACCACTTGGTGTAAAGCTAATAGAGCGGACCCAACCCTCATGGGCAACAAAATGTCGAGTACAATTTCGACTTGCTAAGTCCCATAACCTAATCTCACCATCAAATGCTCCACTTGCTAAACATGATAGTCGGCTTGGATGCTTAGCAAGACTGGACACTCCATCTGTATGTCCATCTAAATTACCTATGAATGGCTTTGCAAACACCCTTTCCAATTTAACAGCGTTTAATGCTCTTACATATTCTCGAGGGCCCTCCATCGGATGTAATGAAGGATCATAGTTCCTTGGTACTAAAATCGGAAAAATACAGTGATGAGAGTACAGGTTATGTGAAATATCAATACTGATACGAAAACTACATGATATTTTTATAAAAATATGTGATATATTAAAAATTTTACTAAGAAAATCTCTTGTAAAAAGGTACTTAAGGATTACTTTTATGGATATCTCTCTTGGTGGCGCGTAAATAATCTTCCGGATTTCGACTTATAACTTTGATTTTTAAATTGGACATATTTTACTTATCTAAGGTAAATCCTTTCGTGAAAAAATGTTTTATAATTCTTAAACAAGAAATAAAAGAAATAAAAATATAGTTGTATGTGCATAAGAAAACGTGTTGTCTGTTGTTTACTGCTGTCAAAGTCAATGTCATCGGTCCAACAGACAACCACATAATTAGGGCCGTGGTCCGTAAAGTGCTGACGGCGTTCATAGCGCTCCAACGCTCGGTCCGTATTATGTTTTTGTCGCTCTCAGTTAGCGTCGTGAAGTATGACGTCACTTCCTAGTGCTTTAGTACTGACAGGTCGGAGCCGTAGGGTAAATGTGCTCTATGGGTCGGAGCGTGAGCACCGTGAACATTGACGTTATTTTGACGTTTAATATATCCTTTAGGTCAATAACACTATCGTCACTTAACTCAACGGCTGTACCATATACTCCAATCATATTTATATCAAAAAATGCTCTGTTAGGTGCTTACGAATTTAACAAGTTAAACATAATAACTTGTCAAAGTCGTAAGCACGCTCACAAGTGGTCCGAATTATTAGTACAGCTAATACACGTTGGCGCGCTCACTAATATCGGACCGCACGTTAGCAATATATGCGTCGTGAGCAATGTGAGCAGTATTCGGACCACGGCCTAATATACGAGCACGAGCCGCACAAACTGCTATTTTTATTTATGCAGAAGGTAGAACCAATGTAGTTTACACTGTGTTCTGTGGTTTCAAATCGCTTCGCACATTCGCACATTCAAATCAATATTTACCAAGTACAGGCAACAAGCAAGTGAACAAATTGCTTGTGCAGGCGCCCCTCCCCGTGCTCGTATTTGTTGCCGATAATTACGACGTCATTAATTTAACAATGATCAAACGAAGGCCGAATGTACTTTATTCACACGATCTCGGTTACGCTTAAATAATACAATAACATATTTTTTAATAACATATAATATTTTTTCTAATTTTAATTCCATCCAATAAGCACTTTAATGCTAATCAATATGAAAACTAGTTAGATAGATTACCAGCTGATGAGTTGTCTTTTCATGACTTAATATGAAATAAATTTTCAAAATATATTATTTACGCTTGTAATTTAGTAATTGTTTATTAAAGAAATATCAGTATTGCTTTGGTAACAGCCAATTAAAATTGGTAGGACAATTAGTACATTTTCAATGTAAGCAAAAATGAAATGGGTAAAAATATATATTCTTTTCAAAAATACATTTTTCCTCTAAGAACAAATCGTCTATATAAAACTTTATACTTATCATCGCTTTTTGTTTATAGAATTTTCAATTCTAACTTTTTATCTAGAATGATTAAAGTTAACCATTTTTCCTCTGGTTATAATGATCCTCCGATTACTTAATGAATAGGTATTAAACTTGAATATTGTAAGTCTGTGGTTAGATTAGAACAAAAATCCATTGGTTAAGTGCATTCTGTGGACTAAACTGTAAACTGGCGTTTGTTATGATTTTACTGTGTACAGTATTTTTTAAAATTCTAAATAAAAAATAGCGGCATACTTAATATTATTGAATTTATACATTACTATATCTCATTGAAATGAGTTGATATTCAATTTAAAGTCTGTAAGTATGTCATTATCATTCTAATTACGTTTTAATTTAAATATTTTTGTGGCTATATATAACTACATGTATCATATATGTGTATATAAATAAATAAATAATACAATAAGCACAAAACTTCCGTTAAATAAACGAAAGTAAAACATTTGTTCTTAGTTTCTATATTCCGCACATAGCTAAGTGGGCAAAGGGAATCTTAGCCCCCATTAAGCGTGGAATATTGGAAGAATTTATAACATTAAAGTATTAGCGTTAGAAATGCTCTTAAAGTTATTTTATGCCACTAATTATGATTTTGGCCCATATTAAATATTTCAATAAGTTAATAGTGTGGATATATAAATTAAAATATTTAAAACGAAATATAAGAACTATATTGCACTGTTAAGATATTTGGCACCCTTTTCCAAGAATTTTCCGCCTCTATCACAAATTATCTCTTACTCTTTTTTTATATGCAGCAAAAGTTTGACACCTTTACCAAAATATGATAGTGTTAAAGTTTTTGTATACAGACTTTTTTCTATTGATTATTAAATTGTACTTATTTGTTATTCAATATAATTTTTATGTTATTTTTAATTTAGGCTATACCCTAGTAAATGTATGTATTATGTAGCTTAGTATTTTATTTCTGATACTAGGCATTAAACAATATTAAAAAATAATATTCTGAACTGATCATTAAAATATCAAATATTGGTGTATATAAATGATTGTAGAGAACTTCTTGTCAAAATTAGTCTTTTCTCAATAAAGTATTCTTTTTTTCCATTTTATTTCATATTTTATGACATTTTAAAATCTAAATATTTACTCTTAAGCCAAGACATAGTGATGATACTAAATCAATCAGATATAAATCTTACAAATACCCTAATAACAATGACATCTGAATATCTGTCTTAGCAAGACCTTGAAACTTGTGTGAGTACTCAGAGACTCTAGATGCTTAGAATATAAATTATTCTCTAGGTTTTTAAATATAGTAGTTGGTTCACATTTTCCGATTAAGGAACTTCATTTGCTTCAGAAATGTTGATTGCTGTCAATGCAGTGTAACCACCCAGTTACACTTATTTTATTTCCTTTTACGCTATTATCATTGTAACTATTGTGGAGATCTTACAGAACAGTATATACATTTTTTATCTTCTGTATAGTATAGCCTGACCTGACTCAACAAGAGGTTGTGAATTGGATTCTTATTTGAGGACAAACTAATATTTCAATTTCCTTGCTGGTTGCTGGCAATGAGGCAAATCATTGCATTGAATTGAATTCTGCAACTCAACAGACCCACAGATTCATTCAGGTCTGAATGGGAACAGGGTTTCTTAACACTCCATAAAAAAAAAATAAGTATTGCAAATTCTGGCAGTATATATGTAGTAAAATGCTTTTAAAACGAAAAAAAAGACACATACATGTTCTATGCTCCCCGCACAGAAAAACCATACATACCTATGCGAATGGAAATAAAGCTGTTATAAACAAAAATCATTTTATGTTTTATTGCTATGAACTAATTTTAACTGAAATTCGGAAAGCGGAGAATGGAGTATCCTAACATTTGTTTCTTTCTACCTTGTGACATGCACGATAATAAGTTACTCTGTTTTTATTTTTAAATATTTTAGTTAAATTACGTATAACAGTAGGGAGCGGAGTGTTTAAGTCACAGGCTACCGCGGGGACCTATACGCGGGGTACAGCTTGAA
The DNA here is from genome assembly GCA_019049475.1 of Eueides isabella. NCBI lineage: Eukaryota > Metazoa > Arthropoda > Insecta > Lepidoptera > Nymphalidae > Eueides > Eueides isabella. The sequence goes on along the minus strand of CM032386.1, from coordinate 7,462,268 downwards.
ACTGCAAACATATATTGATTTAGTTTGTGTTATTGCTATAACGTGTTGATTCTAAATTAGAGAATGTCAAGTAAATCAATGTGTATGATATATGATGTTGAATATAAAAAAAATAATCATCATCAAAATGTGCGATAAGGTCAGTGGTTTGTCGCTAGCTCATAATCAAACTTTTTATTTGTCCGTTGACCCGATCTCTGTTACACTGCCGCGTAGTGCTCATTGCTCGTATGCCGCCCGCGCCGGATAGAACAAATCAAAACAGAAGTCACATAATCACATTTTGATATTTTATTGTGTGTCATATAACATTACTAATATTGTTTTACCATTAAGTATTATTTAAGTGGTGTTTAAAAATCAGGTTATGAGTTATAATTAGGTACGTAAAACTTTTTTTTTTTTTTTTAACTTAAGAACATATCCGAGTAGATTAATATACGTTGTTAGTTATCTTATTTAAAATATGTAAAATTCAACCAATATTACCAGTTTGGTAATATATTTTTTTTATTTTTAAACTTATTAAAAAGTATCGTAAGACAAGAATTTATATTAAATAATATATAACCTTACCTAATGGTAAACCTTAAAAGCTCTATCATCTCTAAAATCATTTTTTAAAGTATTATCACTTATTTTCGGACATCCCATTGTGTAGTAGATTAGTACTTAAGTACAAACTATAAAATTTTTATTCATTTTAACTATTGTAATTGTATACGTGACAAAGCTTGCAATGGGAAATTATTTCTGTAAAAACATTAGAAATAGTTTCGTTTTACAATATTGATCATAAACCTACTGCTACTTTTTTATCAACGACTATAAAGCTCATAAGAAAGCTTTATTTATTTCAATCAATATGCGAGAGTAGCCAATTAAAAATGTTGTTTAGTTAAGGAATTTGCCCTAGATGTCCGCGGAAATAAATGAATCGTTGTTAGCGACACATATATCATTGTTATCTATCTTCTACATATAAAAGCACGGTTCCAGTTCGTAATAGTTGAATTAGTTAGTACCTATGTAAATGTTGCAGTTTATGTGTCTATTGTACCGGTACTTATAATTTGATAAGTCAAATATATCACTGCATCTTACAGGTTTTATTACAAATCATTTAGTTAAATTTTTGTTTTTAGCTAACAACAGAAATATGTTTCGCACGATGAAAGCTTCATACCTTATTTTGTGTTTTATCGCTTTAAATCTATGGACATGCTCTAAAGGAGAGCTATTCACAGCTATATCAGATGTAGAACCTTTGCTAGAAACGCACAAAAAAATTATAGACGACTTAGATGATTATATTAATAAAGAAGAAAATAGACTGGCAATATTAAAAAGGTAATGTTTAAATTATATATAATACTCTTATTAATTTTATTTAAATAAATACATTTTTTATATTTAAAATATTTTTACAACATTCGCTTTTATATGTGTGCTATAGATGATGTCACATTTGAAGGAGGTATAATACTTTATTCATAAACTAAAACTAAGTATATTGCACATAACTAAGCACAAACACCCACACATAAGCAATGCCTTGATATTTTTAATGTTGCATAGTCGATTTCCAATTTATACTTTTTCTTTAGTGTATGACATTTACTTAAGTTAATTTGACTTTTATTGTGACGCTGGGAAATGGAAAATTCTACGCAGATTTAAAAAAAAAAGTAAAAAATCTTTTTCTTTAGTGTATGACATTTACTTAGGTTAATTTGAACTTTTATTGTGACGCTGGGAAATGCTTTTACTCAGACTATTCGTGGTGCAGTGTGTCTCTTTTTGAACTAACCTAACACTTGCACTTGCCATTTATTTTTCTTCCTTTTTTCTTACCTTAATCTATCCAGCCAGCTTTTACTCGACACAACAAAATGATACACTTGTAAGCTACGTGCAGATACCGGTATAAGTATTCAGGAAATTTAATAATATTATGTATTCTATTAATCTAAGAGATTTTGACTAACACCCCTTTTTAGGCAGATAATAATGTAAGGTATATACCGTAAGTGAATATTATAATTATATCTATATACAATTTTCAGACATTTGGTCACGTACAAAAATGAACACGAAAAAGCTATGGAAGATATTCCTAATTACTTAGGAAATCCTATAAATGCTTTTACATTAATTAAGAGGCTAACAACAGACTTGGATTACATAGAAAAAAGCATAGAAATTGGAACTGGTAAGAATATTTATTCTTATTTAATTGTTTTTATATTATACAAATTAATAAATTATACTTAATATATAAGTAAGTATACAATTTATACAATATATATATATATATATATATATATATATATATATATATATATATATATATATATATATATATATATATATATATATATATATATATTAAGCTCAAATATAATATTGTAAACGGAATTGTATTTAGTTCTACCATGTATACAGTTATATGCCAAATTCAATTCTTTTTAAATAAATCATGTAATTTCTTTAAACTATATAATTCTTATCAGTGTTATTTTAATATAATAGATTACAACTATTTATAACGTTAACATATTTAAAGTGATATTCCACACTTGGGAAAGAATAGTATTTGTTAGAATACGTATAATAATGTAGCGGGATTTTAATCTGCGGCTCTTTGGAAATCGTCCAAGTTTTCTAAAAAGTTTAAGTATTCAATATTTTAAAATTAAATATTTTTTTCTCCATTAAATTATATCTAACAACTCATTTTGAAGTACTTTCACGGCAATTTTGACGGTCAAACAACGCGCAGTCGTATGATCATGTATTATTATTGCAAATAAAGATAAATATTACGGAATTGGTTACATTCAGTTATTAGCACTTCAATCATTCGGTGCTTATTTGTTCTCGTATACTTGCTTCAGAATTTCATAATACCTAACCGTCGGTTGTAAAGTAAACACAAGCGTGCATCACGAATTTATTATCGCACAATCGTGTTACTTAATAATTTTACGTTCAATTTATTGTTAATTTTATATTTCTTTATAATTATGGTTTTGTAATTTAGAACTAAAAGAGTAATTACGAACTAGAGCCAAAAAGCGTGGCGATTGTATAGTAGTTCTTAAATACCTTCCATAAGTTCAATATGGATGTTTAAGCTCATCTGACTACATTTACAAATGTTAACAAACATAAAATACCTAAAAGTTCTTGATAATTTTAATTATCAAATTATGTAACAATTTACATTTTCCCTACAATTAAAAAATATCTCACAATTTTTTCACACAAAGAGTATGATAGATATTTTTCTAGTTTGGGGAAGTTATTTTTTTTTTTGCAACACTGGTAGACGAGGTGCAGTGTTGATTCCCGCGAATCAAACGCAGCCTCTTAAATTATCAAGCAAGAAGGGCAAAACGTAATCATAAAAATATGAATAGAATTATATAGAAAACATTCCCACGTGAACGTCAGATATTAAAAATATATGTACTATTTACACTTGTACCGATTTTTTTTATCGTAGAAGTGTCAATTTGTAAGTGTACGGCAATGATGTCCGGCAATGTTTGCCGTATGATTACGGCTTAGAATAGGATCACCCTGGTACTGATGGTGTCGTAAGAGGCAACTAAAGTGCGTGTGGTAGAGTCACGTTGCCAGTAATGGCAACACGCATGGGCAGACTCGACCGGATTATTACCACCCCCGGCATTTAAGACCGGCGTTAAGTAGTGGCTTTGGCCACTGCGTTTCGCATTAGGTAATGCCGGGCCCCGGTGCCCCTGCACCTTAAAGGACAGCAACGCTCCTGTAGCTCCTCTGGAGTTACACGGGGCCGTGGGCGACGGTGATCACTTACCACCAGGTGACCCGTGCGCTCATTTGCCGTCTTTTCCAATAAAAAAAAGCTAATCACGCTTAAACTTCTGATAATGTATGTTGTGCGCGATGCAGTCTATTGAAAATGTCAGAAAAGCTGTTAGAAAAGTTTTTAAGTACACTAGACATTTGTACACAACGTACACACACAGCGGCCGATGCGACATTTATTAACATGTCACAATAAATTTTGCAATTAGAGACGCTCGAGTTCATACAGAAACAAACGAAATCGTATCTTTAAAGTAGTGTGATTCTTTCTATCCAAATATACGGGGCAATGCCACGCATTGCCTACAGGGCTGTTAGTTACATTAATGCTTAAATATATTTGTTTTCTAACTTATTGTATAGATACATACGTATACACGACGTAATATAAATGTAATATTTTCAATTTATATAATATATCATAGATATGCTGTTTATTACGGACATGAAAACTTTAATATTTAATTTTATTTATATTGTTGTCGTTATTGACTAAAACTACTTACATATACTACGTTGAGTTTCTAACAATAAAATTTAGTGTCTAACTGCAAACGCTCACATAGGTTACGTAAATCGTGGCTAATATCCAGTGATTGATTTTTTATATCAATTTAATTCCTTTCTACTATGTAAAAGTCTTAATATATGATTCTCTTTGCTATGTAAGGAAAAAGCGTTATGGGGAAATAATAAAAAGAAATGATAATATTTAATAAAATGGAGAATATTATTACTGAGTATAATTAAATTTGATATCTAAAAGTATTTTTTTAATTTTTCCTGTTTTTAAACTGTTATTTCCCACTTAGGTAAAAGTATTTTTTATGTTTAGTACTCTTTTTATATGCTAACTTTTTATTTATAATAAAAAGTAAAATTAAAAACGATGGTTGTTAACTAACTGTACATGGTATACATCTAAAGATGCAACTCCCCAAGTTACGCTTAGACGTTTAAAATAAAGCATAACAAACTATAATGTGGTTAACCGGCATTCAATGAAATGATTATATGTATAATAAACACATATGTATATTATACTAAGTCGTGCCATCAATATTGTTACAAAGAAAAATATGTTTTTATTGTACGTAATAATTATTACTAGTATTAGATTACAGAGTATGTTAGCTTAGCTTATTAATATAAAACTATTGAAAATATATAAAGCTCGTGGGAAATGATTTTCATTTTCTGCCATACAGTCATCTTAAGCCTTAAGACCAATTATCAATAGCAGCCATACACTTTTACGATGGGAAAATTTTTCACTGCCAATCGTATGAATTGTTTTGGAGGCTTCGAATAAATATGCTGTTTAAAGCAAGCCTTACTCTCTAAAAGTCTTGATGTATTGACCATTTTTGGTTTTTAAACATGGTGTTAAGTTTTAACCTTCTCAAAAATAATAATTGTGTGCCGCCGTTTTGATGATGGCAAGGTTTTTATACCTTTTTCACAAAAATATGGTTCAATCACTCCTTCTTGGCTAAGTCCCCACTAAGCCATGACTAAAGTCAGATGATGTCTACTTTGTACTCTGTTGACTAATTGGAAAACTTTAGAGCTTTCATCATAAATACGTTCATTTTGGTTGTTATAATACTGCTTACAATTGTAAAAAAAATCTCATTCTTAAAGAAGATTTTTATGTGTCCCTTGGCGTTAGAAATTATTTTTAATTTTACATAGTGAAAAGTAGTGTAATGCAATCATCATATCGATCTTTTTTAGTTTCTTTTTTATCACCTAATGCTTATATCACAAATAATTTTACAATATATTAGCGCAAAAACAAAAGAGCAATAAACAATGATATAAAAATGACTTATTCGAATTTCAAAAGTAATATGTTGTTAATTTTATCTGTAATAATATTTGTGGCCCGACTTAAGTATTAGAACAGTCCAAACGGGAAGTTGCGTGTGGTACACTAGTAAGTAATTAATAAAGCAGATATCTTACATTTTGTATTTTAATGTGTGTTTTTAGCTTTATACAGCATTCTGAATAAAGCAAGGTACCCAATTAATATGGGTCTCTGTTTTAACTTTTCGCCCAGCTTTAATTTTGAAGACGGACAGATAATTTTAATTATTTCAAATAGTGGCTAACATATTATCCTACATAGTTAATACAAACACCTATTCTTAAAATAATTTTAATTATTTCAAATACTTTTTCCAGAGTATATAAAGAATATAACAATACTAAACAATCACGCTGACGTCAAATACCCTACGCTGGAAGACCTCGCGGGCGCCGCTCAGGCACTAACGCGTTTGCAAGAGACGTATCACTTAGATGTCAGTGATTTGGCTGAGGGGAGACTCAATGGTGTAATTTACAGGTAGTTTGACGGTACAGTTATATTAAAAATGTTTATAGAAAGTAAATTTAATGCTTATTAAACTAATTTCATTAGGCGTTCAGACATTATGACGTGTCCCGTAATTAAATGATGAAGAATAATTTTAGTTATATGTTTACTGTGACAAAAATTTTCGTTTCAATGATTTAAATATTCAAATGTAATTTTACAGAGACGATATACCACCTTTACCGTAAGTAGTCTAACAACGGTTTTTAATAAAATGAATATCGATATTCTGTATAAATAAGATTTCGTTTATTATTATGTTCTTATTTCTTTTCACAGTAAAGATCAATTAATAGCTGTTTCGTAAGTTTTTTTTTGTCTATATCACATGTGAGCGTGATCAATTAGGCACTTTTTGTTTTGTATGGTGATGGGACATTTATTGCAGAAAATGCATTAAAATCATAAAAAAAAATTGTAAAAAATCACAAGTAAACGACACTACTATAGAGTAAATAAATAAGTAAAATTAACGGTGTTAGGTTAATTATGACGTAAGAGGAGAAATGCGGCAAAATTATAAAATGTATAAATTTCAGGCGTCGAGGGGTGGGTACAATAGTGTGACTCGCCTCGACAGGCCCTTAATATTTTATATTTATAAGTTAAATTAACATAATAACTTGCTTAAAAGTTTTCGATATGCTTCTTGACTAATGATTGTTGCTATTTGCATTTTAACTTATTTATTCATTTATTTATTTAATACATAAATATTTATATTGATCTATGTCCTATAGCACAGCGATGACTGCTGGCGACTGCTATGAATTGGGAAAAACTTTGTACAATGAGAAAGACTACAAAAATGCACAATCATGGATGATTGTAGCATTAAATAAATATCGTGACGAGGAACAAGAATATTCTTTTAATGAAGTGGATATTTTGGAGTACATCAGCTTTTCCTATTACTTGTTAGGTAAGTTGTGAAATTTTAATTTTGAGTGTTGTTAGTCATTTTAGTTGAGATTGTTGACAACGACACTGTACATAAATGTCCTTGACTTTACATACATAATTTATATTTAAGCGTGTCTTAAATCTTATAAAATTTTAAAATAGCATAATTATTTTTAATGCAAGTTATAAAGTAATCTAATTATTATAACTTTGTAGGTGACATCAGGAAAGCTTTGGACTGGACAAGAGAGCTGTTAAATATTGATCCTGAACATGTCCGAGCCCGTGGTAATATACCGCACTACGAAAAAGCAGTCGCTGAAAGAGAAGAGAATTTACGGAAAAAACGACGTGGCGTATGTATTTGACATTTCATTTTGGTTTGTTGGGTGTTTTATAAAACCGATAATAAAAAATAATTAAAACAGTACATATTTTTGTTAGAAGCATATGTCTCACATATTAATATGTAATACATATTAACTTTCTCCCGAGTGGGGATTCAATAATCGAATTTCAACGGGACAGAAATGGTTTTAATAAATGTATATTACCTGTATATTAACTAATATCGCTTCTCGCTTTATTTACTTATATATAGCAGGGAAAAGAGAGAGAAGCTAATGTAAATACAATCGGTTGACCGGTGGCGGAACTGAACGCCATACTTGGCTACTAGAATTCAGAATTTCATTTTCCACAGTCAACTAGAGCTATTCATTGATTAATATTTTTCATCAATTCGTTATGTGAATTTGATATCATAACTGAAGTTTTAATATAACGATAATTTTGTAATAATTGCTATGAATAATCTTTTTTAATTTATTAGGACACCGGTGAAGAAGACTTAGAGTTTGAGGAACAAGGAAAAGAGGAAGAATTGACAGGATATGCGAAAGAAAGGAAGGTATACGAATCCCTCTGCCGCGGTGAAATGGAGATACCCAGTGAAATGTCAAAAAGGTCAGTTCATAAATGAATTATCTGTATTATAGTAAATATGTTTTTTTTTAGCTTCACAATTATAGTATTATAGTAAATATGATTTTTATTTAGCCTCGTGCGGGATACAGCATCCCGCACGAGGCAGGGTAGGCAGAGGGAACCCGGGAACCTAGTGTCAAGACACTCAGTTCCACTTCCGTTCCCCACTTTCCGCCAAATTTGAGGCATTGCGTGTTGAGTGACGGAACTCAACGCCGCGCTTTGCCTTATTACCAGAGCGAAGAAATGAAACATTAAATATTTCAATTGAAAATATTAAATATTTCATTTCCTCGACTGGAGATCGAACCCAGAACCTGTCGGTTACAGTCACACGTTTGTGCCGCTGCGCCACGACAGGCCTCAGTAAATATGTATGTTCATTATACATACATATAACATTAAAATGAATATCTATTCAATATAATAATCGGTGATTCCATTTTTTTTTTCTTTATTATATATTTTTTAGCTTTACAGAGATACAATTCCTTACATGGCAGATAGAACTCCCATTGCTTCCACTTTACGCCGAATTTGGTGTATATGAGAGGCGGAACTCAACGCCGCGCTTTGTCTGTTTCGCTATATTAAATAAAAATATTAAAAAAATTCTACTTACATATCAAATTAGCGAACAATCCTTTTAAAATAATATGTTTTGGGGCCTGTCGTGGCGCAAAAGCGTGACTGTAAACGCTACAGGTTGTGGATTCGACCCCCACTCGTGGTAAATGAAATATTTAATATTTTCGATTTAAATATTTAATATTTTCATTTCTTCGCTCTGGTAATAAGGCAGAACGCGGCGTTCTGTTTCACCCCTCAAAACGCATTGCCTCAAATTCGGCAGAAAGTAAGAAAAGTAAGGAATAAGGAGGCCCTAGGTTTCCAAGTTCACTCTACCTGCCATTCCACGTGCGGGACACAGCGTAAGGTTGGGCGCTTAGTCACTTTTAATATAATTACTATATATATTTTATTTATTTACAGATTGACGTGTCGATACTTAACTGAGAATCATCCGTTCCTCAAGTTGGCTCCTATCAAAATGGAGTATATGTACCTGAAACCTGATATCATTGTATTTCATGAAGTTATAAGTGATAATGAAATAGAACAAATTAAAAATTTAGCCAAACCTAGGGTAAGTTCTTGATTTTATAAAAAAAAAAAATGCGTGTTCTTATGTACGCGCGTGAGAAGTTATACTTCTTTGGCGTCATTAATAAAAGGTTTTTAATTATATGCAAATAAGAAATTATTATAAACTTAAATTCAATATATTCAAACTATACAGTTTGAATTTATTGAATTTAAGTTATTTTATTAAATTGATTTATTTAGTTTTTAAAGAGGCCTGTCGTGACGCAGTGGCACAAGTGTGTGACTGTAACCGACAGGTTCTGGGTTCGATCCCCAGTCGAGGAAATGAAATATTTAATATTTTCAATTTAAATATTTAATGTTTCATTTCTTCGCTCTGGTAATAAGGCTTAGCGCGGCGTTGAGTTCCGCCACTCAACACGCAATGCCTCAAATTCGGCGGAAAGTGGGGAACAGAAGTGGAATAGAGTGTCTTTACACTAGGTTCCCGGGTTCCCTCTGCCTACCCTGCCTTGTGCGGGATACAGCGTGAAACTGAGTAGAGTTGAGTTGAGTAGTTTTTAAATATTGAATAACCAATAATAAATATTTAACATTAATAATTTGGTGATATTAAATATTAATTATATTAATTATAATATTTGAACTTATATAAATGAATAATATATACAGATAGATAACTTGAATTATACTGAAGGATTTGAAAACGCATAAATATTAGTGAAATAATAGTGTGTATAAACACTATTATTTCACTAATATTTATGAATAGTATATATATTAATCAAAATATTAAATTTAAATCACTACTGAATATAATAATTATCAGCACACATATATAACACTGTTGTTCTGGTTCTTATCTTCAGGATAAAAGAAATTAATACTTTGTTGTGTGAACGGAATTTAAAATAAACTTCTATGATTACATGTGACCCTGGTACTTCCGTTACATATTACACGGTCAATGAAACGATTATTTCTTGTGAACGTTTGTTTAAATGGACTTCCTTCTACTTGTTGCAGTCCTGGTAGTGCATACTGAAAACTAACTATCTTTACATTATATTTTTACTACTGTAAAGAACTTCTTTAGCGTGATACTATCCTAGTATGAAACAGATTACACTGAACTTGTCTATCAAAAGTATCTTGGAGGTCATATAAATAAGTAAGATCTTATCGTGTACTGTTATCCTGGTAGTTTGTGAAAAATTTACTGTGCAGTTTTAAAATATGAACTACACAGATTACTGCCGCGTCGAGTGTGGTACGTCAAACCACTCACGCATCAGCGAACGTGGGCATTATAATAATTCTTGTAATTTATATTAATTATTATAAAATACAATTGTGGTCTGTCGTGGCGCAGCGGCACATGCGTGTGACTGTAACCGATAGGTTGTGGGTTCGATCCCCACTCGAGGAATCGAAATATTTACATTTTTTCAATTTAAATATTAAATGTTTTCATTTCTTCGTTCTGGTGAAAAGCGCAAATCGCGGCGTTAAGTACCGCCAATCAACACGCAATGCCTAAAATTCGACGGAAAGTGGGAAACGGAAGTGGAACGGAGTGTCTTAACACTAGGTTCCCAAGTCCTCTGCCTACCCTGCGGGATACAGCGCGAAGCTGAGTGAGTGAGTCCATTAACCATACGTAACATTAAAACTCGGACGGTGTGCAGTTCAAGAGGGCGACGGTGCACGACCCGAAGACGGGGCAGCTGGTGCCGGCGCACTACCGCATCAGCAAGTCGGCGTGGCTGCGCGACGAGGAGGCGGCGGCCGTGGCGCGCGTGTCGGCGCGCGTGGCGCACTTCACGGGCCTCAGCGTGGCCACGGCCGAGGAGCTGCAGGTCGTCAACTACGGCATCGGCGGGCACTACGAGCCGCACTTCGACTTCGCTAGGGTAGCTCTTCTTTTGCAACTGTTTCATTTTGTTTTCAAAATATATCTATTTTATCGGTTTAGTCTTGTACATTCATTTATAAACATTTTTTGGAAACCCGATATTCGAATAGTTTTAAATAGAGAATGGTCACTGATGGACAAGCTATGCGTTTATAAATAAATATACGCATTTAATCAGGTTAAATTAAGTGTGCTACGTTTAAAATGAATAATAGTCGTCAGAATCAAAGATCTTATTAATACCATTTTGCTTTTATTTCAAATTATATCTTTTGTATTGTAATATATGACTGTCCCTTGTAATATAGTTAACCTTTTTATGTTTACAGAAGCAAGAGAATGCGTTTGAAAAATTCAATGGCAACAGAATAGCCACAGTTTTGTTCTATGTAAGTATTGAGAAAATACATTATCTTGTACAATGCTAACTAGTTGGCACAGGAAATTTGATCAATACGTATTGTGACCATAAAACTATATATACAATCAAAATGAAACTTCATTTATTATGTAACATAAACTATATTGTAATAAACATTTACTCTTATTTAACTATAAAAATATAAACAAATTAAAATCAAGACTGTTACTAACACCACGGAGCTATCGGTTTAATTGCAGATTCGTAAGTTATATTAAAGATTAAAAACTAACCTAACCTTAGGAACTTACACTTAAAATAAACGTAGCTCCGATGGACTTAGTGCATTGTTAGACCATATGCAATAAAATAATTTACTTTCCAATGATAGCAGTCAAAATATAATAGCTATCAATGCATTTACAAATTTGGTGGTACCTATTTTTTAAAACTACTCCTACGGTGGCCCGAATATTTTTTTTTACAGTAACAAAAAATTTTTTCTACCGATAAGTCCCACAGAACTGTGTAAAAAATTGACATAGTAAAATTGTACGCGAATTAGATGTAAAGATATGTCGGTTGGCAGATGTCGGACGTGGCGCAGGGCGGCGCCACGGTGTTCACGGAGCTGGGCCTGAGCGTGTTCCCGGCGCGGCGCGCGGCCGTGTTCTGGCTCAACCTGCACGCGTCGGGCGAGGGCGACCTGGCCACGCGCCACGCCGCCTGCCCCGTGCTGCGCGGCTCCAAGTGGGGTAGCGAGCCTTGCCTACCATTATCTAAACATTCAAGTTAAATGATAAAAGACGATACAGTACTTTTGCTCGTTCCAAGAGTGAAGAAATGAAAATAATAAATTCTCCTAAAAATTTAAAACGCGAACAGCGAGTTTTTCACAGTCAGACGCTCTATTTTGCCGCTGTGCCATGACAGTCTCAAACTGTATCAAATTCTTAACGTAATATGCCTTGGCCTCACTCGAGGTTTAAGACCTATCATGTTAAAATTTTGTCTTATTTTTTATATCCTTTTAGTGGAAAACGAACCCACAACCTTGACATTTTCAATCACAGACTGTCTCGACATTCATTCTTCTCGTTTGGTAAGAGTAAGGAGCAGTGTCTTCACACTATGTTCTCTATGTAAATTTGCTAAAATTAATTTTACCACCTTTGCTAAAATTAATTTCAAATGCCCAGGTCTACGGTTTCTCAGAGTTTTAAAATAAGGTCCTAAAACATCACAATTAAAAATATATCATTTTTGCTACATTATATATGCACAGGCCTACAGGGTACCTGAAATTATAAAAATTGTCGAAAATCACAATATAAATAAAAATAAACCCTTAAAATTTAAAGATATTTTACAAACTTATAATTCTTAGTTAATTTCATACAAAACGTGTGCATTTGCACGCAATTTTCGTTTGTAAAGTGAGTGGCGTGAGACTTACAATTTTCAATTTTCACGCTGTAGTCCACTTACTGTACCAAAACTATGAATGGATGATAGAATCTAATATTAAGACACTATGCGAGACATTCAAAACAGAACTCAATATCGTACTTTGTATTGTTACGGGGCTAAAAAATAAAATTAATGAATTCCCTCAAATGAGAATCGAACCCATGTTTCTCGGACCAACAATCAGACATTGTGACGCGGCGCCACGACCCCCTAATTAATATTTTATATTAATAATATTTCAGTAAGCAACAAGTGGATCCATCAAGGTGGTCAAGAGTTGATAAAGCCCTGCGACTTAGAATATCAGGAAGAGAGCATGATTCGGCCATTACTTCGACCAGTGTCGAAGATATTCCGATAGATTATATGAAAAAGAACTGATTTAGGCATTACAGAATTTTCTTATATAATATATTTTACTTGTTATAAAACTTTATATAGTGTGTCCTTAACCATGTTGCCATATACATATAAAGTCATAAAATAGCTGTTCCAGTGCATAATAACAAAATAAATGAGCAAAACTTAATACAATAAGTTTAAAGAAACAGTATAAAAAAATAACATATGTTTATAAAGTTGATTAACAATTTATATGATTATTGTTTAATAATATTTTAAGTTCCTGAACTAACTTAGTCAATTATATAAATTTTGAAAGTAATATATTAATTATTTATTTGCTACATTGAAATGTTTCAAAAAATAGCATTTATAATTTTGATAGTAATTATTTTATACCAAGCATTGCCATACAATTGCCAGTTACAAAAATATTATTTCGTTGTCATATATTACATACATCAATGGATTTTACTTTTTTCAATACTTTTTTTGCCGAAAATAGTATTTTATGTATTTACGGGATTAATTTCTTGATATATTTTTTATTTCTTTAATTAAAGCTGATGTAGGATATTTTCTTATCCTCAGGCTGCGGTGTTTTTTATTTATAGGTAAAAAATATTTTATTAACTTGTAATGGTCGTCATTGCATTTTATATTTTGTTTTTAATATATATTTACTAATTGCCATTTTCTATAAAAATATTTTTCTTTCCATGACAGTAAAATACCCAAAGGTAACTTTGGAGAAATGTTTTTTTTTTATATATAACTAGTATTTATATATAATTAGTAAATTTAAATGTGACTTTGATTTTATTTGTGAATACTATTACATAACAATAAACATTAATGTACAAATAGTTATTGCTTTTTTTGTCATTTAAGTTTCTTTTATGATGGTTGGAGAGCAATTTAAGACAACAAAAACGTTACATATAGAATTTTATAATATACTGTACATAACATTCCTGTTGTTCATACATTGCCCTAAATCCTTGTTCCAGCTAAAATCTCACGCATTTTCCAAGTTGTTGCTCGAAGAAAATTCCAGAACAAACAAAGTAAGTACATGCGTATGTCAACTTAGCATTGTACACTACTGTGTTTGCTATGAAACGTTCTTATTGTTTGTCCAATTTGTCTTCCTTTTCTTCTTATTTTGAATTATATGTATTTATCTAATGGAACCTAGGAAAGATATACGTAGCATAAATTATTTATCGTTAAATTGTTGGTAAACTAAAGATCGATCGAAGATAAAAATATCAGCAATTATAAAAGTTGAATCAATATATTTTGATTAATTTTGTAATTTATTTTATATAATATAATATTATTTTGTGCCTAGACAAGTAAGACATATAATATATTACAATTTCTCGATAGTAACTCTAGAGGTCTTTTGTTGGAAACGAAATTAGCGCAACAAAAACTATTTTTTTTACATAACCTTCTGTAATATACTTCACTCCTAAAGAATAATGACTCTTTGTTTGCAAGGCCAGTTGTAGTTCGGTTCTCGTATTGCAAGAATATCTTGCATACATTTGCAGTTACTTGAAATTCTTGGAGTCTTTATATTCTAAGAATATTTTTTTAATAAGTATATCATAGCCTTGACTTAGATTATACTTACGTGTAACTAAAAGTCTATCGATCCCCACCTGGAAACATAATTTTTTTAATTAACGTTAATATTTTTTTAGCCCCATGCTGTATTACGCACATAACAGTGTAGGGAAAAGAAACTTGGGAATCTAGTGTTCGGGCATTCTTTTCACTTTAAGACAAATATGTGCCTCCCTTTTTCACGGAATGCCTCCATTGCGTGACTCAACGCCGAGCTTTGCTTTAATCAGATCAAGTAAATGAAAATGTTAAGGATTTAATTTCCCCCGATGAAAAGAAGCGACAACTGCCGCGCTTACAGTCGCACGATTTTGGGTATGCGCCTCGACGGCCTCAAATAATAATTTAATTGGTTTTAGTCTTGCAACACAAAAACAATTGCATAACCGCTTAACAAATTTTATTAATTACTTAAATACGAGGATATAAAGGAGGAGGAGGAATAAAAACGAGGATAGTTTAAAAAATATGTGATACAACTAATATTTAAAATTCTATTAATATTGATATTTTCCTTGCTACAATTTACCGATCATTAAAGTAACTTGGTTTGATTGAAATTGATATATTTAAATAGAATACATGTAAATACACCATCATATCACAATATTCCACAAAAATATTCACAAATTAATGCTTACCTATTAAATAAAAAAAGAAATTTAAAATCCTTTATAACAACCAAATGAATTTGTACACTTTTTCTAGCATTAAATAAGAGATATTTTAGAAAAAAAAATACTTCTTATTTTAAAAAATAATCTTAAATTAATTTAATAGTCACTTCAATAGCTTACAAGAGGTGGCAACTAACTGGTGGTACTGGCCGTCGCCGGCTAACGATGCAACCGGAGCTTCAGTGTAAACATCCAGTGATAGGAATTCTCAGTTGTCGCCTGCACCCCATAATAATGAAATGATATGTCCATATAACTTATATGGTTGTTGTTAAGCGAATTTGTAGTTGGAACAAAAATATATATGTTACTATTGTGAATTCTGGCCTCATCGTTCATAATTGGCGAGTTGGTAAAGTTTATAGTTTCTATAGTTGACTTATAGTATATTTGTAGGTAGCGTACTTATATCCGTCATGTAATTTTATCGTTATAGATTTGTATGAAACGGCTTTTCCCTATATACTCACAAAAGATGATCAAGGCGAGTTGGACTCGGCCACCGATGGTCCTGCACTAACTATACTGTCCTTCATAATTGTATGCACTAATTTTATATAAAACAAAGAACAATTATAAATTTGTAGTGCTGCAAGTTTCTACTTCTAGCCAAAATTCATAATTGTAGACCTACAAGTTAGGAAGTGAGTACCTACTAATAGTTAGGACGATCATCAATTATGTATAAAATGGACTATTAATATACGTTGCAATGGGTTTTTTGTTTCTATATATACTTTTCGGGCTTTTTTCCTTAATTTGTATTTTAAGTTCTCACTTTATGCCGATTTTTATAACGGCAGGCCCACGGAAAGTTATTATAGAATATTGAATATGAAGCGATGCCTAAATGATCGTATTATTCCATTGCGTTCACTGAGAAGCTTTTATGTTCTAAGAGACTATGAACCTGAATATTTAATACTAATTTCATCTTGATACTTATAAGCAAGCTTGAGATAAATGGTCATAAGACAAGTATAGACGGGACAACAGAGTGATCCTATAAGTGTTCCATTTGTACCTTTTCAGGTATCGAACACAATAAATGTGATGAACATTATCGAAATCTTTAATTTATCAAAGAAGGCTGTATATGTTTTAAAGCAGAACAAAAGAGATTGACAGCTTCTGTAAGCTGCGTAAAAGATTAAAGACACGTAAAATTCATCATCATTATTATCTTCCAACGCATGCCTCTATTACAATATTTTTATTATTATTATATAATAGAAAAAGTTTCGTTGAAGACGGTAATCTCCGTAGCTACTGTTATCAATTAAATTGGGTACCTACTCTATGTTTTGAGGAAAGCTATAGATATTTCACGTTAATAGTTATGATCTAATTCACTGTAGTTATTTGCGATCGGAATTAACGGGTTCTTAAAATTTGTTTATTTTTATTTGCTATGCAGGGAAGACCCGTATGTAAAAGTTAGTATTTTAATATATAGATTGAATAGGAGTATGCAAATTAGTATAAATTTTGTCAAGGACAATAAAATAATTTACATTAATTAAAAAAAAACTTAAATTAGTCAGTTATTAATTCGTTAAAATATATTTTTGTACAATGAATGAATCCATTTATGTACCTATATAATGCCAATTTCATAATGTTTTTTTACTAAGGTATGTATTCTCGAGTTTTAATTATTGAAAAAAATATATATTACTTAAGTGTAAATCCACACAAGAAAAATACTTTTTTTAGAAAACGTATAAAAATTTTAACGTAACAGAAAAACATACAAATTGTAACATGCAATGATTACGATGTAGCTTGCTAAGCCCGTATGACTTAGTGGTCACAACGCTTGGAAATTTTTATACGTTTTCTAAATATGACGTATAGGTACTTTAAATAAACTGATAGCTTGCGTCAGTAGTTCGTATAAACTATGTGGTAATAATTCTTGTTAAAGTTTACATATTTCATTGTCCAAGGAAAAATCTATGGAATTTTTAAACAACTGAACAGCAAATTGTTACATCTTTATTGTATTGAGTTGACGTTGTATGTTTACAAAACAACTGAGGATACATTTATATTTAAATAGCACTATAGTTTAGAACTCAGCTAAGAAAAAGGATATGAGAATCATCTGAAATTAGATTTTTTGCTACATATACTTATTTTTTGCTATATATACTATATAGATATAGATATAATATTTGTTCTTAAATCACTTGTAAAATACTCTAGCAAGATAACTAGAGAAAGCGGAATGGGCTTCTTATTTATATATTTTTGCTGTGATTGTATTGTTTTCTATTAAAAATAGCAAACTAAATTTTATGCTTTTAACTTTAACAGTAAGGGATTTACTGGGGCTGCAGCACTTAACATAGCTTTTCTCTGTATCTATAGTAGATGTTTAAATTGCAAAATGTAAAGTAAACGTGACTACCCTTTAGGACCCCTATTATATAGACTTTTTAGATTTTGGTATCTTATAAATTGTAAATAAATTAGAACCTCATTATTGAGGGCGCTTTAATGTATATCTCTTTTGATTGATACCTACCTAAATAATATATGTTAAATACGTATGTAGCATAAGCTACAAGTCGCAGAATAAATTGTATTTGTGGGACATATCTCAAAACAAACCATCTCAACCATCAAGTACATGTATGCTAATAACATCTACTAAACAGATCAGTCGTGCTATCTACTTATATTATACTAATATACTAGACTATATTTATAAAGCTAAAGAGTTTGATTGTTTGGTTAAGCCGATAATCGTAGGAACTACTGGATCGATTTGAAACATTCTTTTTACTATAGATAGCCCATTCGGTGAGTAAGGCTAGGGTATGTTACATGAGCTATAGGAGTGGAGAAAAAAACAAAAAAAAATACCCGGCGAAAGAAGTTCCTTGTGTGCGCTTCGATTTTTTTCGATTCGAAACATGTTATAATTCGAAATATATTACTTATATCAAAAGTTATATATGGTCTGCCATATTTTTTCACTTTAAAAAGTTCTAATAAAATTCGAAAGAGCATAAAACACATATCTATCTCCTAAGGACAACAAACATCTAACTATTTTAACGTTTTACAAATTACAAAGAAATAAGGCCTGTCGTGGCGCAGCGGCACAAGCGTGTGACTGTAACCGACAGGTTCTGGGTTCTATCCCCGGTCGAGGAAATGAAATCATTCAATCATCATTTCTTCGCTCTGGTATAAGGCAAAGCGCGGCGTCGAGTTCTGCCACTCAACACGCAATGCCTCAAATCCGGCGGAAAGTGGGAAACGGAAGTGGAACGGAGTGTCTTAATACTAGGTTCCCGGGTTCCCTCTGCTTACCCTGCCACGTGCGTGATACAGCGTGAAGCTGAAAAAAAAAGAACAAAGAAATAAAGGGTTCGAAACTATTTCAAGCAACATAGTACCTTCTATTCTTTTATTCAATTAAATAAGCTTTATACGTTTTAAGTTTGATATACATAACCTTTTACGGCATGTTAAAAAAGGGATATTTTAGAAGATATCAGTTACAAAATAAAAGAGCAGAGTGACCGTCGCGTCGAACGTACGACTTGCGGACACGACCACGGGTGCACAGCGTATATGTAACAGCTGGAAAATATATATTTTTATATTAAATAGCTAATCTATCGAGGAATGTATGTGGTCTGCATGTTTCCAGACATCACGATAAGAGTTACAACATTGAAGAAAAATTTGACGAACTCAAGCACTTACATGCGCGTTGTAAACCGTTGAATTTACCCAAATACTGTGCATGAAGGTATTTTACTTTCAAATACATAAAGTTTGAAATACTTTGAATGCAAACAATGAATTAATCAAATATAACACAAAATACATTTAAATCTTAGTGTTTATAGAGAGGTTCCCAAGCTCCCTCTGCCCACCCTCCATGTGTAAGATACAGGGTGGAGTTGCTATCTTTACAAGGCAATTAATGTGCATTAATATTTAGAGGCAGCAAATTTATTACGATAATTAGAAATGACAACACATTGCGTTTTCATTTACTTTATTGTTCCATTTATAGTTACATCAAAAATAACATATTAAATTATTCAAAGATTCTTTATAGACATTTAATATTTGATTTTAAAATCTACAACATCTACTAATATAACATTTATAATGTAATAATTTAAGAAACATCAATAAAGAGTAAATACTGATAAAAGATTAACACATTCATCTATACTTACTTCTAACAACCTGGGGAACACTTATATTTTGCTGACAATTTAAATATAAAAACAAACAACATCAGTTGTAATTTTGTTAAGGTTAACTGTAAGTATAACCTACAATAGAAATAATGACTATGTATGGCTAACAGAAGAAATTACTTAAAGTTAACCATTCACAGTCACTGTCATTTAAAATTAAAATTAAAACCGTGTCCTTCTCTCAATTTTACCCTGTACTCAAGTCACAACTTCTTCAATAAATTCTCATTCTTCCAAACAGTGGGTAATGTAATACTTAGAGTAAGATAAAAATAGTCCTAAACAGGATCAAAAATATAACTCCTCAAAATATAATAGAGATTCTCATAAAACTTACATATTGTACTACAGCAGAAATGTAATTATCAGACTCTTATGTTTTAGGAATGTGCATGGCTTAAAGCTAAAAATGTGTTTAACACTAGTATCTATTTGGGGGTCTCTAACATCAAAGTACAGCAAAAACATCAATAACTTTGAAACATTTAACACTGAACATTTAGAAAACGAGTGACATTCAAGTTGAGCTGACTTGATGAATATTGTGCCCGTCTGAGGCTTATAACACCTAAGCTTTAATACCTAACATTAATTATATTATAAATAAAATGGTAAGAAATCAACAGCCCAGTTCACAACTAAAATCTAAACATTGCAAATAAATTAAGAGATTAGGGCACATTAATCTCTATTTAATTTAAAATAAGTGAATCATTATATGAAATTAGATTTCATAGTTTCGAAACTTGGAGATGACTTCAGATGGTGGCTCCTGGTTTCCACCACCCCAGCGACCCCATAGAGCAGCACCTCCCTCCGATGCTCGTCTAGCTGCAGCATTACTTGGGCCCAAGCTGGAAGGACCAGATGAACGACCGGACTCTTCCAACATACGGTCCTTAGTGTTTGGTTTGGACCAATGCATAGATTGTTGAATGTGTTCCTTCATGCCCAGCCATTGCTTGTATCCCATGGAAATGCCACTCTTTCGCCACTTGTCATAGAGAGCCCTTTTAGATGGATCACACAGAGTTTCTTTAGCCTCCTGCAAATATAATATATAATTTAATGCAAGAAAAATCTTTAGTATTTCTAGTGAATAACACACAGATTTTCCTAATAAAAATTAATAGGTTAAGAGCAAATTGTTACAAGAGGAAGTAGGGGGGGCAGATATGAGAGTATAATTTCTTATTGGTTACAAAATCCTAACAAGGTAATTTTATTTTCTACATAGATCATTCTTTAAAGGCAGCACTTGTAAAATCATGTTGGGAGTCAGTACAGGAAGAAGATGAGACAAGAACCCCTTAAGACTAATACAAAAGGAACAGAATTTGGAATCTGTGGAAAGTTAAGAAATTATTTTTTCTGTATTCCGCACAAAAGCTGGATAGTTAAAGGGACTCTGTGAATCTGTTAAGACACTTCATTCTCAATAAGAAACATCCCTACTTTCTGCCTCATTCTGGAGACTGAGACCATTGTATGTTGAGTAGCAGACCTTTTCGCCGCTTAAGCCAATCATTTACCGCATGCCTATTAAAAGATTGAGAAAATGAAAAAAGTTCACTTCCTTGAGTGGAAATCGAATCCCTGTGCCACAACAGGCCTTCAGTAACTGTTACCTAAAATTGTTAAAATTATTACCTTTAGCTTCTGAAATTTCGCCTCTGCATCTTTGTCACCATCATTTTTATCAGGATGGTATTGTAAAGCTAATACTTTATATTCGGTATTAATTTGCTCCACCTATGTATAAAACATGATAAATGTTATTAGTTATAATTTCTTTTAGAGCTTAGCATTAGTCAATAGAATTGCGCAGGATTTTTTGCTAACAACATTCAGGATGTAGGTCAACTCGGGGCCTCGGATTAAGGTCACATGAAAGATTCAAATCAATATTTTTTCTATTACTATTGATTTTAAAACACTCACAGTAGAATTTTCATCACATCCCAACAACCCATAGAAGTCATCCTCAGGGTCCCTCTGATAGTTCAGTATTTCATCCACCCCGGTCATTTTCACGACCCTCCCTAACAAAACCCCAATTTGTACTGGTGATGGGGAAAATCTGTCAGGCAGGCTGTCAATGTAGGCATAGTATGTCTGTATACGTTTACGTAGCGTATACGGTGTATAGTAACTTGTAGTAGTGGTTGAGTTGAAATTAACTTGTGTGCAAGTACACCTCATCTACCGAAAGTACAAAAGCTTAAAATTATTTGAACTTTTTTGTACGTTATTGTATTTAGTTAACGTCTATATTGGCGTACAGAGGTTGAATGAAGCTATACCATAGACTATCTACTATTATTCATTTTTTGTCTCACTCACACACATTTTAGATCAATCGCACTGACACTTTCACTCGTACTTACAATGACTCACACTGGTAAAGGCCAAGTGACAAGTGACATTGACGCTAGTGAATACTACATTGCTGGCTATATTTAATAATGATACAGAAATACTACTGTTGACTAAGTAATGTATTACTTATTGTATATTTGTTGCCAGTCTAAATTAAAGAATATTCTTTTTTATATATAGAAATGTTGATAAATGAAGCTTTTAGTGCGCAGTTTCATGTTTAAAGATCAATACCATCATAGAGAAAGGAGTTTCATCTAAGCAACTATTGAGTATGTAAAAATATTAATTTACTTAAATAGATATATTTATATTTAAAATAATGTATTCACCACAATAAATTACCTGTGGTTCTGAAACATTTAAAAACAACAGCATAATAATATCGTTTAACAAACAAAATCAAACTTGCAAATTTTGAAGAAAATTATATAATTGATCTTGTTATAAGTACAACTTAAAAATTTTGCTCGTAATAAATCGGGACATATATTAATGTAGTAGGTCCTGACTTTTATCTGTTTGTCTGTGCGTTTGTACGCTCTTATGTAAGAGACAGCTCACCACATTTAAATGCAGTTCAATATTTTGTTTGGCAACCTTCTTTTTTTAGTGTTTGTTTTATTTAAACAGGTTGATAAGTAAAAATTTAAGTCAATTTAAAATATTTATTTCGATGAAATTACTGCAATATTTAATCAATTAATTCAGCTTTTACAGTTGTTACAGTTACGGTAGGCAGAGGGATCTTGAAAACCTAGTGTTAAGACACTTCATTCCACTTCCGTTACCCACTTTCCGCCGTATTTGAGGAATTGCGTGTTAAGTGGAGGAGCTCAACGTCGCGCTTTGCCTTGTTACCAGAGCGAAGAAATGAAAACATTTAATTATTTAAATTGAAAGTATTAAATATTTCATTTTCTTGAGTAGTTATCGAACCTATAACCTGTCGTCTACAGTTACACGCTTGTGCCGCTGCGCCACGATTTTTTTCAATTCATTAATATAAACTAATATATATTTCAATTATTAACATAGTAAAAATGTACTTACATCTATAGTAACGTAATAATAAGTTTCGATCTTTGAATTACCTATTAGTTTTTTTGGTTATACTGAACGATTCAGCTTAACCATAAAAAATAACAAAATACTGCCTTAACAAAAGTTCTTAAGTGTGATGAGCACTCTTCATTTACATACATGTAAAATAATGAAGATCTCCAACAACTGATGAATATCTATAAAAGTAAAAGTCCAGCTAAACTACAAGTGATAATAAAAATGCTGTTTTATCCTACTTTACTTTAATAAGTAAAAATTAAAGCTTTGGAGTTTTTTTAGCTTCACGCTTTGCAGGTAGGCAAAGGGAGCATGGGAATTTAGTACATATTAAGACATGCCATTTCAATTAAAACGTTTCCGTTCTCCACTTTCCGCCGCATTTGAGGCATTGCATGTTGACAGGCGGGACACTTGGTGTCGTTCCAACATCGAAGAAATGATTACATTAAATATTTTATCGCCTCAAGTTGGAATCGAACTTGACTTAACAATCTGTCGCGTTTACAGTCGATGGCTTGCGCCCTTGCATCACGACAGACATCAAGGGCCGATAAATATTTCATGAGGAACTATATTATATAAGTAACAGCTCAGTTAAATGATGAGAAATAATAAAGTCCTAGCAAAAGTTTTTTCCTATGATAAGTAATTTTGATTGTACAAGTAATTATCAATACTTAGATATACATTTAGGGGACACAATATATTTAAATTGTTTTTATTTCCCGCTCCGACCGTTTTCCAACCTTCGCTTTTATATAAAGATACAGCAAAACAACAAAGCTCATTCTAAGATGGACTGGAATTTTAATGAAAAACAGCATATCATTTCTTTCATTATATACTTAATCTTCTGTAATGCTTTATTGATATGTGTAAAAATATATTGTTTTCTTTATTCACAACAAAATTCAAACAGTACCTACTCAGCCAATGTCTCTTCCTATTACTTTTATTTATTCATTTAATGGCTGCATGAATATATGCAACTTTTAATTTAATCGTCTTATAAGCGTACCAATTTGTTTTTTTTTTAATATTTTATACATATTTAATTATGTAACTCGACTTACTTCATTGTTAAGTGAAACAGTATCGTATTATTTATTTTATATAAAATGACAATGCAGGGAAACCTATCACATATAAATACCAAGGCTGACGTTATTGCATATTCCATGCATGCTCAAGACATTGGCGTTACAAACAGCTCCCAGCGCGTTTTTGCATCAAAAATAGCCACTGAAGACGTTCTAAACGCAAGTTTACCGAGCTCATCGGCCACATCGGGTGTGCGCTCCGCTTGGAGAAATACTCGAGTTTACACATTTATAACATTTTTTTCTCACTATGATAGTACCTATACCATATAATATATTCAAAATAACTGCGTTTTTGTTATGATAGTGTATCGGGGACATTAACAAGCCCTGTCAACGAACTAGTCGCTTGAAGATCCACCATCTTTGGCAGCGGAAGTAGCGGCGGATGTCCCGGCAATGGGTGAGTGGAGTGGCATATGAATGCTTAACAACAATGCTCGAACATTGTTCCCACAATTTCTATTCGCTTCGTGTCTCCGCCAAAAGTTTGTTCAACCTTTAATTTTTTGTAGAGATAGACTTAATATGTATACATGAACACACCAGTGTTTATTTTAGAAGCAGGTATGCGTCGCAGACATTTATTATACTGCCCATAAAATCATTTCTTATAATAAATCCTACACATGATTATGAACTAGTGGTGAATGGTACTTATTATATTTATTAAATATAATTTAATTAACATATAAAGAATAAAACAATTGTTATAGATCTTAAAAAAAATCTCTGCATTTATACAATCTGTTAAATAAAAAAGACAAGAAAATTATGAGTTAGATACTTACCACTGGATTTTTCAGTCATATGCTAGTTAGACTCTAAAGTTCTGTACCAATTTCAGGAGGACAAGCTTAAGTTTGCGTTACATGTTTATAATGTTTTGTTTTTCTATGAGATACTTATAAACTTTGACATTTCAGTTTTTTTCTTTTTTATTTGTATTGTAAGTTCTCACTTCGTGGCAAATGTTATAACTGTAGGTCCTCGGGAAATACCATTTAGGCAATATATATACTCAGAACCTACAGTTGGTACTCTACAGTCGAAGCCACGCGAGCGCCACTAGCTATAAATAAAACAGTTTTGAAGTGTTTGTTGGATAGGTCTAATGTAGATATTTATTCGTGGGTCACGTTTCTGATCTAAAAATAATTAGTATAAATTATCCTCATACCTTTCACGTTAGTGTTGTTTAGTTAATATGTTAAAAAAATAAATAAAGCTTTATTATATTTATTTTGAAATATAAGTCTAAATAACTTTAAACTGTTTATTTTTCTACTACATGTTATATGCCAGCGTATTATAAATGCACCTTTATTTATAATAAAATTTTATATCTTGTTAGTGATATACATATTAATAGGTTTATTTAATTGTGCACAGTTAATTTTATTATGTATGTAACAAATACTATTTTGTATCTTATTAGCCCACTAAACATGGGTGACATTGAAACGGAGGTACTGTTACCTGTACCTACATTGCGAGCCAAACGAGTACGCGCACCCGATTTGTTTAAACAATACTTCAATTAACACTTTTTTGATACCAAATGAATACTGTACCAATAAAAACTTTACAATACTTAAAACTATGTTAGGAAATAAATTATTCAATGATTGAACAAAAAACTAAGAAATTATGTATTAGTCAGTATTCATAAGAAGAATAAGGACAATAGAAATAAGAATACATCCAAGAGTTTTGTTCAAGATTTTAAAAAGCGTATAAAAATTTTGAACGAAGCAGGATTTGAACCCGCGCCTCTGGAATACCGTTCCAGCGCTCTGACCAACTAAGCCATTCGTTCTCACCGAGCTCCGTCGAAATTCTTATACGCTTGTTACAACTTTCCTATGTTGTTAGCATCTCTGTAGGGAGATTTTTACAAATTTCCGCTACCCAAAGACAATTCGTAAGAATTATCGTTTGGCAAGAGCGAATACTATTTATTTTAATATTTTTACTATGTTTTAAAGTGTTATTCCACACTTAGGACAGAAAATATTAAACTTAAATTTAAAAAGCGTATAAAAATTTTGAACGAAGCAGGATTTGAACAAGTTCAAATCCTGTCCTAAGTGTGGAATAACACTTTAAAACATAAGAATACATCCAAGAGTTTTGTTCAAGATTTTAAATACTATTTTATTATTACTTT
This sequence comes from Eueides isabella, assembly GCA_019049475.1. Taxonomy (NCBI): domain Eukaryota; kingdom Metazoa; phylum Arthropoda; class Insecta; order Lepidoptera; family Nymphalidae; genus Eueides; species Eueides isabella. The sequence goes on along the minus strand of CM032386.1, from coordinate 7,435,687 downwards.
TTTTAGCTCCAAGCTTTATTCAGTAGATGGTACAGTAAGCAGAAGGAACCTGGGGACCTAGCGGTAAAACATTTGTGTTTCCTGCTTTTCGCTGAACTCTTGAAGCATTACGTGCTGACTTGTGGAACCTAACGCCACGCTTAATTTTATAGCCAGAACGCAAAATCATTAAAATATTAAATACAACTCAACTACATATTAATAGTTCAGCTGCGGCTCCGCTCGCATGGTTTATGAGAATGACTTAGAAATTTAGAATTGTATACATATAACACATTCTAAGAACATTTTTGTTATCTATATTTTGTATAGATTTAATTTAGTTGTAATTTGTTAATGATAAAAGTGTTCAGTGTTTAGCGCTGATAGCACACGCACGAAGTTCTCAAATTTACCGCTATTTTATTTTTTATTATTTATCTCCAGCACTATAGGTCTTCTCGTAATGTAATGTAGCTTTCTTCGATAATCGCGCTATCAAATACAAAAATATTTTTTTAATTCGAAAAAAAACTGGAGTTCCTGCAATTAGCGTGTTTAACCAAACAAACAAACCTTGTGTTATTTATATTGAATTACTTTCCCTAGTGGGACTCGAACCAGCAACCATTGTTCTTACAGTCGCATCATTTCGTCTCTGAGGTCTCAATAAATAGCGTAATGTATAATAAAGTAAATAATTATAAGTATAAAGAAATATAGAATAATTAAAATCTCAATTTAATAACAAAGTACTTTGTTACCTAACCTACCTTTAAATCTTGTATTCTTTATATATCTATAGAGAAGCTGTCGGTTAACATGAGATTTTCAGTGCAGGCTAGAGGAGTTCGGAGATGAACATATGTATAAGGTGATTTTTATCATCTATAATTTATCTATAAATTAAAAAATAAAAAAGTCACTTTTTAGTATATAGAAGAATTCAAAAAACATACTAAAATAATTAAATTCACCTAAATACACTTAATAATACACTTAAATGAGCCGCGTGCAGTCTGTAGGTCTGTTTATCTGTTTGTCTGTGTGTTTGTATGATATCTATATTTTGTATAGACACTTTTGATGCCCTAATCTCAGAAACGGCTATTCAGATTTAAATGCAGTCTTCTCTTTTTATTTTCCTTCAACAAGGCCTTCTTTCAACATCAAGTATTTGTTTTATTATTAAAATTTTAGTTTTTAATGCATAGATATTGGTCTTAAAAGTAATAATTTAATTATAAATAGAAAGTAATTGAGATTAGTAAATTAAATAGTATAATTTAAGCGGGTAAAGCTAAGGCCGGCTTGCTGATATTAAATATTTTATTTAATCGAGTGGGGATCGTATCTACTACCAGTAGTGTTTACAGTTTACAGTTGCATGCTTGAACTCTCACTTACTCACTCAGTTGCACACTGTATCCCGCACATGGCAAGATAGGCAGAGACAACTTTGGAACCTAGTGTTATGACATTGTGTGCTGAGTGGTGGGACTCAACGTCACGCCTTACTTTGTTACCAGAGCAAAGAAATAAAAACATTAAATATTTAATTAGAAAATGAAAGTATAAATGAATTTTAAACGAAAAAAATGTAAACCTTGTTTATTCGACATCGCGCTTATTCATCCGTGGCATTCGTCAGTGAATGGAGTAAGTGGGGTATCTATATAGAGCAGGTGGACACCTGTTGCAGCTTGACCTTATTTTCCGTTGTTCTTTATAGATGAGTTATATTGAAATTTGAGAATAAATAGACTAAACATAAAACTAGAATTTTATAAATAAGAAAGTAGAGAACACAATATATTATTGGCTAAACACATAACGTACTATAAAATATATTAAGTAGATATTGTATTCTCTACAGAACTCTATCTATTTAAAAGAAGTGACTACCCAGTTAAAAAAAATAGTTATGATTTTCTAATCACAATGAATTCTCAAGATGAAATATTAAAGTGCAAGTCGGACTTGCCCACCGAGGGTTACGTAGGAATTTCTGAAGCTCGGTTGAGGGTCGACAGGTTTGTCAAACTATATTTCTACGGTATTCTTACAGTTGCAGCACAGTACATATACATTTATATTTTGTTTCTTTGCAATATTCACAATTACTTAAAGAACAGAATGATACTAATACAAGAAATAAAAACAAGCTAATCACAATCTGTTTTCGTGATCAAAAAGTTGTTAAAACTTTTATCGCACGCTACAATTAGGTATGTTTAATAAAATTAATCTTGACACTTGAACTAGTTCAAGTAAAAGTTAAAAATATATTATTAGGGAAACCGGATTGCTCTATCCAAGACTATTATAATGATAATAGTGCGTGGGCTTTAAAAGTGTTCGTTCGTGAAGCTAATTATGTGTATACATTTACTGTAAATTATATTTTGAAAAGAGTAACCCATGTAGGAGTAAACAAAACAAACATACATTAGAAACATTTTGAAGTAGCTTGACGACTCAAAAGTGCTTTTAACGGCCTAATTGTTCAGGTTTTTTTATTTTATTACTTTTGACAAACATAAGTTACCAAGCGTATACACTCATTTTGTAGGAATAAATTTCGAATATAACTTTTTAATATTTCTTTAACTTCGTTACAAATTCCATAGCTATAAGTTCATGGGAAGTAGCCCTATAGCTTTTAATTACGCGTCAAACTACACATAAATTGTTAACTGAACTCGATCACAAGTATCCGGAGCAGTCAGCGTCGGCTTATTTAGAAACAGCCAAACCAAGGCCTCCTTTTTTCGGTTTCTGTCTTCTCCGGGGTGTCGTTAAAGTTCACGAAGAGAAGACGATGTAAGGCCTACAGGCTTTTGTTAGGAAAAACTTCACAGTTATCTACCCCGTCTTTATAACAGGCTGTTATTAACATCTGCTGAGTGGGACCAGCCCAATTTCCTTGCACCACCCTTATACGTGATAAGGATCTGAAGATTCCTTTGAAAGAACGTATTTACTAGAGCCTAAAACAGACGCCATGCAGGTTTCCTAATGAAAAATGTTCTGTTCGGTGTTGCGAAGATTCTGTCCAAGCCCTCCTAAATACATTCATACGTCTCTGCAGCTTTGCAGCCTTTCAACTCTTCCTGTGTTTCAGTGAATTTTCTGTACAACTAAAGCGTCTTTAACCGTATCCGGAATTCCGGAATTGACATGTGCCTGTGAGTAGTTTAGCGACAACAACCGTATTATAACATTATTGATTCTTGGTATTTAGTGCAGCGATTACCATATGAAATCTAAGGAAACCAAGACGCAGAGCGTGAGGCTGGTAAAAACGGGAAGTGCTAGGGGATGGACGAGGCAAAAGAAGGTGGCGCAAGAATAAATATTGGACAGATACACATATGTTGGGGTACTCTCTGTGTATATTTTTGTGTGTTCTGTGTAACATAAATTGAGCCCTGCTGTGGCGCAGGTGCACAACCATATGATGTACCTAAACGCTACAGGTTGTGGGTTCGATCCTGAAATACCTACTTCATATTTTCAATTTAAATATTTAATATTCTCATTTCTTCGCTCTGGTAAAAAGGAAAAGCGCGGCGTTAAGTTCCGACAATCGATACGGCAGAAAGTGGAGAACGGAATAGAGTGTCAATACTAGGTTCCCAAGTTTCCTCTGCCTACCCTGCCGGAATATAACGTGGAGCTAAGTAAGTGAATTACATAAATTAATTGACATAATTTTATTGCACTTTATTACAAATTTTTTTTGAACATAAATTATAAATAATTAATTACTCTCTACTCAGCTTCACGCTGTATCCCGCACGAGGCAGGGTAGGCAGAGGGAACCCGGGAACCTAGTGTTAAGACACTCCGTTCCACTTCTGTTCCCCACTTTCCGCCGTAGTTTAGGCGTTGCATCTTGAGTGGCGGAACTCAATGCCGCGCTTTGCCCTATTACCAGAGCGAAGAAATGAAACATTAAATATTTAAATATTTCGTTTCCACGACCGGGGATAGAACCCAGAACCTGTTGGTTACAGTCACACGCTTATTCCGCTGCGCCACGACAGGCCTCATCATCTAATCTCTAATTAACATTTTGTAAAATATGATATTTTCAGTTATTTCGTAACACCTTCCATTAACTTTTAAAAAATTTACTAGTACCATAATTACTACCCAGTACAATTATCTTATATATGTGTCGATACATCCGATCGGTTATTATAATAGCCGTAACAGACGACCGGACCGCACCACGAACATGGTGCGAGATCGGGCCATATTCGATCGTGTGTAGCACGGGTCGGCGAAAAAAAGGTGGTGCGGACCAACTTCACTCCAGACAGGCTTGCGCGGAGCAACTTCAATTCAGTACGTGGTTTGGACCGGCCCATGTTTGATCGTGTGGATGGCGTACCAAACCGATTTTTGATTCAGTTGCTATTAGGCCACCGTAAGTGGTACACGTCGTAACAATAAGACAACATTGTTTTGGATAAGAATAGGAGATATATAAAGACTATTTTCATCACACGTCTTTTGTATGCAAGGATCGTAAATAATACGTCATAAAAAAAATCGTATATTAGGGAGTATTGTAAATTTTGTCATATTCCAAGACATGCTCTAATCCATTGAATACGAACTATAATAGTCATAAATGTTTACTTATACTAAAAAACGTAAAAATAGGTATACTGATATTAAATAATAAATATTAAGTCGGCTTTCCATCTCTTCTCTATAGAAGAGATGGAAAGCCGACTTAATATTTATTATTTAATTTTAATATACCTATGTATATTAAAATTAAATAATAAATATAAGTTCAGATTTCACTATTCACCCTAATTATTTACAGTAAGCAAGGATACTTTAATTTGTTATTTATAAATAATTGATGAATCCACTTATTTATAATTTACAACTTAAAGTACATACCCTTGCTTTGTTATTATGTAAAATTAAATTGACAATGACGTACTCTTTTAAAGTATTAAAATAGAAGTTATATAATAATAAATAGAATAAATCCACTCACAGCTGTTTACTGTTTAAAAATACGTAAAAATATCTAATGTTTAAAAATTAATATTTTATATAAATACGTAATATTCGCAATAGTGTTAACACATGTATTGGCTCAGTTGGGAGGCGGCGGTCTCTATATCTAAATGACCTTGTTCGAGCCTTCGTTATCAATTTGTTTTTTTTTTTTTTTTTTTGCGTTTTTTTTATTTATTTTGGTTTTGTTTCTGTTATTCTATTATTTTAATTGATATTTCTAGAAATTTAGAAAATTTTCTTTTTTCTTTCAGTTTGCATTATGATCTTAGTATAATTTCGATATATTTTGCTTGCTCAAAAATACTCTTTATTACGCGTAATAATTATTAAGTAATATATATTTTATCGTTTAATGGTTATACTTAGACATAATAATATATTCGACGTGTATATCGAATATTTTTAAATCATTATAAATATCTTATATTCACAATATCTTATTAAGCTGTAATAGCTCAAGTGGTAGCTGGCCGACTCAGTGTCGTCATGACTTGGTTTCAAATCCTAGTAAATGTATTGTGTTTTTTATTTATACTTTTTGTTTATTTAGATTTCTTTTTATTTATTTTCATTGTGTTTCTATTATTCTATTATTTTTGTTACTATTTCTAGAAACTTATAAAAAAATATTTTTTTATTCCGTATATTCTTTACTACGCGCAATAACTGTTATTTAATAAATATTTTATCGTTTATTGGTTTTACTTAGATGTAGACTGTAAGCCTTACATGTCGCAACATGTTCGCAACAATATTCAGTCTATTCTTAATAAATCTTATCTATTATATAAAATTTTAGAGCTATATAAAGATTTTCCATGCTTGTGGCAATACAGCACATAAGCTCTACTACAATGAACATGCACGTAATGATTTTTTGTTATTAATTAACGTAATTTTTTGATAGTGAAGGTGGCATACCGAGACGTGTTCACGCTGTGCTAGCAAAAGCAGACTGGACGACAGGGCTGCCAACTGATCAAAAGAATACTTTAAAATCCCCTAAATTCAAACTAAAATACCCTGATTTTTGTGATATTTTTAATGATTTTTTTAAATGATAAAAATTAAAATACTCAAGTGATAATAAATTCAAATCTATCTTTTACAAATCGCCGCTTTGATTAACTTTGGGCATTATTTATTGTTTTATAAAAGTTTTTACTTCATTTATTAAATAAGAGTGCACATATAAGAAGAATAAATGCTTATCAATATCTTTTAATTTAAATTTTACTCGTTTACTTATAGTTGTTTGCTTTAGACGTTTAGTTCGACTACAGAGGGCACCAAGCTACCACGAACATGCTATATAATAAATATATAAAAACGTATCTAGTATAGTTTATTTTTTTAAACACAGTTAAAACAAAACATTCTTATTAATGAAGACTCTTATTCCAGCTGTTGTTTTCCTTAAAAAATACCCTAAATAATTTTTCACTATAAGTTTCCCTCACTTAAATTTTTCCCTAAATTTAGGGGAAAACTCCCAAGCTGAAAACATTGCTGGACGGTACGGCTCGCTGTTTGGTCGTCTGGCGCAAAGGCCGTGCCGGACTGTTTGGAGTGTAACCAAACCAAGTCCGGTCGTCTATTTGCACTTTAAGTGTAAAATGATGGTCCGTCTGGAGCGGTTCAAATAAGTCAGTGAACTTTCTACTATAAGAAGAGTTTTAAATTACATTCTTAAGATATTTTTATTTATTGCAATGCAGAATCTTTTTTTTTATATTAAGTAACTTTGTATCGGATCATCAAGAGAAGAATTAAATAAAACCTTTTAAATATATGTTAATTGTTTAACACTAAGTACTTAAGCAAATTAGAAAAATAAAATTATATCAAACAATTATATTTATACTCTTACAGAAATATATACTAAGTAGAGATAATGCAAAAAATAATCAACATACATACATATACAATATACCTAATAGTTTTAACTTTAGTACGTTGTCGTACATACATATGTGTATGAATTAATTTGAGACAAGCGGAAGCATCCAATTGTATCTAAGCCGTGGCTCGCCGTCGCCATACGATAAAGCCCATCTTTGTCTATTGACCCCTATTCGTTATTCGAAGTTCGTTTTTACATGTCATTATTTTCATACACATGTACATCTACATATATTGTTAAGTAAGTTCTTTGTAATTTATATACGTGTAAGGGTGCTCTATAATTTATATGATTAATGATATAAATATATTATGCATGTTATAGTTAAACATCTGAGGAAAACTGTTTTTCCATCCTACATAAACATATGTTTTGTCGTCGTGGGCGACTTTTAGGAAGCATGCGATGATGTCGGGGCGTTTATGTATTTTTAAAGTAATTTTACGTCGGAACATCATTGCAGACGCGGTAGCATATATTTAACACCATCTTTCGTCATAAATATCCTTATTAGTATTTATATTTGTTTTTATTGTTATAATATAAATTTTAAATAGTTCTGTGTTTTATTATCTTCACACTGTATCGCCCACATTTCAGAATAAGAAGAGGGGACATAGGAACCTAGTCTTAAGACACTGACAATTCCGTCCCCTATTTCTGCGTAATTTGCGGCATTGCGTGTTCGTGCGAGTGGCGGAACTCTAAAAGCTTTATTTTGTTACCAGAGTGAAGAATTGAAAATATTAAATATAATTAATATTCAATATTTTCAATTCTTCACTTTCTTTTCCTCCAGTGGGGATTGAACCCACCACCTGTCCCGCTTACAGTCGCATATTTGTTCTCATGTGTATCGACAGAACAAGTTCTGTATTAGGTCATAATTGTCTTACTTTTTACGTTTTAAAATTCACAATTGATCGTAAAGTTAAATCTTAAAAATATGAAGTGCTGTATTGATATGTATATATGTGGAGACGATGCTATTCTGGTGTATAACGATTATAAACACGCGGTATTCCGCAAATACTTCGCGGATTCTGAACTCAAAACGTTATGGCTTAATCGTCTCTGTGTTCGAGCTTGTCACGTTATATAGCAGTGATCGCGTTCATACTGTGTACATATCCATACATATACACAAGTCTCAATTTTCACACATTATATATATATATATATATATATATATATATATATATATATATATATATATATATATATATATATATATATATATATATATATATATATATATATATATATATATATGTGTGTGTGTGTGGGGTTCAATAAATCACACATAAAAATGCTAAATGAATAATAACTAAAAGTAAGATATAAACTTTTAAGAATAAGCTCAAACACATGTATGTGTACACATTGTGTTTCATTCGCTCGAAATAACAATTAATTACTTTGTAAAACTAACTTCCTGGCACAGTTTTGTAAATTTTTAGCATAAGAGAAACCTTTGTTTTACAGGCTACAACAGATGCAAGTAAGTACTGTCAAGCCGACATCTGGTATATTTTTTTACTTCTAACAGTGACTTATTCTTTAACTGTATTCTATATTTAGTTTATACTTAAAATACATTTGTAATATAAATAAAGATTAAATGTACTAATAAAATTTATAATCGTTTTGTTTCATTATTTTTATTATGATATTACGTCAATTTTAAAACAATGCCGCATTTGCTTATATTATTAAGCGAATGAAAAGTTTTAGAACTCAAGAGAATTCTTTTTCTTTTTTCTCTGTTTTGGCCAATTAAGATCCAAAAAGTAAAATATATTTGTATTAAGATATACTGCTTGTACAACTTGTGTTGTTGTGTGGGTACAACCTTCATAATATTGAAATATCAAATAAGTATAAGAGTGAAATAACTGAGTTATTAATACAGTCAGGAATGTAGAATGCGCTTCTATTTCGCATGCGATACAGAACAGATGCGTGTGGTTGTAAGATGTCACCCTTGAGCAGTTCCTAGTTTAGGAATGACATATGAGATTTATTTTGTTTGATACCTGATAATTGTGACATAAAATTGATTATGAAGAAAGTAAATATTTTAAACAACGTAAATTATTTATGAAAATGGTTATGTTATTTTTGAATGAAATTCTCCTAAATTTTTTATACACATATTTAAATATTGACTGCACACATGTTTCTTAATAGGCAAACGGAACCAACTCCAAATACGAATGGTCGTCAATATCAACATTGTTTGAACAAACTGGGTTTATTTACAAACAGGCGCTGGCGTGTGCTACCAAAATGGACACATATGAGTACTCAAATTAAATCTGGTCGCAAGCTCCCCTTCATAAACGTACGTGATTTTTGTTCGGGTAGAGACGTTTCCTGCTCGCGCGTGCTATGAAAGCTTCCCTTCCTTGTGAAAGATCGCACGTGTGGGACTGGTGCGGCACCTGCGCGGGCGCCCGAGATAGGCCGTAACGCAGAGCCTGGCGCGCGTTCGACGGGATGTGTCGTGTTTAGTTGCGTGTTGCGTTCGCTGATTCTGAAAACATGGGACCCCAATTTGATTATTGCCTACGAGCTACCAGTAAGTGGCTTTGATTGTATCGAACTTAGAATCAAAATAAACTTTGTAATAAATTCGTAAACATGACTCTTATGATATAAACTTTTGTAAAATATTAACTTTATTTATACGATTTATTATTATTATTATTATGAATAACTAACAATATTCTTTAGTAATCGCGTATGAATGCTAAAGAACATTACACATTTTATATTACAAACTATGCATATAATTATGATTTACTTCGTGCGATAGTTATAGATATCGTTTCATAACAGAAAAAAATTACTATTATAGATTGTGATTACGATTTACACGGAGAATTTCATACAAAATGCAATAATGCGGAAATACATAAATGTTCGGAACTTTCGACTACGAAAGTTCATTTTGGAACCTTGATTATTTTTGTGCTACAAGGATAAGGGACCATAGATAATGGTAGATATAAATATTTGATATTAGTTTCAGCTTCATATATAAACTCTGATCTCAATTTAAATAGTTTTGACAGAGAGACAACAAAGTAATCTTGTAATGGTTCTATTTTAACTGCTTGCGGTACGCAACCCTAAAACAGAACATATAAGTATAAATAATCAGAATAGTTTCTTTTTTTATGAAAAAGCGTCACCATGTTGAAAACTATAACGATTTGGTTTTCTGTACTTAAGATTAAATATATATAATATAATAAATAATATGTTATATATATCTAGACATTTATATGTATATTTATTTCGGTTAAAAGTATAAATAATCATTGTGTTTCTTTTTTTTATGAAAAAGCGTCACCATGTCGAAACCCATAATGGTTTGGTTTTCTGTACCTAAGATTTAAATATATATAATATAATATAATATAATAAACGATGTGTTATATATATCTAGACATTTATATGTATATTTATTTCGGTTGTTTCTGATGTTAAGTATTTGTAATTCTTAGAAACACAGATTCTCTCACGGTAATAACAAAGTATAATAACTGTTAAGCACATTAAAATTCGGCACGATAATAGTTTATGAGTTAGCCTACCATTGTATGACACTTCTAGTTTTTGTATGACACATGTGGATACGTCCCGACGGACAATTCAAAACGACCCCTGAAACGTGTTAACAAAATATGGTACAGATGCGGGCATCGGCGGGCAGCTTTGTGTTACGGACGAAAGTATTGTGATTTTTCAATCTAATTTAGGCACTCATTTATGAGATCTTTCAAGAAAGTATTTATCAACTAATAATGGTAATACACTTTTAAGTGTATAAATGATAAACATTATTGTATAATTTAAAATTCCTTCATTCATTCCTTCGTATTGTTGTAATACGTACATTAGGTTATTGTAATACGTACAAACTATACATTAGGTCCAAAAACGTAGGTTACATATAGACTATTTTACTTGTCGTTCATATGATCTAGGCTTAAGAATAGTAGATCTGGACAGAAGATTATCTTCAATTCATATTTTCCGGCTTACAAAAGTAGGTTGGTATACGGCCCGCACTGGACGTAATGGAGAGCCGTTAGTTCATTGTCGTTATTGAATAATTCCCGCGCGGCACAGTCGTTCGGCGCTAGCCAACAGGCGACGCCACTTCATGTATATGAGAAACTGATGATGTACATTGGTACGCAGGATTCTTTGAATAATAATCTTAGGTCGCTTTATTGAGCCTATATTTAAATATCCTGTTTGTATTCATATTACGTAATGCTTAGCCACGACACGGTTCTTTATTAATTTACACATGGTTTTATATGTTGTTATAGACAATCCGTCGTACTTCGCGTTTACGGATAAGGATGTTGCTGACAACGCAAGCCCTCTGTCGACGCCATCAGAACAATACTCTCGATCTGCACCAGCCAGGGCATGGGCTGATGGAGCCCGACCTCTTGGCTCACCACGAAGAAGGGAACCGGAGAGCCCAAGGAGAAAAGAATTTCGAGCTCTGTTGAGGTCACTGTCAGCTAAAGAACCAGAACAAGCTGAAGCCTTCCTCAAAGGGCAGCCTAGACCAGGTGATTGTGCACCTGGTGACATGAGACACACGTTTACAGCTCCAAGAATTAAGTAAGAAATATTATAATATATAACAGTAAACGATTATATATAATAAATTATCTATCTTATTCTGTAAAATTCTTCATTAAAATTTATACTTGGGAGAGGCTAATATATAAAAAACATAAATGTTATATTTAAAGAAAGGAATCACCCCTAATTTATACCTAACTTATGTCCAAGTATTCACTTGACCTAGTTTTATTATCAGCGAAGAAAACAATGCATGCAATCACTTATTCTTATATTAATTTATATAAATATGTTTTCTACACAGGAAAGGTAAAATTAGTTCAAAAGTAGTTACCTCAGATGGTACCAAAGAACATGAAGAAGTATTCTATACAATTCCATTACAAGGGCGGAGACGACATTCCGTTGGAGGATATTTAGCTACTGGATCTGCAGGTACAGGAGAAGTTACCGCAGTGCCAAGTGAAGTACCCAAGATGCCGCCACCGCGATTTCATTTAGCTGATGAAGAGACTGTTAGAAGACGACGACCTAAAAACTTCCAATTTAAAGGTAAGGAAAAAGTAAAAATTATCATGAGTCTTTGTTATCTCCAAAACATATCTAAACGTTATAAAATTAGTACTTACCACATTATTTATCTAAAGAAACTTTTGTTGTCAATTTCTATTAATAGCTCATAATGAACGTAGAAATGGACAGCGTGATAAATGGTCGTAAACAATACGTTAGAGACGTAAGTTATTATCAGTAAAGAACGTTGCACCCGAGCTCTTCGACCTCCAATGATAACGAAATGCATTGTCTTAACGTACCTATAACTAGAAAAACATATGACGCCGTCGTGTATGTATATACTTATTAAAAAAAAATAATAATTTAACTTCATACAAAAACTTGAAAGTGGGAAAAATGTATGTCTGAATAATGCAGTAATATGGACAACTTATACTTGATAATGTTATATTTGACATTTAAAATAAAACTTAGTAATAAATACTTATATAAAAAAAATAACAATGTAAGCGGTCTTATCTATGTGCAAGGACCGCATAGTGTGATTAAGCTTATCGTCGATGCGCTTAGAATTCAATCGAAACGTGCTAGTGTTTACACCAACGTATTTGGCGATCGATAACATTTGTGGCATATTTACTTAAGACCCAATGTGGGTCCATATTTGTTCGACAAGATAGTCGTCAGAGATGGTGTTGCGATTATTGACGCGGTGAACTAGCGTTTTAATGCTCTTAGTATGCGAAGTGCGTGCGCGCGCGCCGCCTGACGCCACGCAGCACTCCCGCCGCGCCGGCGCGCTGAGCTTCGTCGCGACTTGCGAACCGCCACTTCGCGAGTTTCTGTTCTCAGGGCTCTCGTTCGTAACTCGTAAGCCCTTGCTCGGTTTGCCTCCTTTTTGTGCATTGTGTAATTTAGTGCAATGTCATACATTTAAATTCTCAAGATAGAAAAAAATATATATTGGGTTAGCCATGGATAAATTTGAGAACTCATTAGCTGATGAAAACACAAGTGAGTGATATTTGCATTTTACATGATTAATTTTATTTATTACAGCAGGAACGATAACAATGAAAATCGACATCTCGCCTAAAATGCCATCTTATTCTTATTTATATTTAAAGTAATTAAAATAATTATTTTATATAGATATACATATATCATAGTCAATAGTAGGTATTAACACGCATTGCCTTATATTCAGCGTAAAGTGGGGAAGGAAACGGAGTGTCTAAACACTAGATTCTTAACTTCCCTCTGTTATTTTTGCTATTTGCAGGTTACAGCATTATGCTGAAGAAATTTAATAAAATTCTACTATTTTAGTATGAAAATTATTACACTATGCTCTTAACATTGTTAACTTTTAATATAACAAATTTATGTTTTATGGAGAATTTCCTACCACAAAGTTTCTTTGAAATTAATGTCAAAAGGACACCGTGTTACGAATGCTATTTTGCCGGCAAAGTTTTTTTTTTTTTGTTAATGAATGAATCTCGTCCCTGTTGTCGCGCTTTAAAGATGAAAATCGCATACTGTACATCTTCACGCTTTGTCTATATTATGGATGCAGGATGGCAGAACTGGCAGAATAAACATGGTAGGTATACTTTACATGCATCGAAGCGACTCCCGTAATGTAGTCGCTGTAAGAATATAAATGTAGACGCCTGGTTTGTTCTCCAACTCAAAGTAGAGATCGTCTACATAAAGATTTGTTTTTTTTTATGAATTTTACTTACTTTATACAAAACATATACATGGGAGAACGGAACGGAGTATTGAAACACTAGGTTCCCATGTTCCTTCTGCCTTCCCTACCATGTGCAGCATAAGGGTGTAGCTGAGTAATAAATATATATACCTCAGCAACCAAAATAGGTCGAATACGTGGAAAATACAATAGGACGTAAGTGTTTTAGAGTCCGTCCATATATGTATTTAGGGCATGATTACCATAAAAATAAATTTATATTTTAGGAATCTAGTGTTAAGGCACTTCCGTTCTCCGGGATATCTCCTTCACATATATATGCGGGATATAGACGGGATGAGTGACGAAAGTCAACGCCGCCCTTTGCCTCGTTACTAGAGCGAGGAAATGAAAATATAAATATTATAATGAAAATATTATCTTCTTGAATGGGGATCGAGCCTACATACTGTTGCGTTTACTCCTGCACCACGACATACAATGTATGTGTCATGGCTGGCGTGCACATCAATATTTATTTAATTTAAAAAGAATTGCTAAGCTATATTATAGTTTACTATATTATTAACTAGAACGAATACTTTCGTTTCTGTAGTGAAATATTAAAAAAAAACAGTTCAGACGTTTTAAAGATTAGCTCAGATAAACACAGACAGACAGAAACAAAATATTTGTCTTATTGTATCCAAAAAAGATTAATATATAGGTACTTGGAAAGCAACAATTAATTTGAAATTACAAACAGACGCTTGAATGTTATTTGTATGTGTTGATGTAAATATCTAGATATATCATGTTTTAAGTAATTTATTTGATTTTGCTCACAAAACAGAAAAAAAATGAAATACATGGTTACATAACAGAAAGACACTTTAATATTATTTATATTATGTATATAATATGTATAAAAACGTCGTTGGGTATATGATAACGTTAGGCATTTTAATTTTAGTGCATAAATACAATCGTTTTATTTTATCATATAAAGCTTTAAATTGAAAACACACTTTGAATTGACACTTGAAAAAGCCAAACTGGTAAAATGTAATGCTTATTTTATTTTAATAATTTTTATATAATTAATTAAATACAGCAATTAAATGACAACAAAGGTGTACAAATTATTTTAAGGATTAAATTAACACTTCATTTATATACTTATTACATAGCTTTTAATGACTAATGCTGAAATAATTAATGCTATTTATACGTAGGGACTAATATAACGGACTAACAGACTCAGTATGAGTAATACGAAAGTCACGAATTTTAAACTGAAAACTGCTTTAATAAAGTTACTGTAATGTCAAAATAGCAATGATTAAGAACAGCGAATAAACGGAACGTACAGAAAAAGGAGGAAAAAATTATTTTAATATCGTGAATCATTCGAGGCGATGCCGCCAGCTCACTGTTCATATTAAATGAAACCATAACAGATTCTTTGTTTCTGTGTTCTTTTTCTCGTTATTCTTTTTGTTTTAAAAAAATATTAATAAAATAAATATTGTTCATTTTGATTTATACTACAATTTTCATTACAATTTTGGAATATTTATCTACTCTTTAAAGTAGGTCAAAACAAGCGAGATGTTTTCGATAATAGAGGTAAACTCTGACTGTTCCAGTTTATAGACAAAGGCCAGAACATTTTATGGTAAACAGACTCCGACCAAAATTATTTACGCGAGGAAACAGTAGATCAAAAAGATACCTGACAGACCGTACCGTTGTAGGAAACTGCAATATTTCAGCCGGCACATCAAAGACATCGGCCATTGAACTGAAAACAGACAGTGTACGGCCATTGGTTCATTCATAATCATCCTCTACAAGAAATGAACGTGATAAATATCATGTTTTTATTTTATTTTAACAGTTTTGCAAACGTTTCGTTTAAGGAATAAATGAATGAGAATTTTCACTACTGTACATTATGCTTACTAGTATAATTGCTGTGAGAGCATGGTATTGATATATAAGTATATATACCATAATTTCATAAAGTCCACATCTAACCGCTGCATCTAATCGGCTATAGTTATTCCGGGCCACGCTGATAGACGTTTGTCTATTTAGGAAACGGATATTACATTTAGTTGGGTCTTCATTTGGCGGCAGAGGTGGGTAAGTATAAATCCGTATGAATTTCCGGTGCGCGCGGTGCATAACATATTTTGTAAGCAGCCGATGCGTATGCGTAGCGCTAGATGCAATAAAAACTTTAACAGCCGACGCATGTTTTAAATCTTACGTACGTTTGAGACAAATACATATGTGTTCCAAAACGGAGTGAATTCGACCAATAGTAATTGTTCTTAATTTACCATCAATAATTGCAGTTAATTTCTGATATATAATTTATCTTAAGTCATTTTAATTAATTTCAAGTGGAATTGAGAATAAGCTGTTAAGGCAAGGCAAGGATTCAATATGAGAGGTCAGGTTACTGGTGGAGCGGCGCGAGCGTGCAGCTGTTATAACGCGCAGATGTCGCAATTTATCATCTAAGCTGTGCTTTGCTTGCATAGCGAGAAATGACAAGATATTTTTAAATACAATTTGTACACATAGAATATGTTGAAGTATCTACTAAAGTTTTACGATATTTGCTTTGTAAAACCGAACATTTTACATGGTTAATGGATATATGTAAAAGTAGCAACAAACATTTTTTTTATGGAAATCTTTATATTTAAAATATACAAAAAACATTATTGTAATTAATTTAAACTTAAAAAATAACAGACAACATTTTACGTTTTATGAATCGTTCCATAGAGCTTTACGATGCCTCGTGAACTTTGATTCAGGCAACGAACCAACAAGATATGAAATGAAAGACATCGCTCTCATCAATTGATTACCCCCCAACAGCACTTCCTCTAAACATTACCCATTTTACATAAACTTAGTATCTTGACAGTGTATCAATCTTACTTAATGCTAAGCTAACGTTTAAAGTGTGGGGCATTTCCTTGTTAGATAAAGCGTCAATAGAACAATAAAGCATCGGGGAAATTATCAATACTTATATTATTTTGAGAATCAATCAGCCTCTCTTCTTGTGTTTGCTATATTATATCAATAAGTTTGGCTTTGTAGTTCATTATAGTTCATTATATTTTATTTATTTGGTCAATTTGCTTAAATATCTTCCACTATTCTCATTATAATTTCTTTTGATAATTTTTAACTACTTTATACATAGGTTGCGTTACGGAACTAAAAGCTTTAAGCCGTGTTTCTATTTCCTCGTTTTCCAAGCAGATAAAATGGCCTCTTTCGTCGTACGAAAGAGGCCATTTTATAATTATTCGCCCTAAAATAGAATGAATATTACAAGTTTGGTAGCTGCTATAACAGATTATTATTTTTTATTTGTAGAAATGGAAGATATCGCAATACTATGGAGCTCAGGATCTCCAGAAAGTGGTCTCTGGTCTGACTATCTCGTGGCCAGCTTTGACAAGATCATGTCACAGCGAGCGAGACATCACTACCGGTAAACTTAGCTCATTTTATTATATTATATATTTATTTATTAAGCATAGGTGGATTATTTATTTATTGTTTAACGGAGTAGTCATAAAATATGACAAAAGTAATAAAATATGTGTACACGTATAAATCACACAATGTCACAATAACACATGCTTGACAGCTATTGAACCTGTTATGTAAACAACATTAATCTGTTAATATTTAATTATAGTGTAAATGTATATGGTATGTTCTGTTACACATGTTTCGACATGGAAAACCTTAGCTGAAATATGCAATTGCTTCCTACTTAGGGCGGTCATTGCGTAACTTTTAAATAAGAGACTTCCGTTTTTAATTTAATAATGATTGCGAGTATAGAATAGAGCACAGAAGGCACGCTGTAGGTAAACATTACAATATCTATATTAAATCGTTTTTCGTTTACAGACATTGGAGCAGAAAAGTTTTAATTGTTTTATAATTATAAAATGTTTTACTTTTCATAGAGTTACACCAATAAAAGCGGAGGAACTAATGTCTTCGGATTCACAAGAAAAACTGGATAAGCTGACTAAAGCTCAATTGCAAATTGTCATACTCTGTCCTATCCTAGCGTCTAAAATGTCCGAATTAAAAAAACATTTGAATTGCGAGAATTTGTTTAAACTTGATAAAGTCTTAGTTATGCTTCTGGGTGTGGACAAAAATCATGTTATCTCTAATAATTGTGAAGGTAAATATTTTAACAAACTCAATTAATTGAATTTATTTCATATTAATGAAATAACTTTCAAGATGATAGGTACATTATTTTGTGCTATTTACAGATTATCCTACAATAGATCAGTGGCAAATGATGTGTGTTCATGAAAAAGATACATCATTCGTAGATACGTTTCTTACAGCGGCAGTTGGAATATTAAGAACCAAGGACTGTAAAGACACCGCAACGGACAGAACAAGTTTTTCTATTGTACCGAAAAAAGTTAAAATTGTAAGCAAATGTTAATGTGTTGTCTATTAATTTACATCGTGCTTTACTGATTAAAACGTATGCATTTTATTTTTGCTTTGTCTACTTTATCAGAAAAGTTTTAATATTTTACGTTACGACAGGGGCAAAGTCGAGTGATAGCACTTCTTAACGATCCCATCAGAGAAGAAGACAGTATAAAGATAATGGTTGATAAAAAAGGCGAGGTTATTCACATACCAACTTTTAAAAAAAGGAATCCCTATACGTTACAATTTGATATACCTGGTAAGTATGTTTTATAATAATATTGTTATTAATAATTTATTAATAAAAACGCCTTTCGAAACATGAACAATAAAATATATTCAAATGTTTGTTTTAGAATCATGCTTGGAAGTGTCTATGTTGGTGTGGGTACGGGTTAGCAAGAACGGACAATCCTTAGGAAGAAGACAAATTAAGTGTGAAAGCCGTTTAAGGGAGTTAGATCAGTTGTTAAGAGCCTCCGACCATCCTCTAGAATTTATGTGCCAGGTAATATAATCATATATAAATAAAATGTTCACTAGAAATTATATAAACTTATTATTCAAGTTCATTATTATATGTTTCGAATCTTACAGACATTAGGGTTTAAGACTACGAATAAGGAACAGTTAGATAGTTGGATGCTTAACGCATTCCAGAAGAATATCCCACCACATTTCAATCTACTGTCGTCTACAGAGCAGTACAACCCTAAATCTGAAATGACGAGTAAGTATAAATAAATCATGTTATTACATTTCATCCGTTTCAATGAATACGGACACACTCTAACGAGTGTAAATGAGACGAAATGTATTACTTCGTAAATCGTAGTCAGTTACTTCATTCCCTCAGTATTACTTTCGTATATTTACAAAATGTTTGCCGAATTTTATATTCCTATGGGTATATAAAATATGGCGAACATTTTGTCAATCATCATATATAAGAGTGATAATATAAAACAGAATTGAAAATTGATCAAATCAATCCATAGATTATAATATTCTCAATAGCCCAGTTTATCTTCTTTATGAATTAATATAGCATGAGTGAATGAGCATAATATAATAATATTGAGGTAATATCTAAAAAAACTACGTAAAATTATAATTTACGATTTTTGTAAATAAAACTATAAAATCAAAGTTAAGACGACGTGAAACATGTCAGTCGAAGAGCAATGGACAGCATCTGACTGTAAAGACGATTTAAGCTTCGATCTATATGTTTCTCATTCGGGGATTAATATTTTTTAAATTATATTTTGAGTTTCCTTAGTTAAAATAATCGCGCCGTAGTTTGTGGGCGCGTACGTGTAGTTGTATACCAGTGGTGGACTGTCACAGGCGGGGAGGAGTACCCGACGCTGCTGCACTGGGCGGCGCGCTTCGGGCTGGAGCGCGTGTGCTGGCAGCTGCTGGAGTGCCCGGGCGGCGGCGCCGCGCTGGCGCTGCGCAACGTGCGCCGCCGCGCGCCCGCCGACCTCGCGCGCGACCACGCGCACCGCCGCCTCGCCGACATGCTGGCCGACCACCTGGTAACTACCTTACCTTCACTTTACATGCGTGTCGACTTCTTTTAAATATCATTGTTGTGACTCTATCTTATTTATTTTACAGAAAATAAACGAATTCTCGAACATGTACTACTATTTAAAAAATATGTCGGACAATGATAAAGAAGAAAATGAGAATGAAGAGAACGACAAGTCACATGAAGAGCTCTGCATTGTTGAAAGTACCGATGTAGTTGATTCACCCGAGTGTGAAAAGGCCACGGAATCGGAGAGCATCGCTGTGACGGATCCGTTTAGCGAAACGTGTACTCTAAATTTAGAAGTAACTCCAGAAAAGAAAGAAGAAAAGAAACAAAAGCCAAATCTAAAGTTACCGAGGGTAAAAGAGCAATTTTACCAAAACGATTTTCAAATACATGACGATACCGCAGATCGAATACAACAAGCAATAGAGCACGACTATCTCGTGCAACCTTCGAATATAAAAGTAGAGAGTCCGAAATTTAGACCTAACAATTTGTACGCGAACAGTTCCAGACTAATGCCACAACATTCAGATATATTCCTTTACTCTCCCACCGAAGAATCAAAGGCTTTTAATATTGACACTCCGACCAGCGACATCAGCCAGCTTAATTTGAGTATGAAAGATGTACGCAATAGCGGCAGCGTTAAGTCCGGCAAAGACGCAACCGGCCAAGAAGAACTAGCGGAGATCATAACAGATTTTAAAAATAACGTGTTCACCATCTCCGAAGTAGAGAAACTGGTCATGGAATGGAGAAATAGAAACGAAACTCAACAATCTTTAAAAGAGAAACAAGAACAGTTGAATAAAATGAGAGAGGAGTATGATAAAATCCAACAGAAAATAAAAGACCATATGAAGCGTCCCACGCCTTTCGAAAGGGTTAAGAAAATGTTTTCGAAAAATAAATCTAAACGTAAGGATAAAACCTAACTATACAGAGATACGATTAATATTTTTGTTAAATCTTTATAGGAAATATTTTTGTTTTAGATAACGACACAAATAATACTGGCACAATTGAAAAAAGAAATGGTAACACAAGACCGAATAGCAGCTTAAGTGACAGTAAGTTATTAGTTTATTGATTTATTTTATTTGTTTACATTACTATTTACAAATGTTATCTTTTGGTATTTACTAAAGGTTCGTCGTCGTCGGGACGCCTCAGCACCGTTAGCGGCGGGAGTGTGGGTGAGACTAATAGCGTCCAGTCCGAGTTAGATGATAAAGCTAGATCAATGGTAAATATAAAATTACCTACATATATTTTATTTTTTTTATACATTGAGTCCTGTCGTAGCGCAGGAGCACAAGCGCGCGCCTGTGTTGTGGGATCGATACCCACAAAAAAAAATTAATAGTGTCAATTTAAATATTGCATGTTTTAATTTCTTCACTCTGGTAACACGGCAAAGCGCGACGTTAAGTTCCGCCGCTCAACACGCAATGCCTCAAATTAGGCGGCAACTGGGAAACGGAACAGAGTCAACAGAGTCTTAACACGAGGTTCCTAAGTTCCTTCTGCCAACTAAAAATAATTGTTCACATCGAAGAAATTAAAAAAAAATTGAAATTTTCATTATCACATTTAATATTGATTATATCCGTATAAAAATGATCAGTTTCGGATATAAACTTGGAGTCTCTATTTTTAGATATCGGCGAGTACTTTGACAATGAATTCATGCGACAGCGACAATCGTCTTGATGACTACTTGATACCTCCGCCGCCGCGGCCCCTCAACGGATGTCCTCAATTTACCACATTCGGACATCCTAAGCACGAAAATAGGTAAATATAGTTTCGTTCACACTTATTTATATGTTATTATTACTTCAGTGTAGAAATATTCAATTTAAATTTACATTTTATTACACAATTCAAAATAAAAAAACAACGTTATACAAAGGCCTGTCAAGCCGCAGGGGTACATACATGCGACTGTAAACGCGATAGGTTGTAGGTTTGATCCTTTTTTAAGAAATGAACTGTTTTTCTGTTTTTGTGCTCCGCAACTACGCAACTCCAACAAGTTCGGCGGAAAGTGCAGAACGGAGTGTCTTAACTCTAGATTGCTAAGTTTCCTCTGTCTATACTATGTGCTGGAATACAGAATGAAATAAAAATAAAAAAATATTTTTTTTTTTTTTAAATAATTTATTCATGTTTTATTGTAATTATTAATTTATTTATGTATTTCGCTTATAGAGAAGAGTCGAAAAGTTCTGATAAAAAAAACTAAATATCTGGTTTCCCGGAAAACTTTAAGAGTTATAATTTTTAATTAAACGTAATTTTATTCTCTTTCAACAGGGGCCTACATATGGCCACGATTGTAGAAAGAGAAGCATCAGCATCTAGAGAAAGGTTGGACTGCGAAAGTGACACGAGCTCTACCCACCTGCGACTGAACTTCTCCTCGCGCGACAGAAATATCGCGAGCCGTTGCGACGATCGCGACGGCGCACATTTGTATATGAACATATCTGCCACGCATACGTGAGAGACGAAATGAAAAAATATATCGTGTAAATTGTTCAAATAATTAGTAAACATAACACGTAAGTAATTACGGTCTTCATAAGAATATAAATGCGTTCGTATGACGGCACTTAGCCTTATTTCATTTCAATACAAAGTTACATTAAAAATTAGGAAGGTGCGATATATTCAGTTGCGTATTAAACCACTTGCGTCACTTATACTTTGCGTATTAAAATGTTTGTACTAGTCTAACGGTAATCTTTTAGTTATATTTAGGTACCAGTAGTTAGTTAGTGAGATGTGACTTGGTTTAAGCTTTAATCAGTTAATATCGAATAAGTTTAACAATAAGCTTATTACATTTGTAATTAAAAATATATATAACTAGTAAAGACGTAGAAATGAAAGTAAAGGTATGAAAATTGAAACAGTGAATCTTTTTTTATTTAATTTTGAAGATAAAATGTTATGTAACGTAAAATATTATGTTCGATTAGGCTACATCCGGTGTAATTCTTATTATGCGAAGACTGAAAATCATTTAAAATTTCCATGACATTGTAAATATTTGTACATATAATATTTAAGTATTTTTTTGAGCATTGCTATTTATTTTTAAACGAAATTTAACATTAATAAGTTTTTAATAGTATAGAAATATATTTAGTTATGTTAAGCACATTCTATGAAAGTTCATTGAAACATTGAAAGTTCCGGGAAAAGGATTTTAATGAAACCACATTTATTACTGTATTATTATAATTTATCTTTCCAAAATGCATTTATAATACATGAAATTTAAAATAAATTTATATAAATAAATATTTATTTCAATATTTTATTTACCCTTTGTTTTCTTAACTTACTATATTTTTAAACTGCGCCGGGTTTATCTTTAACGTCATTGAAATACGTAGCATATATGCGATTGTATAAATAGAACGTATTTTAGTAAATAATACGTATTTTATTATTTACGGCCATATTTTAATGGCTATTTAATTTATTTCAAGAAAGCCAACAGGCTCAATAATAAATTCATATTCACAAAATTATTGATAAGTAAAATATGAAACCACTCAAATAATCAAATAATGTCAAGAATCGGTAACACTTTTGCACTTGCACTTTATTTACTTAAGGTTATTTAAAATATATTATAAAAAGTAAAATTAATTATTATTTCATTTTTTATGTGTATATAACAATTTTCAAAAAACGTAACCAATAAAGTTAGATTAATTAATGTTAAATTTAAAATTAAAAACTAAATTGTGCTATTTCACATAAGTCATACATTATAAATAATGTGACGGCATAATAAACAAGTGCTCTATAGTCAATATAATATTTTAGTTATTTGGTATTAAGTAAATAAAAATATAAAATCTTTATAAAAGTATATTATATTCAAATAAAAAACATGTCTTTTATATTTACCTTGTATTTATAGTACAGGAGCTAGCGTTACATTTTCCCTATCAATTTTAAACCACATAAATTGTCAGGTTAACAAATCTGTAAGTAATATACATTTCATATGATGTAAAATTGCTTTATGCCTGATATTTTTTATATGATAATATTGTCATCTTAGAGTGTAAGCCTGCTCAAAGCATATTAGCAAATTCTCAAGAGCGACAAGTTAATTACAAGTACACATATTATCAGGTTTTTACATATTTCATCAAATCATTCTACATCAAATACAATAAAGAACTATTCTATATTTTTTATATTTTAAAAATGGTATAAAAATGTGAGAATTTATATAACATTATTTATTTTAATATATATGATTGAAGTCTTTAACGTTAAATTATAAAATTTATTATTTATTACAAATTATACAAATAATTACCTAAAAACTTAGATACAATATTCATACATACATTGAGATTTTTTTAATATTATTATTTTCAATGTACCGTTACCTCCTGTACTATTTATTACACTTCATAATCTAAATAAATAAAATTTAACATAATTATCAAACACGCTTTTGATGAAATGAAAAAAATATAGTACTACTAATATTATATTCGTAAATTATTATTTGTTTAAAAAAAATGCTTGATTACAGTACTAGGACGTACGACTGGGTCTAATATTAATTGTAAATAAGCTTCTTAAAGTGAATTTTACGTCAGATTTTAGTTAATAATGGTGACGAATTGGAATTCTATTCAAAAATCAGACACGAGCAGAAATTAGAACCAGATAATTATTATTCTATGCAATTATAACTTTTATTTTTAGCACCTTTGTCAAAGAAATTTTTATAAAAATCTTATAAAATATCGCTATTTAAAGTTTAAAGAAAAATTGTAATTTGGCAAAGGGGCGATTGATTCCTGGTAACCTTATAAAACACCGTCAACAATAATTGCACAAACTGATCGATTTAAATTCTTAATAATAATAGATAATAAAATAAAATATAACACAACAAACGAATCCCAAATTTTTAACCATTGGCACAACCGATTTAAAAGGTATATACATGTAGTTTTGCATTAACTTCACGCTTATAGCAAGGCAGATGCCGAGAAAACCTAATATTAAGACACTTCATTCACCAAGCACACTATTTTCGACCCTCAATTTTCGAGACATTGCTTTACTGCTACGTTTTGTCTTCATAGCTACGTAACGAAAACAGGATTTCCACTAGTGGAAAAGAATTCTCTCGAGTCCACTATTGGTTCGGTCCGGGGCGCGCCAGCAGCGCCTGGTACATGGCCCACACGGCCAGCGGCCGCATGTAGGCCACGGAGCGGTGGTTGCCGTTCTCGTACAGCGCCTCCGGCGTCTCGAACGACAGCCCCATCTGCGTCAACGTGGCGTACATGCCGCCCGCCGTCGCGAACGCCTGCTCGTGCATGCCTGCAGTATGCATATTGGATAATATTTAGTTCTTGTCGAAAGTACGTCCAATTTGATAATTTGTATGAAGATTATGTACGAACAATAAGGTAAATGTTGCGGCCCATTATGGCACAGGGGTACAAGTGTGTGACTGTAAACGTGACAGGTTTTCGTTCAATCTCCAATCGAGGAAATGAAACATTTAATATTTTTTTTCTTCACCCTGTTAACAAGTCATATTACATTGAAATCCCTCAAATACATATTTCCAACGTACTATTCTGAAATATAAGTTGTAGTATTGTAAAGTTTTATATAAAAAAAACCCTTCAGTAGTTTTTGTATGAAATTAGAACAATTATTCACCATTATAATATTAGTAGGATAAGATTAGATTTAATATTGCTTCTCCTTTTGAAGGTTTCTGACATTAATAGTGATGAATATGACTAAATCTCCACTCAAGTAATGATTATATTAAGATTATTTTTATATCTCGTTGTGTCGTTGACGTATGTGTGCGCGTGTGCGCGTGTGTGCGGGTGCGCGTCACTCACCCTCGTGTATCATGAGCGCGGCGAGCCCGTACACGACGCCGGTCCACACCTCCTCGCTCTGCAGCGCGGAGGTGTCGACGCCGCGCGCGCGCACGTACCCGTTGACGTATGTGTGCGCGTGTGCGCGTGTGTGCGGGTGCGCGTCACTCACCCTCGTGTATCATGAGCGCGGCGAGCCCGTACACGACGCCGGTCCACACCTCCTCGCTCTGCAGCGCGGAGGTGTCGACGCCGCGCGCGCGCACGTACCCGTTGACGTATGTGTGCGCGTGTGCGCGTGTGTGCGGGTGCGCGTCACTCACCCTCGTGTATCATGAGCGCGGCGAGCCCGTACACGACGCCGGTCCACACCTCCTCGCTCTGCAGCGCGGAGGTGTCGACGCCGCGCGCGCGCACGTACCCGTTGACGTATGTGTGCGCGTGTGCGCGTGTGTGCGGGTGCGCGTCACTCACCCTCGTGTATCATGAGCGCGGCGAGCCCGTACACGACGCCGGTCCACACCTCCTCGCTCTGCAGCGCGGAGGTGTCGACGCCGCGCGCGCGCACGTACCCGTTGACGTATGTGTGCGCGTGTGCGCGTGTGTGCGGGTGCGCGTCACTCACCCTCGTGTATCATGAGCGCGGCGAGCCCGTACACGACGCCGGTCCACACCTCCTCGCTCTGCAGCGCGGAGGTGTCGACGCCGCGCGCGCGCACGTACCCGTTGACGTATGTGTGCGCGTGTGCGCGTGTGTGCGGGTGCGCGTCACTCACCCTCGTGTATCATGAGCGCGGCGAGCCCGTACACGACGCCGGTCCACACCTCCTCGCTCTGCAGCGCGGAGGTGTCGACGCCGCGCGCGCGCACGTACCCGTTGACGTATGTGTGCGCGTGTGCGCGTGTGTGCGGGTGCGCGTCACTCACCCTCGTGTATCATGAGCGCGGCGAGCCCGTACACGACGCCGGTCCACACCTCCTCGCTCTGCAGCGCGGAGGTGTCGACGCCGCGCGCGCGCACGTACCCGTTGACGTATGTGTGCGCGTGTGCGCGTGTGTGCGGGTGCGCGTCACTCACCCTCGTGTATCATGAGCGCGGCGAGCCCGTACACGACGCCGGTCCACACCTCCTCGCTCTGCAGCGCGGAGGTGTCGACGCCGCGCGCGCGCACGTACCCGTTGACGTATGTGTGCGCGTGTGCGCGTGTGTGCGGGTGCGCGTCACTCACCCTCGTGTATCATGAGCGCGGCGAGCCCGTACACGACGCCGGTCCACACCTCCTCGCTCTGCAGCGCGGAGGTGTCGACGCCGCGCGCGCGCACGTACCCGTTGACGTATGTGTGCGCGTGTGCGCGTGTGTGCGGGTGCGCGTCACTCACCCTCGTGTATCATGAGCGCGGCGAGCCCGTACACGACGCCGGTCCACACCTCCTCGCTCTGCAGCGCGGAGGTGTCGACGCCGCGCGCGCGCACGTACCCGTTGACGTATGTGTGCGCGTGTGCGCGTGTGTGCGGGTGCGCGTCACTCACCCTCGTGTATCATGAGCGCGGCGAGCCCGTACACGACGCCGGTCCACACCTCCTCGCTCTGCAGCGCGGAGGTGTCGACGCCGCGCGCGCGCACGTACCCGTTGACGGCGCCGCGCGCGCCCTCCATGTAGCGCAGCACGTTGTGCTCGTAGATGGTGTGCAGCGCCTTCTTCACGTTGGCGTCCGGGAACACTTGCTCCGTCCACCCGGACGCGCGGAGGAACCTGCATGTTGTCATTGTTTTGTGAAATGTGAAACGTATTGATTTGAGGTTATATTGTATGAACGTAATACTTTAGTTTTCTGCTTTCTCTCTGATTAGCTATTATTATCATGGACAATGGCTTTTTGATATAGAGACAAATTTTAAATTGTACAGAAATAAAAAGCGAATCATGCGAAAAAGCTAATGGTATTATTAGCTCTCATGCGGTGTCGGTGTCAAAGTTTTGAACACACACATTCACATTATTGTGTCATAAACCAATTCATACATTTCTTTTTTAGTAGTTTTATTTCATTTTATTAATATTTTCATTTGTTGGTTCTAGTAAGAAGACAAATACTAGACAAAAAAGAAGTGGATGAAATTTTGAGACAGCCTAGTGATATATATTTTATCACTCAGTATATAAATATTTACCAATGTCCAGCGAGTTGGTCCGCCATGATAACGTCACAATTGGAAGGTTTCGTATCGAAGCGGTAAAAGGAGCCATTCCACAGTTTCTTCTCATAGGAGGTTCGAGCTTGTTCTAGAAGCTTCGAGAACTCCTTTTCATCCTCCTCGTGTCCCAATATGCGTGCCATCGTCTTCACTGCACTAATAGACGCCACCCACAAGCCTCCGCAGTAAGCGCTTCAAATAATATTGAATGTTAAAGTAATATTACAAATTGATTTTTTACTCAGCTTCACACCGTATCCCGCAAACGGCAGGGTAGGCAGAGGGAACTTGGGAACTTCCACTTCCGTCCCCTACTTTCCGCCGAATTTAAGGCATTTGCGTGTTAAGTGGCGGAAATCAACGCCGCGCTTTGCCTTATACTCGTAACTAGAGCGAAGAAATGAACACATTAAATATTTAAATTGAAAATATTAAATATTTCATTTCCTTGAGTGACGATCGAACCCACAACCTGTCGTTTACAGTCACACGCTTGTGCCGCTGCGCCACGACAGTCCTCTTTAATTCAGATTTTTTTAAAAAAATCTTATATCATAAAACATTGTTTATAGAGAAATTTTAATTTGTTAAAGACGAGTACGTCGTTCATCAGTGTTCATTCAAAGATATGGCGTACCGATAGTGACGACCATTGTCGAACTTACTCTTGACTCAGATCGTCGATGTTTATATGTTTTTTAATTATGAAACAAAATACCAACTGCACGTGTAGATTTAAATCAGTATCCTTACAAATGAGCCACGCAAGCGATCATAATAAAGTCACAAAGCGAGACACTGATCGGTGACCGGTGAGTGCTCACCTGGGGCCGGTCATGACCCAGGCGTCGTAGGTCTGGTCGGGGCAGCCCGCGTTCTCGATGAGGCCGTCGCCGTCGCGGTCCCAGGCGCGCGCGCGCCGCAGCAGCGCCAGGCAGGCCGCGTACATGTCGGCCAGGTAGCGCTCGGCGCCCCACACGGCGGCGGGCGGCGCGCGCGGCTGCGGGCCCTCGCGCGGCTCCTCCTCCTCCGCGCTGCGGTACAGCAGCTCCAGGATGCAGTGCGCGGCCACGGGCGGCGGGGCGGGGCTGGGGGCAGCGGGGCTCGCCGACGGAGCGGCGGGGGGCGCGGGCGGGGCGGCGCGCGTCGCTGAGGGGGGCGGGGAGGCTGCGTCGCCGGCTGGCGGCGGCGGGGTAATAGTTGTCAATAAATTGCGTACATAAAGAGAACTAACATTACAATTGGCAGCTTTATTTTTTTTTTATACACATAGTAGAGTACGATATGGAAACCTGGGAACCTCGTGTTTAGATATTTACTTTAAGACACTTCCACCAGTGGTGAACCATTTTGCATAATTTACAAAGCATTACATGTTGTTTGGCGAGTCTTAACCCCGCATGTCGCTCTTTACACTAAAGCGAAGAAATGAAAATATGAAATATAGTAATTTTCCCGAGTAGAGGCTGTCCGTACCGGTGGAGCGCACGTAGAGGTCGTCGTGTCCGTCGCGCACGTCGTCGATGAAGGCCATGGAGCGGTAGCGCTGGTTGGGGAAGGGCGCGTGGTGCGCCCGCAGCAGGCGGTAGTCGCGTATCACTTGTAGGATGAACTTCAGGTTCAAATCCCGCCACTCGGACACGTCGTGTATGTTGTATGCGTTTATTTGCGTAAACGGCACGCCATCTACAAATTAATGAAATATATGTATATACTATGTTACAGTTGGGCCCTTTATCTATGACTGTTTCGACAGTGAATTTTTTGTATTGCTTTTAAATTATCATCGTTCACACGTTCAGGAGTTAATATCCAAGTAGTAAAGGAATTGTAAAAGAAAGTATATAAAATTGTTAAGATTATATATTATTGTTAAGGATAAGTATTTGGATTCTGCAGCCTTTGAATGAACCCATAACTGCGGGCAGGTAACTCTCAAGCGTCTTACTGATTGTTCATATACCCTCAGACCATGCTCTGGTCAATCAATTTGTCAGTTAAGTATTTAATGTTTCTAGAGAATCGGCTATAATTATAATAACAAACCTAATTATTATTATTTTGTACCTTTCACATAAATTCACTTCTCCATGTTTTTATTATAAACAGAACCAAATTACGTGATAAATATAATAATTATCATAATTGCGGATCATAAGCGTGCGACTGTTATCGTGACATATTGTTGGTGTTGGTTCGATCTCCACTCGAAGTTATAAAATATTTTATATTTACATTTGTTATGGTACCAACCATGGCAAAGAGGCGTTGAGTACCGACACTCAACACGCAAAACTTGAAAAGAAATCATGAACCTTACCCGGTTCACCCAAATCATGAGGGATGGAATCTTTTATTTTGAATTTGCAAGATTTCCCGTCGTACAGTGATTGTCTAAATTTTGTCGATTCTACTGCTATTGAGTCTCGAAACATATATTGCAGCACAACCTGTAAGTTAACAATATATAACTTGCATAATTATTGATTATTAAAAACACTTCAGCATAAGTTCTAAAGAGTGTAAAAGCTCGAAAAAAACTGCCAATCTCCAACTGACGTAAATTTTACGCGAACTACTACTATGAATATTCTTAAAAGGCTAGGAATATTCTACATTAAATTCATAGGAATATTCTTCATTACATCTTCATTACACTCATATTTAAAAAAAAATAGAAATTAGTTATCTATTTGGCTAGGAATATTCTTCATTACATCTTCATTACACTCATATTTAAAAAAAAATAGAAATTAGTTATCTATTTGGCTAGGAATATTCTTCATTCTTTAATGAAGAATATTTACATATATGACTTTTCATATTTCAAAAATATCCAAATCGAAATTGGTTATCTATTTGAACGACGATGCCACAGACACACATACAAACATATCAAACTTATAACACCCTCCTGCTTAAGACGGTGGTTAAAAAGAAAAATATGACAATAATACTTAATGCAAACAATAAAGTTACTATATTACATCATAAATATATATATATATATATATATATATATATATATATATATATATATATATATATATATACATATATATATATATATATATATATATATATATATATATATATATATATATATATATATATATATATATATATATATATATATATATATATATATATATATTAGCTAGCATTATATGTGCAATGGCTAAAAGTGATCTCTTACAAGCAATGAATAACGTACGATAGAATAAGAAAGAAAAAGCAGAAAAGTGTAAAATGTATCAGGTCCTAGACACGGACTTAAAGAAATATAAAATATATTTTTTATACATACATAATATCTATACCACATAGCATGTTCAAATTAAGAGCAGTGTTGTCGATAAACTTCTTTGAGTCTGCGTTAAAATATTGCTAGTATGGAAAGGCCTAATTTCATCGGGCAGAGGGTTTCAAAGTTTTAATGTTTTAACAGTAACAGAATCTCTATAACATTTCGATCGGAATTTAGAATTTTCAAGGGGATTATTGCTGTTGGAGTATCGGGATGGTATAGGATAGTATAAAAATATATTTCTAGATAAATATAAAAGCAGGGTTGTTTTTATACTAGAAATATATTTTTATACTACCTTAATTTAAAGGAATGGAGGTCGACTTGGTGAAATATTTTCTGACAAGGAATGTGGAAGTAAAGAAAAGGCTATCCATATTTGATGACATGATATTACAAAAATATAACATTAGTATTGCTGTGCTAATATAATAATTTGTCTGTGACAAGGACGAGGGAGAGGTTATGCTTACCTGTAAATTGGGCCAAAGCTGTGCCAGAGCAAAGGACGCATAAAAATGTACGTCATATGTATTGTACATGCGATATTCGTGTCCTTCCAAATATCCAAACACACCAAGTTCATGTCTAAAATGAAAAAGAAATATGTTTACTTTGTTTATATATAAATATATATATATATATATATATATATATATATATATATATATATATATATATATATATATATATATATATATATATATATATATATATATATACATAAAATATTAAACTCGCTTTTTTATTATTATTATTTCTTATGAGAAATAATAAAGAATATCTAAAGAATAAAAATATATAAAAAAAATATATTCCATAACGAAAGGTATCAATCAACCTCGAATCTCTAGTATACTAGAGATTCGAGGTTGATTGATACCTTTCGTTATGGAATATATTTTTTTATATATTTTTATTCTTTAGATATTTATTATTTAGTTTATTGAACCAATATATGAAGCCTCAATGCATCGGGTATGGGTACAATTTCCTAGTTACATATTTTTAATTTGAATATATGTACTTACCGCGGATCAGTCTCGGGGAATTCATCTGATACGTCGAACCATATGGTACCACCGTCCGCGATGAAATAAAGCTCATTCATTAAGGCACTCTTTAACCAGTCTGGAATATTGCTGTAGAATCATATGGGAAATAAAATTACAAAAATATTATATATTATTCATTACTAATAAGATCTAGGTTGGTTGTTACAAAATCAACGTCCACCGTCCGAAGACATCGTACCGTAGTTGCGCAAGCGTGTGACGGTAAACGTAACGGTGTTGAGTTCAATTCCCGCTCGAAGGAGAGAATTATTCAATACATTAATATCTTCGCGTTGACTACAAGGCAATAGCGCGTGTTTGAGTCATTTAGCTGAAAAATTCTGTGGAAAATAAGGAAAGAAATATCTTACTCCTAAATTCGCACTGCTTACTGTGAATTTAAAAAAAAGCCAAATATATATGACTGAATAAATTACTTGTTATTTAGTATGGGATCCTGCCACTCAGCAAGCTGCTTTTCCCAATTTCTATAGTTCTTCAGTGCGTACGCCGCTATACTAGTACCAGACATACCATCACTACCAAAAAACTTCGTGTAGTACCTGAAATAGTACTCAAATTATAAATGAATTATATCAGTTCGGCTTAAACTATATAATCATTTTACTTAGTAAAATTTGAATTACTTCCTTTTTCTAATAACCTTATCAATTTTATAATAACATTTCGACATTAAAATCTAAAGTTTCAGACGACTCTGAAAATAGTTATTTTGTAGTAATTTTGTTACTACAAAATAACTATTTTATATATCTTTATTTTCTCGCTCTGGGAAAGAAAGAGGTAATGCGCGATGTTGACTTCTGTCACTCAACACGCAATGCTTCCAGAATTTGGTGAAAAATGGAAAACGGAAGTGCCTAAATTGGAACGTAGTGTCTTCACACTTTGTATTGATGAACCTATTTAAGGGAAAGTTTTCCAAAATACACTTCAAAAAGCCAGAAAATGTGGTGTTTAATTTTGCTACACAACACTCAATGTTAAAAATTGGTGGGAAAGGAGGAAACGGAATGTCTGAAGCATTAAAATTTTTAGGCACGTTGACAAATAGGTTAAGATCTTCTGCAAATCTTACTTTGAAAATACCAGTTCATGCAAGTAAATTTTATAAGCATTCCTTTGCGGTACAAGCAACAAATCTGTGGAATGACTTACCACTTACCATAAGACGTTCAAAATCTTTACGTATATTTAAAAAAGCTGTTAAAGAGCACTATTTAAAGAATTCTTCAATATGAAGGCATCAATTTTTCATTATAATTATTATTATTATTTTTTATATATATGTATATATGTATGTATATGTGTATATATGTGTATATGTGTATGTATGTATATGTATATGTAAATATATATTTGTTTATTATATAAAGATATGTATTTAACTATTTTGTACTTATTTGTGTATTATGTCTATGCATAGTGTTAGTATACATGTATGTATGTATATTTACACCACCCACTATTTATTTTGGTTTAATATGTCCTAACCCAAAGGTTGTCTGGAAGAAATCGCTAATTAGCGATAAGACCGCCTTTTGTGCTTCACAAAATGTAAAAACATTTTTAATCTTTATTATATTAGTTTGTATTTCTATTTGTGGTGTACAATAAAGTGTATATAAAATAAATAAATAAATAAATTCCCTCTACTTTCTTTGCTAAATATTATTGGTAAATAAATACGTTATTAAAAATTTATTTATTTCACATTATCACCATTTTTTTTTAATATCTTAAAAAAATATAAAAGTGACACAGCCTTTACACAGCATAAAGTGCAAAGTAAACAACTTTTTCTATTAAATAAATATACCTTTTATGTATTTTACAATCTTTTTTGTATTTAATCACTGGCATATCCCACACAAGACAAAACTCAGTTGATTGACATCCCCCTGGGTCTAACGATATAGTGCTTGATAAACCAATGGAATCATCTATAACAAAAACGTAAATTAAGATATTTCATATATTTTAATAATTACAAAAAGATTTAAATGTTATGTATTACATTTGGCGTATTTAGGTACGTCCATACCTAAAGATATTAATAGAAAAGGCCTATCGTAGCGCAGTGTTACAAACTTGTGACTGTAAGGGCGACAGGTTGTGGATTCGATCCCGACTAGTAGAAATAAAAATTTACTATTTTCAAATAAAATATTTAATATTTTCATTTCTTGGTTCCGGTAATAAGGCATAGATAGCGTGGCTTTGAGTTCCGCCACTCAAAAGCAATGCCTTAACTTCGGCGGAGAGTGGGGAACGGATTGGAGCGTCATGACAGGTAGGTTCGCAGGTTATCTCTGCCTACCCTGCCTGTGCAGGATACTAAGAGCAGCTGAAAATAAATTAAAATAACAAATATTTTTCCCCAAGTGGGGGATCAAAACTCACAATTATTACGTAATAGCGACCCTTTTATTTACTATCCTCAATTACTTTCTTATTCTAATAATATTATATATTTTACGATATACATTGAATACTAAAATTCCAGTATAAATATTTTAAAGTGACACAATTTTTTTTATTTATTAACCAATTAAAAGAAACAACTACATATTGAGGGAAAGTTGCCAAAATACATTAGTGAAAATTTCATTTAAATTCGGTTAGACGTGTCTGAGATTAGCGAGTGCAGAGGCATAGACAAATAGATAAAAAGACAAACAGACAAATTTCTTTTTAATATACATTCCATGTACAGTTATCAGTTACAAATTTATTATAAGTATAGATAGACTGTAAAACACCTTTGAAACATTTTATGGTGGCGTGATATATTTATTTAATCCGAAATAAGTAAATATTAATCATTAGACAACGATAAACGCGTATTTATAGATGTAACTGTACTTGTATGTAGATATAAGCTAGACTTGTTACTGTGATGTAAAAATGCAAAGCATAACTCAGCTTCACGCTGTATCCCGCACATGGCAGGGTAGGCAGAGGAAACTTGGGAACCTAGTGTTAAGACACTCCATTCCACTGCCGCTCCCCACTTTCCGCCGAAATTGAGGAATTGCGTGTTGAGTGGCGGAATTCAACGCCACGTTTTGCCTTGTACGAGAGCGAAAAATAAAAACATTAAATATATAAATTGAAAATATTAAATATCTCATTTCCTCGAGTGGGTATCGAACACACAACCTGTCAGTTACAGTCAAATGCTTGTGCCGTTGCGCCACGATAGGCCTTAATGCAAAGCATGTATTCTATAAATTACCGTTTAATAGTATTCTATTATAACATTTTACTATACACGATTATTTACAACCTTAAATATTATTATTTAAAAAAAAAAAAATTGTATTAAAAAGAGAGACTTACAGAAAGGAGAACTCTTAATTAAAAATGAAATAAT
Organism: Eueides isabella; assembly: GCA_019049475.1. NCBI lineage: Eukaryota > Metazoa > Arthropoda > Insecta > Lepidoptera > Nymphalidae > Eueides > Eueides isabella. Next base: position 7,400,021 of record CM032386.1, on the reverse strand, counting down.
ATAGAATAAAACGAAATATAAATTACCAAAAAGTTTTACTTTTATAAGACATAAACTGGACTAAGCACCTAAGAAAGAAAAATATTGTTTCAGAAAAGGGAAAAAAATAATGAAGTGTTTTGTATAGAAACGATGTCGAGGCAGGATCAAAGCTATATTTAATATTAGCATACTAAATTAACGAATATAGTGGTACGGTCAACTATAAGAAATAATTTAAATTAGCCTTAACAAAAACTGTGAAAAGCTTTTTGAATAATATACATATAAAAAATGAATCTGTAACATCTGGTCTAAATATTGAAAGTTGCTGTAGCAAAACTTGTTCAGTATTTTAAGAAATTTTAATTGGCCAATAAAAACAAAGTTTATAAAAATCTTTTTAATGAATCTCATTACATTACTGAAAACGACATAAAATTCGTAAAAGTTTTTAAAATAATTAAATACAAAAAATTAAATACAACTCACTTTTATACATTTTCTTTGGTTTCTCCTTATTATCCTTCTTGTTTTCTGGTTTTGCACTGAAACTGGGGGGAGGTTTTGCCATTTGACTTGGGTCAGGTGCTAATTTCCCGTGTGCCTTTAAGCATTCCCATACATAGGCGGACGTTTTCGTTGAATTCCATAGGCAATAACCTTCGTGAATAGTTTCATTGTCCTCTTTGTTTTTGGCTATTGTAAAGGTACAAGGTTGTTCAAGCACTTTCTGTTCTAATGTTACCCCACACGTTTTTTCTTCTGAATACCTCTCTAGGTCCAATTTATCTGAAATTTTTATTTAATTTAAATTATCTGTTATCTTATGGGAAAAATTAAAGAATACATATAAAAAATCTTGTATTTAAAGAAATCCAAATCTGCCATTTTTTTAGGTTGACACTGTATCCCGTTTGAAGCAGTGTACATCGCATCAAATGTATAACATTTCGTTCTCCGCATTTCACCCTAATTCGGGTCAAGTAGTGTGGCTAATGTATGCTGAGTGGTTGAACTCAACGCCGCGCTTTGCTTTGTTACCAGAACGAAGAAATTAAGCAATAATTACTTAATTTTAAAATATTAAATATTTCATTTCCTCAAGTGGGGATCGAACCTACAACCAATAGCATTAACGCACACTTGTGCTTCGCCACGACAGGCCTTGTCTTAGTTTAGCAACCAAAAAATATTATTGAGTGCAAGATTTTTATTACATTGATTTGTTTTTAAAATAATCCAAAACAGTCAGCCCAAAGAGATAAGTAGATATAAACAGGTGTTTATATTTATCATAGAGATAAGTAAATATAAACAGGTGTTAATCTAAATTGTGAGATTGATGTAAAGAAGTATTTTTATATCTTCAATATAAGATTTTAAATCTTTTGGCACACAACAAACTTAGACGATTTGGTAATACACAAGATAATATTAGCAGTGTGTAAATTACATTAAATTAGTGTGAAGTGATGTTTACGTTATCATCAAAAGCCACAAACAAGAACCTCATTGTGTCCATTCACATTGGTATTTTGCCAATTATCGGGATTTTATTTTTGAACGTTACAGAAATATGTATAACTATTGTTTTGTATGACTGTGCACTTTGATATTTTGAATATATGACATCTTTCATGAACGTGAAGTTCACAATTATTATTGATGGCTAATTATATTATAAGTGTATAATATAAAAGTAACTAAGGCAAAAAACGCGGCGTTGAATTCGGTCACTCAATAGGCTATGCCTCAATTCCGGCGGAAAGTGGGGAACGGACATAATCGTAAGTTCCCTTTGCCTATCCTGCTAGAAGCTAAGAGAAAAGCAACTTGATTGAGCTAACATACTAAAACTAATTCTTCTTAAATCGTTATATTCTTCAATGCAGTGGAAGTCTTGATTACTGGCCGGCCTGGCGGGTTTCCGTATTATTCGGACTATCAACCACAGTCATACTTATGTATACATTTAGTTTAAAAATTTAAGCATTACATTAGACATTTTATTGGCATATTCATATTTATTATTCATTAAATAGGTTTTATTGCACTTCCTGAATGAAATTTTTGTACTTACTGAGAGATTTCTTCTTATTAGGATCTGCCAAAACCTCAGTCCATGTAAAAGTAATGCTGACATGCCTTTGTTCGTCACTTACATTTTTTGCAGTAAATACAAACACAGCACAGGGCAGGCTGCTATCCTAAGTACAATGAACACATTATTAAACAAAATTAAGAGAAGATTAATAAATATATAATATAAATAGGCCATTGTAGCGCTGTGGGACAACATCTAACTTTACAAAACATCCATGTAACACACTATATTCATAATAATTATCACTTGTTAAAACATATATGTACATCTACACGGTTGGTAGTATTGTTTATTCTTTTTTTTTTCGTCATACTGTATCCTACATATATTTAAGTGGTATTTATTTATAGTTTGTTTATAGAAATAATATTATGATTATATTTTATTAGAAACAAAATATGATAATTAATCATTCAATATATAATGTTAATTATGTATGTATGTTGTGTTAAGTTCTGCCACTCAAATTGTAATATTTGAAAAAAAAATATTGTGCATTAGGAATGGAGTGGTTTAACAGGAGCTGCCCTCTGTCATCTCATATGAAGAATAAAAAAAAGTGTGAAAGCAAAAACAAAAAAAGAAAGCCAAAAAATAATTTACAATATAATATTAAACAAACCTTATAATTATGTGGAATAACTGGTGAAATCTGTCGACAAACTAATTTAATTCCATATTTTGTAAGGTCATATGTAGTCCATGCTCTGGGATACAAGGCTGTATATTCACAATCTTCACCATTAATATTCCACTCCCACGACTGTGGTGATTTTTTTGGTTTACTACAAAAATAAAATAATAAGTACACCAGTTCAGAATCACTAAAAAAATAAACTGTAAACATAATAAAGGTTGCTTTAGTGCAGTCGCACAGTGTCAGGCTATAATCTTGACAAATTATGACTTAATAATGAAGTGTTTTAACATTAAATTCCCTTGCCTATGCTACCTGCCATTTGAGGTTACATAGATCTAAAAAAATTATACAACTATTAATGTACTTACTTGTAAGTAGATAGTACAGATTGGAATATAGTTTCTTTTTCATTTCTGATATTTATTATAAATTGACATTCTGGTACTGTGACATATTCATAAATGCCAGGATACAATTGGAAACGACAAAATTCTCCTTTAAAACCTCTACCTATAGTTCCACCTCCTATGCCACCTATAGGACAACCTATAAAAAATACATTTTAATATGGAACATTCAATGTTTTTTTACTAATAAATGATATATACAATAAATTCATACCATACATTCTCTGAGCTGATATCATATGAATATAATCCATGATTGGACGTCGTTTTTGGATTTTTTTAGCTAAATAATACTTAATATACCTAAAAAAAGAAAATATAATATACTAATAATTAAAGTCAAGTTTCACAGTTTCTCAGTAAGGCTACAATCTAATACCTACCTGGTGGTTAGGGGCATCATATCAAAAATTTGTTTAGGTCTAGGTATAATCAATTGCTTGCTCTTAAGCGGAAATACATGATTTAAAGAAAATTTTAATCCATATTTTGGCGGTTCGTCCAACTCAATCATTTGATCTCCAATTGGTTCAGTTTCCATTTTTTAAATTAATATATAATAATAAAAGTGATTATTAAAAGTCCGTTTTATAGATAAGTTATCTAAATAGGATATTATATAGTTAGAACTCGGGTAATACAATATTAATAAAAAACTGCAATATTAAGAAAAGAAAAATATTGACATTAATTAGCATGTCCTAAGTAAAGGTCCCTTTTTATTCTGAGTACATTATTAATTTTAATATTATTTATATATCGTTTACTTATTCCTGATTTCCTCTTTATACATAGAGCACAGTTAGCAAACGCAAAATTAAAACTGAAAAGAAAAGTGGAAATAGAACATCACTTGTCAATGTCATTGTTTTAATTTGACAGTTGACACAAGTATAGTGATGTGGTTAATTGTTTAAAACTAGAGTCCCCGAAACATCATAAGTGAAGAGTAAATGAACGAATAATTGCTAAAAATATCAACTTTCTGATTTTCACTACCGTACCATTTTGATAGATCAATATTGACTTCGGTCTAATATTACGATTTCAATGTTAAATGATACATACCGTGCTGTTTCATTACTGTACTGAACGTATCAAAAACAAAACATAGAATTATGTACTGAATAAATGTTATTATCTGTTCAAGAAAGTTATCTGTGATTTTTGTTGTCATTAATTCTTGATCTTGTGATTGAACAACAACATTTTTGTGTGATCAGTTAATTTGTGAATTGTTATATATTGTTATTAAATATTAATTACTGTACGTTGAAGTAACTTACATTTGAAGATATAATTTTTTTTCTTGTTAATATACAGTTTGCCAAATTTAACTACCAATTTTATGTTTATAGATTGAAATTACAACAGAAACAATGTGAAAAAGTGCATGAATATTTATAATAAAATTATTGGTATACAGAATAGTACCTACATAATGGATATACCCGTTCAAATAGCTATTCGCCTTAAACCGCCAAGTATTGCTGATTCTCTACAATGTATATTCAGTAATCCAGTAACACAAATTGTTATTACTGAAAGTGGTCAAACTTTTCATGTAAACAGAGCGTTACCTGTGGACTGTACACAAGCCCATCTTTTTAATTCATTTATGGTACCCCAAATTAACTGTTTCTTAGATGGTTGTGACACTTCAGTAGTAGTATTTGGACAGGCTAAATCTGGGAAAACTTACACTTTATTTGGACCAGGTAAGCTAAATAAATTGTTAGTAAAGTAAAATATTATATATTTTAATTTCTAACAAAAACATTGTTATTAGCAAATTCAAGTATGTTAGTTTTTCTTAATTCTTATACTGTACTATAGCATTGCACTTCTCTGTTAAATAGTAAAAATCTTCTGAAACTTTAGTATATAATTAAATATCTTATTACTTACACTATATTCTCTGCCTACCTTGCTATTAATACTAAATGTATATTTAATTCTAGGTTTTGAATGCATACATAGTGAATGTGATCAAGGAATAGTTCCACGTTTTTTAACAGAAATATTCCACAGGCTCAGTCAAATGCCTGAGAGGGAGTTTATTCTGCACATAACATGGATGCAAGTTGTAAACAATAATATATGTGATGTGTTTGGAGCAGGGTTAGTAAGATGTACTAATGTAGAAGAAGCTTTTCAATATTTACAATTAGGCTGGAGACAAAGATGTGTAGGAAATAATCATACTGTTTTTACTGTAAGTATGGAGCAAAAATGGGTTGGCACAAATGGTGTTTTAAATCATCGAATGTCTACCGCTAGTTTCTGTGATTTAGCTGCTTACCCTGAACCAGGGCTATTTGCTTTAGAGAATATAATTAAGGAACTAGTGGCTGGCAATCCTCCAAAACAAATAAACTATGATAGATGTATATTAACAGCCATGCTACGAGACTCATTTGGTGGTAGAGCCTTTACCTGGGTTATAGGATGTATAAGTACAGAGCCTGATGATTACCAAGACACTTTGAAAATTCTCAATTTATCCTTATGTTGTAGAGGTATTAAGAATTTTGTTACTGTAAATTTATTTGCTGATAACAATACTCCTGTTTATACTGAAAAAACAACAATTACAACTGACAATGCCTTTAATTTACAATTTGCAACAGCACAATGGATAAAGTTAGTATCAAATGCAGAAGGATTATTTAATAAAATATTACAATCAAAATCATTATCTGAAGCAGACATGAATCAAGTAAGTGAATGGTTATTCCTTAAAGCTGAATGTGATGAATGCTTGAACACCGATATGACTGTTGATAATAAAGAAACAAATATAAAACAAGGCTTACCAAGAATTGCAGAAGATACTGAACCTAGTGAGCCCAGTGAGTCGGAGTCCTCAGATTCTGAAGACAGTGATTCAGAAACAGTTTTTCAAGATAAATTAGAGAAATTAATGGAATATTTTAGAGAAAAAAATGATCGATTATTTGCTGATCGATGTGAGGAATATTTAAATCATATTGATTCAGATGATATTACTATATCAGAAACCAGCGGTTCACAGTCGTTACCGGTAATGACGTCACAATCTCATTCTGACAGAAGAAGGACAATTCAACCTGGAGAAAGCATTTCGGGAGCACAGTTAGAGTTATTAAGGAAAGTGGCGGCCAAAGCAATTTCACCTGAATCTCAAAAAATTATTATAGAATCTCATAAAAAAGATATTGACCCAGAACCAAAACTGATAGAGAGAGAATTATTAAAAATGATAGATTCCCCAAAAATGAATGAAATATGTAAAAAATATAAAATGACTAAAGAGAAATATACTCAAAAACAAATTTTAGCTAGGAAACTTTTAAAAGAAATAAGCAGCAGTCAAACTCAACTAAAGGAACTTATAAATCTGTGTATAGCTAAAAAGAGGCTAATAGACGATCTTTCAAAAAGCGTCTCATGTAACAACAAGAGCAAAGTATGCTTAGAAAAATTGGATTCTAGTTTAGTTGATCAAGACACATTGAAAGAAATCAAAAGGCATGAAACTAATTTAAAAACATACAAAAAACAAATAGACCAAATCAAAAGGCAAATAAAGAAAGATGAGAAACGTAAGAACACCTTAGACATAGAGCTACTTAAAGATAAACTGAAATTAGACGAACTATCAGAATCTTCAATAGATCTGAAGGACAAGAAATCTCATTCATTAAAACATTTTACACACAGAATAACACAGTTAGATAGTATTTTAAAGGAAAAAACAAGTGATTTAGCGAATCTAGAATTGTCAAAAGAGAAAGAACTAATGTTACGGAAGGAGATAAAAAATTTGAGAAAAACTAGAGAGTGTTTGCACGAACAACGTTGCAGCTTGGGACACAAACGCAAAATGTATAAGTCTCTTTCAGATTCCGAGGTAAATCTAAAAATAATAAAATTATGTTCTTTCTGTTTTGTCTGTGCGTTTGTACGCAATTATCTCAGAAAGTGCTAACCATATTTCTATCTATTATATTTTGGGCACATTCTTTCATCATTTAGTATTTGTTGTATTTAAATCAGTTTATAAATAAAAAAATGTCAGTTTAAAAAAAAACGGTAAAAGTTTTTATTAATTTAGCTGAAACGTTTTTTTAATGTGTAGTTAGTGTATTATATAATTAACATTACCATTATTTGAACAAAAATGTAATTGAGATAAATAACAAAATATTATAACTCAAGCGATCGAAGCAGCGGGCGGGTCTCTAGTGAATAGTATATTTTGATTTCCTTACTCTGGTAACAAGACAAACAAATCGCATGTTAAGTTTCACCACGCAACACGCGATGACTGTTAATTGGGCGGTAAATGTAAAATGGAGTGTCTTGACACTACGTGCGAGGCGAGCTCCTCGTTATATAATGGATACGGCGTGAAGCTATTAAAAAAAAAACAAATTTCTATTATTTAACAAATTTTAAAGGAAAGAAAAATAAAAAATAGAATGAAAAGTTTAGGCAAGGTGTAATAATATAAAAAAATATAATTTCCTTTTCAGGAGCGAAAGTTACTTGAGTGTGAGGAGGCTATAGAAGCGATAGATACAGCAATAGAATATAAAAATAATTTAATATGTGGTAAATCACCATCGGCGTCGTTATCAGACTCGCAAGATAACAAGGAGTCCAGAAGTCGGGGTGAACAAATGCTAATGGCCAGACTGGACAAATTATCTCACGATGAAATGAAAACGCTTTTGTACAGATATTTTCAAAAGGTATCACATTTTGACATCATTCATCGCCCTCTGACACTCGGGCCCAGATAGCGACCCAGCTGCCCTGTGTTGCGGCTGAATCTGTAGTGTCATTGCTCTTTCCCTTATCTCATTTATGCAAACAACTATGAGATCTGGAATCTTCATTTTTAATTTTTTAGGCTGTATGCTGGATCCCGCACATGGCAGGGTAGGCAGATGGAACTTCGAAACTAAAGACACTCTATTCTATGAAGATACTCGTCCCCCACCTTCGTTAGAATTTGAATGTTGAGTGGCTGTACCGAACGCCGCACTTTATCTGCTTTGTTTCCAGAGCGAAAAAATGAAAATATTTAAATAAATAATTTTGTTGCGAGAGAATTGAACCCACAACTTGTCGTGTTATTGTTGTTGTAAGTCGGGCCCCTGTCCAGGTGGTGGACCTGCGCGGCGCGTGCGCGGCGCTGGAGGCGGGCGCGGCGGCGGCGGCGGACGAGGCGGCGGCGTGGCGCGCGCGCGCCGCGGCCGCCTGGCGCCGCCCCTTGCCGCACTCCAGGTACTCACATTGCACATTGTTCTTGCATGCCGGGCGCACCCATAAAACGGGCGGCCGCAAACTGATTCCAGTACCTGCTTTGGAGGGTATCTGTGTTCAAAGGGGCGGGGCCGTTCGGACAGTAGTAAGGTAGAAGGAAGCTTTAATTAGTGCCTCGACGGCTGCCTGTTCACGAGCTCACAGGAATCTGAGCGATACGGCCCTGGCTGTTCCAATACCCGAGGATAGTCAGATCGCAACTGGAACTACGGGTCCGGTTGTTTATCTAGAGTGCCGCGGGGACCGGAAATTCCCTATGCCCTTGTCCGGTCATTTGGTGTTGGACTCGCGGTGGCTTGTGGTTGGCTGCAGAGGTTGGGCATGTTTGTCTGCCCGGTATGTTTGTCACCAGAGCGTCTGACCTCGCGCGCAGCAAGTTAGTATCTTCACCGGCTTAAGGCGAAGGGCTGCCTGATGGACCTAGCGCGGTTTGGAGCGACCGTTAGTGGCAGTCTAAGTACTAATTGGCTGCCGCAGCTCGGGCACATGCCTGCTTAGCATGAGAGACGGGAGCTAGACCCGTATCCAAAGTAGCCGCTTGTAGGTTCAGGCTAGACCGCGTGATGCGTGTCGGTAAGTGAGTGTGCCTTACAACTTCGGTACCAACTGGAAATTGGGAGTCGGCTTCTCTGACAGCCTTACAGCCAACGAGGTCAATCGCGAGCATGTTGGACGACATGCGGGAGGTGAGCGTGCATACAGATCCGGTGCCTATTTGGAAACCTAGGTAGCGTGACTAAAGGCCGTCTTCCATCTGGTAGGCGGTTGGAGGTTGCGTGGGGCCGCTTACCCTATAAGTACTACCGCGAAAGTGTTAGGAGGCAGACTTGTTTGGTCCCTGCCACTGGGGTAAAACCTGGTGGCAGGTATACTGGTGTGACCTTAAGGTTGGTACAGGGGGATAGTATAACATAAACAGTTAGTCTCGTAAGAGAAAGAGGGCATGTTCTTGCATGCCTGAATAAATGCCATGCCAATGCCACTTTTGTTTGCAGTTCTATTTAAATGCCGCTCATTCAATGTTTCCAGGTGCTTGGGCGGCGTTACTGTGGACAGAGCTCTGTCATTAGGCGTGACGACGGACTCGGAGACGTCGGACGACGCCATGCGACTAGTTGACAGAATGAGGCAACTCGCTAGGTATCCACCGGTAAGTCATATGAAACTATATAGTTAAATATTAGTGGGAAACGGAAGTGGAACTTGGGAACCTACTGTTAAGACACTTCGGTTTTAATAGTAGGTTCCTAAGTTCCTTCCGCCTACCCTAGCGTGTGTGGGATACAGCGTGAAGCTGAGTGAGTGTAATGATAATATAGTAGATAACAAAGTCCATTACTAGTTTAGAAAAACATCTTGAACTTACAACTTACTCTTGCATATTATATGATAAATATTACGTGTTTGGTCACCACTCAGAGCAAAGAAATTATATTCATTTCATTGCATTGTAACCTAAGGCAAAGCACATTGTTGAGTTTCGCTACTTAACACGAAACATTTAATTCCTTCTTACGACCGAACGAGAAAAAATCCTGAAATATGAAAAAAAAATTTTGTTTACAGGCGCCAGTAATTCCAAGTCAGAACTTACGGCAACTCATGCCAGCCACGCACCTCCCGGTGGCCACAGTCACCAAGGAAAAGAACAAACTGGTTATCATACAGCAAAATAAGAAAAACTGATATAAAGAGATTTTTTTATTTTGGGCGCTTAATATCGCACTACTGCTCATCACTTATTTATTATTGCGACTTGTGTTTCGATTTTTTATACTCGATATAACTTATTTGAATTTATTGTTTTCTTAACTAATGACTCGGAATATCTAGAAATTGACTGTAACCGATAGATTGTGGGTTCGATCCCCACTCGAGGAAATGAATTATTTAATATTTTTAATTTAAATATTTGATGGTTTCATTTCTTAGCTCTGGTACAAGGTAAAACGCGGCGTTGAGTTCCGCTACTCAACACACAATGCCTCAAATTCGGTGGAAAGTGGGCAACGGAAGTGAAACGGAGTGAGTGTCTTAATACTAGGTTCCCAAGTCACCCTGCCTACCCTGACATGTGCGGGATACAGCGTGAAGCTGAGTAAAAGTATTATTATTATTATTGAATATTGATTGTCGTAGAACATTTTGAGCCATATTATCTGTACCTATCATTTATATAAGTCATTTATACACGTAAGTACAAATCGATATTAAGGATTATTGACAACTGTAATATCGCTGAAACTTTATTTACTACTTTATTAATTATTATACAAATTTTTATATTAGAAGCGTTATATTTTGTAACAGTAATTAATTAATATGATTAATTGTAGACTTTTTCGCTATGTCATACAATTACAATAAAAAAAAAGTATACTATATATTTAATATTAAAAAGGTCTTGCCTTATATTAAATTGATATTATTTCTAACACTTCAATGCTTATATTTTTTGCAAAATATTTCTGTGTACATATTTTAACTAGTAAGTCATGCTTTTAAAATAAATACTGGAGATATTGTTTTATCAAACATACAAATTGAAAATTACTGTTTACAATATATATGTGGTATTAAGAATTCTTAAAGCCGTGCCACACTTACAGAAAACAACTCTTTATTTAAATTTCAGAGGCCTGTCTTGGCGCAGCGGCACAAGCGTGTGACTGTAACCGACAGGTTCTGGGTTCGATCCCCGGATCGAATCCAGAACCTGTCGGATTCGATCGAGGAAATGAAATATTTTATATTTTCAATTTAAATATTTAATGTTTCATTTCTTCGCTCTGGTACGAGGTAAAACGCGGCGTTGAGTTTCGCCACTCAACACGCAATGCCTCAAATTCGGCGGAAAGTGGAGAACGGAATTGGTACGGAGTATCTTAACACTAGGTTCCCAAGTTCCCTCTGCCTCCCCTGCCATGTGCGGGATACAGCGTGAAGGTAAGAGAGAGAGAGAGAGAGTAATTTAAATTTCAAGTCAAAAAACAATGTTAACATTTTAACATCTTGTTGCCAGTAACTGATTCCCATTAACTTCCCATTTTATAGACGCATGTCATAGCTTTTTAACATTATTTTTCACCTTAACGCTGTATCCCGCACACGGCAATGACGGCAGAGGAAACTTGACAATCTAATATCAAAAGCACTCCGTTCCATTCCCTACTTTCCGCCTAATGTCAGGCATCGCGTGTTGAGAGACAGAACTCAATGCTGTGCTTTGGCCTTGTTGCCAGAGCGATGAAATTATGAGTATATATCATTTTCTCGAGTGGGGATCGAACTTGTATCCTGAGCCACAACAGGCCATTTTCTCTTTTATTACTATATTTGAATTTTAAGATTTCTTCAAATATATAATGTATTTGTGTATATAAGGTTACCTTTTATATGTAAGGCAGCTAAAATGGCGCCTCTCGTCCAAGAATTTTTTTATTAGTTTTCTGGTCTATATAGCATCAAAAATATTGTATAAATTTTTGATAAAGTAGAAATATTAAATATTTAAGGCTCACAACAAAATATCCTACAACGATTTTTTATCAGGACCAATAGTTCTACTTATTTATATATGTTTAAATAAATAAAAAAAACAATGTTTGTCATAAATATGTATTAGTTAATAAAAAAAAGGTACATTTAATGGCAAAAGTGGGATCATAGAGTTTACATTATTATCAATCTATATATTGTAGAAACACAAATGTTTCTATTCTAGATAAAAAAAAGATTTTATCCCCATCAATTGTGTAAAGACATATGTGACTGTTTTGCTTCTTCTATTCCTAATAAAGATAATGAATAATACGAAATTATCCTATAATTTCGTATTATTCATTATTTTACATTTCTTTAAAAGAAATCGAGATATGCAATAATTGCATTTTTGTAAGATTAGTAATTTTGTTTTATGTTACAACGACAAAATAACTATGGACTTCATTTGAAAATTAACATACAAATCTTTAACACCAGCAAAAGATTATTTTTCTATATACAACTGCTTATGGCACGGGCTTTTTTTTTGAAAATTAATATACACATTTTTGACACAAGCAAAATATTATTTTTCCATATACCAATAACAATATATAACAACGAATAACTAAGTGCTATGATGACTATCATTAAAAATTAAATAGATCCATGGACTGATTAAAATATATATAATGTGAATTATATTTTTAAGCTATTGTATTATTAACATTACTAGTTTCTATCATCACATTCACTAATCTACAATTTGACTATCTTCTCTTATTACAATAATAATTCGATTTTTATAAACTCATAGGTCTTTGTTGACGCTGTAAATAAGATGATACATCATTAAAAGAAATGTATAAATATTTTTCTTTTATTTAAAGTTCCACGGTATACATAATACGCCTTCTGACAGAACAGAATAATAATGAGTTACACATAGAATATTTCCTCGTAATTTCTGAAAAAGAAAAAAAACAAACATCCAATAAAGTAAATGTTTTATATTTTTACAATTTAGACAGATGTAGTGTAGAGACAGTGTAGGCACTCAGTTTCCCTGGTGCCGCCCAATTTTCAAGACACAATCTTAGGATTTGTTTGAGATTATCTATGTAAGGACAATTTCTTACGTGGAAAATGTCAAACAAATTATACTTCTGTGAGTTGACTTGTGTTTTCTTTATATCAGTGCATTAATCACTACGATCAATTCAACACTGTATCCTGCAGATGGAAGGGTAGGCAAAGGGAACTTGGGAACCTAATATTAAGACACTCCATTCTGTTCCGACGGCGGTGGAACACAACGCCACATTCCTTTTTAATACAGCTAAGAAATGAAAAAATATTTTTTTTTTTTTCAAATGGGCATCGAACCCACAACCTGTCGCATATATAGTGCACGCACTTGTGCCCTACGCCATGACAGGCCTCAACACGACAAGTTACATGTATACATATAAGATTGTTATTTAACTTACTGTTCCAAGTTTGTCTATTCGAGTAAGAAGTCTCTCACAGCAAAGTATCATGGAGGCCGGAGTAATACTATCATCTTTCCGTAGATCCAATAGACCATATCTTTCTTTCACCTCTTTGCATAATGCTCTTTCTACATGTTTATTACTGTAATAATAAAATATTGTGTTTGTTTTAAATTTATTAGCCCGAAATAATGTTTTTAATATGTTTATATAGCCTTCCTCTATATATGGGTAGATAGCCCATGTATGCCTGTAGTTCCTAAGATTAGCGTTCAACGACACAAAGATGTCAGCTTTATTAATATAGAATAGATTTATTATATATTTACTAGAGTTTATTGGAACGAAGCTCCTTATCGCGCGTTGTGAAAGGGGACTAGACAGATAAAAAATCTCACGAAAAGTTCTAACGACACTTTTGCTATAGTGTAGTAAGCCGTGTGGCATATGCATATTTCTCTGTCTCTCTCTCTTATAGAAAGCAAACCAATTGCTTTATATGGGAGAGAGAGAGACAGACAGAGAAGCATGCTTTGTCGTGACGATTATTTCTGTTTTGTTAAGTGTTTTGTACATAATAAATAATAAAATAATAGAAAATAATAACAATATTAAAATAACAATTATTTTATAACTAAAAAAATTTTAAAATATTATAACAATTCCTTTACTAATTTATTGAAAGGAACTTCGTTCCATCCGGGTGGGCCTTGACACCTCTCATTTTTTATTTAGTTATTAGAGTTCATTGATTATAGCTTTATTATATCTTTCCTATTATAAAATCCAATCATTATAAAATAAATCTGCCCACAGCAGCATAAGCAGAGGGAACTTGGCATCTCACAATGCTTCATTCACCAATTTCTGCAGAGACTTTCTTTACTTAGCTGATAAACCTAGCAGGCCATAGCATTACGTTCTCTATCTACCAAGATATATAGCATAAAGCTAAAAATAAAGTAAATGTATATATACATATATATTGTGTACTCACATACTGTACTCGGTGAGGAGCAGCGTGGCCTCGTCGAGGTGCGCCGCGATGTAGGCGACCAGCTCGTCCGCGGGACACGACGAGGGCGTGATGAACTGCCCCGTCGGCGACACCATCAGTGGGCCTGCTTCGCTGCAAGATATTCATCATTATATAAATAGCAAATATCATAGCTGAATGTTTGTTTGCTATTATTTAATTACTTTTCTTGTTTCCTTTGCGCTGTATTTAGGTCATGGCAGGGTCGACAGACGGTATTTGAAAGCCTAGTTTTAAACACTCCGTGCCCATTAAATTACTCTTTTCCCCACTTTCCGCCGAATTTTAGGCATTGCGTGTTAAGTTGCGGAACTCAACGCCGCATTTTGCATTGTAGCCAGTGCAAAGAAATAAAAATATTTACACCTTAACCTATCGCGTATAAAAGCGTACGTTCCTCTGCGCCACGACAGGCCTCAATCAATACGTAGTGTGTCTTCTAGTAAAATTTACAATCGGCATGTTATTTGTATTAAGTGTGTAATGAGGTCTAAGACTGTGGCCGTTTAAGATGAAGAGGTGAGATGTGCTTAATAAATTAATGTTAGTTTGGAGGGTATTTGGACACCACTGTCAAGGGGACTCTAGCCCTCGTGCACTGTATTAGTCAAGACATGAGGTGCTCAATGTGTCTATCCACATGAAACAATTTTAAATGAATTATTATTATATATTGATTTATAAACAATTGGAATCTGGATTAAGAAAAACTCTACAGATCATTATTAGGATATTCATCCAATATTAGAAGAATACAGTATGTGCGGATACTACGCGTAATATTCGTAAGCGTAGACAAATTAAACCTAGTGTTAAGACAAAATTTTCAACCCATCTACCAATTATCAAAATAGTAAAGTACCCAGAGTGACAACATAAAAACGTGCAAATTTTTCCGAGTGGCAATCACCTCCCAATGTCATTTGTAGACGAAAAAAAACTTACGGCTCCACAACTATTTCGTATTTACTAAGAGATTCGGGAACAGATTCTGGTATCTTTCTCCCGCGTCCATAGAAATCACCCACAGACGTAATCAACTGTCGGAGATGGCTGCAGTATTGGGCTGCTGACACTTTTGGCATAAACTTTCTGAAAAATTATACATATTATTA
Organism: Eueides isabella; assembly: GCA_019049475.1. Classification (NCBI taxonomy): domain Eukaryota; kingdom Metazoa; phylum Arthropoda; class Insecta; order Lepidoptera; family Nymphalidae; genus Eueides; species Eueides isabella. The sequence goes on along the minus strand of CM032386.1, from coordinate 7,384,448 downwards.
TTATAAATTATGGTTTTTTTTGTACTACCACACGTCACTCGTTGCGTTTTAGTATTGCTACCAAAACAGGGAAGTAAATATAAGTAAGTTCCCCGTACATTTACAAGACGCCAGATTTCAATAAAAGATGAGTTAAAAACGTGAGCGTGTAACAAAAATTGACAAATGTATTATTACAAATATATATATTTTTTTACCTTCTGCAAATATGTATATCTCTCAGTATACTGGACAACGCTCTCTCATAATTGGGTATTTCCGTTAAGGCACTGTCTTCTTGACTCACTTTTTTTATTAGCTGTAACATAATTAAAAAAATATATCGCAAGCAAAAAGAATTAAGAATATTTTTTCTATTTTATCTACGCTTAAGAAAGATAAATAATTCTAATTAAAAATTTCAGGAGAAAGAATTGGACGCATTTCAAAAGAGATTTAGAACCCGAAAACCTAAATCTAATCTATCTCTAAAATTTAGAATAACATTAATAACGTAGTGGTACAACATCTGACTGTAAACGCCTCAGTTGTTGATTAAATCAGTCTGGGACATTATTTTTTCATTTCCTCGATCTGGTAATATTACAAATCGCGACATTGAATTATCTGGACCATTCCGAGATGTATAGGAAACAAAATGTCTTCATATTGGGTAAGGCAGAGGGCACAAACAATATATCTCTACCTCTACATAATACCTTATATAATTTAATTATGACATTTGAAAATTAAATATTACCGATAACCATTCATTCCTAACATCAATTATGTTAAGAAATACATCTCCATCCAGACTAACACCCGTGAATTGTCCTAACGCGATAGTTCTTCCTGAAACGAGAGATTAGACATTTTTAGGAGCTCTATCGTGGCGCAGCGGCACATGCGTGTGACTGTAAACGTGACAGGTTGTAGGTTCAATCCCTACTCGAGGAAACGAAATATTTAATATTTTGAAATTAAAATTAAATATTTAATACTTTCATTTTTTCGCTCTGGTAACCAGGCAAAGCGCGGCGTTGAAATCCGTCACTCAACACGCAATGCCTCAAATTCGGCGGAAAGTGCGGGATACAGCATGAAGATGAGTGAGTGAGACTCGATAAATAATATATTTTTATAGATTATCAATTAACAACCTTTTAAATTACTCATGTGTTTTGAATGTTGGGATGCCATGGAGGTCAAACTTTGAAGTGCACCTCTTATATGACTTATGTTCCAACCGCTATCATACTTAACCTGAAATATCATAGCAATTATTTGAGGCCAATATATTTAAACAATTGAAGATCATATAAGTTGTATTGACTGCTTCTATGTGTATAGTTTATTAGATTATCTTTATATTGTATAAGAAAATGTTTACATTTTTTTTCAATTCAGATTTATGATTTATTTAAGAAATAAGCCGGAGCCCTCTATTTTACAAATTCCATAAAAGCACTGAACCAAATGACAACATGTAATACATTTTTTTTTTGCTATATAAATAAAATAAAACATGTGGCTTTGATTAATATAATAATAAATATAATTAATACAATAATAATAGTAATTAATAATAAGCTTTAATTGAAAATTTTTAAGTCAATGTATAATTTTATATAAAGTCTTTATTTATTTATTTACATAAGAGTAGTTGTGGCGTAGGGCACAAGTGCATGACTATAAACACGTCAGATTGAATTTGAATTTAAGGAAATAAAAATAATAAATATTTCATATCACCAAGGTTCAGTCCACAAGTGTTAAGTTAGATGCTAGTGGTTTTGTGCCATAACAGCCACAGATAAATTATTTGTTGAATAGAATATCCAAATTATACAGAAACTTCACTTTTATACATCTTACACATAAATTCTGTAAGGTTCTTTGAACAACAGGTGTCTCTTAAAATAGTAAATTAATAGCTTGCTTTAATGGAAATTGTAAGGGATTAATACGAAGTATATTATTGAGGCATTACCAACTTCTTTTATACCATAAGTTTTGCAGAGTTCTTCTATTAGAGAGTTCACATGGTGCCTTGTAGCACTTGTTAACTCATATTTCTTCTTTCCATCTGTACTATTTTCTGATATCCATTCACTGGAAATTTAAAGCAAAGTTAGACTTATAATTAGAAAGATTTAGCTATTTAGATTTAAAATATTTAAAATTGATGTATTTTTTTATTTACTAACCAATTTAAATTAACAAACACTATATGTTGAGGGAACTTCATTAAAATATAATAATGAAAACTGTATTTAAATCTGGATAGCTGTTTCTGAGATTAGTCCGTACAAAAAGATAAAGTATAGTAGTATGCACTAATCACAGAAATAGCTAATTTAAAAGTTACTATTTTGGGCCCTTTTACATTAATAAATACCCCCCATAAGATTTTTTAAATAAATCTTCCAAGTTCATACAGAAAGTGGACAGTTACAGTTTTATTATAAGGATAGATAATAATTTACTATTCAAAGCTATTGTTTAAAAATATATTATAGCAAGACATTGTGAATAATAAACTAATAACTTTGATAATAAAAAATATTTAAGATGAAATTTACATTATATTGGAGATGGCCTTCTTCTCTTCTACTTTTCTTTTAATTTTTTCTGCTTTTTCAAATTCTGAATTGTATTCTTCATAAGCCCTTGTAAAATCTATCTTCCTGAAATATTTTAGTATTTTATATTAGAAAATATTAGCAAAACTAAATTTCAAAACAAATATAATAGGCTATTTATGTTACCTGTTATAAATTTTGCTTGAAGATCTTGGTATCTTGTCTACATAAGTAGTTGATATATCACAGGCATTTAAAATTTTCACAACAGTTTCTCTTACATTTTTACTATTTAGATATATTTTAACTAATTTAAAATTACCTATAAAATATAGATGTATTGGAGTTAAAAAGTTTATAAAAATTACTTTATTATTTGTTATTTAAACACTGACTCCTGTCATGGCATAAGGGCATGGAACTGTATGTGCAACAAGTTATGAATTTGATCCTCAATTCAGGAAATTTAAATAATTATTATTTTTCATTTCATTTATTCACTAAACACTTGGTCCCCAAGTTCCCTTTCCCATCATGGATATAGTGTAAAGCTAAAAAAATAAACAAAAAATCAATGTTACCTTCAGGCATGTCCTTTTGTCTTAAATAAAAAGAAAGTGCCGGAATGGACATTTTTCGACTAGATTGTTGAGCTTCTATTAATGCACTTAGTTGCTGCAGAGAATTCTCATTTATTTTCTGTAAATTTTATAAACACTTTTTAATTACACGCTTTATCGAGCTAGATATTTTATGATTATAAAGGCCGCTCTTAAATATATATATGTGACATAACATAATTCATATTTCAAATTAATAAGACATACGCACTCTTTGTTCCGGGTATTTTCCAAATAAATCTGGATGTACACTAAAATAAAACGGTCTTAAAGCAGTGGAAACTTCGGCCGAGCTCAAAGATCTGCAGAAAATTCCTCCTAAACAGGTACATCTGAAAATTAGGTAAAAATGTTTATTATTCAACTGAAATGTATTATTTATTTCATATTCTTAAAATCTTACCGTATTTGTAATCTGCAAAACATTGTTGAGCCTATATTATTAAAAGTAATTTTAGAAGTTCTACGCGTTATTTATTTTATAAACCATATTTCTATTTTAGTATGATGTTGAACAAATCATTGCTATTGTCTAATATTTGTGAATTTTGTCAAAATAATATCATTTGACTTTTGACATAGATAATAACCGCATTAAACAAAGTTGTCTAAACAGGGCGTTTTTACGCTTGTAGACATCCTAATACGGCAACTTTGTTCAACGTAAAGACTTGCCGAGCTTCTATAAGCGCTAACGTGTGAGCATCCTATTTCTCGTGACTTTCGATGGCTTGCGCGAGGACTAGTATCGGTGTATTTATCATAAAAGTTCTTTGGATGAACTGCATAAATTTGCGCAGTATTTTTTTTAATATTAACATTTGTGAGTTAATGATATAAAAAATATATAACCCACACACACTTCACAATATAATTCCACGGAAGACTTAGGGAACTTATGAATCTCGTATTAAAACACTAAGACACTGCGCTCTCATCAAGATACTGTCTTTCACCGCTCTTCGTCGAATGCAGAAGGCATTGCTTGTCGAGTGGTGGACTCAACGCCGCAGTTTTTTGTCAGTTTCACGCTGTATTCCGCGTATAGTAATGGTATAAATATATGTTAAATAAAAAATAGTTCAATGTAACAAGCAGGTAAAATAAATTACGTAAATATAAAAAAAAACATTAACAACTATTTTATTCTGATTTCTTACAAACCACCCCTTTTATATGACTCTATTAAATCACTATTCACTAAAAGCACTGAACTTTATTTTACTTAGGTTTCTTATTTAAAACTTATGAGGTTACTTATATAGAAGTTATTAATGTTCCATACCTCAAAAGACCGGAATTATTAAAAGATCACTATGCTGTTGGTCAGTCCAGAAATGGTTCGTTCGAAATAAATAGGTTCTGCACCTCAAAAGGTACGGAACTTTTCCGAAACCGAATCTGAATCCGAATCTCAAGATCGCGTAAAGATATGAAGCTATATTTAACATCAAATATGCAGATCCATTAGAGCACAGAAAAAACCAATGCCCGCAAAGTTTAGTTTATCTAATTTTATAAAAAAAATTTTCGTTCTTGTCATTAACCTACAATCTGACTTTTAAAGATTTTGAGATAAAGATCCTATGTAAAACTATGTAGCATGTACTACTTTTTTTCCAGCTTCGCACTGTATCCCGCACATGGCAGAGGGAACTTCCACTCTTCACTTTCAACCGAATTTAATTAGAAAAATGATTTTATATAAAATATTATATAATAATAGTGTATGTTAATAAAACAATAATACACTAGTAATTTATAATGATGCTATATAAAATATTTTGGGTAAGCATTATTGCTTACCGATTTAGTATCACGGAAACTAAGAAAAAAGATAATATTACGAAGGATGGTTGAAATTAGATATAAATAATAACAAATGACTCAGCTATTTAATGCTTACAGTAAATTGAAGGCTGTACGCTCAGATTGTAAGAAGGTCAGCTACAACAATTGTGACTCAGTGCTTAGATGCAGACTCGGTAGCGCCATGTGCCGCACATCCCTCCATGCCTTTGGTACTTGGCTTTTGTCGAGCAGTATATTATAATTGGTAAAGAGCCGAGTTAAATAATTAAACGATAAATACATCAACAGAGTGAAGGCGAGCGGAGGGCGGCAGTCGAGTGACGGCCGCGTCGCGTATCAGACATTCGCGGCAAGTGTTGGACCTAAAGTTCATTCGACATTTTTCAATCGGACGTCGAAGGAATCTCACCGGACTGGTTCCCGCTCAACGCTGCGTTAGTGCGCCGCTCTGGTGAACCCTTTCGCTTGTAAATGTGCCGATATTTACATATGCACGCTCGATCTTGCATCGAACTTTCGATCAGCGCTCGCATCTCTACTGGTGTGTTCTGCGAGCAGGCCGCCGGCGCGCCTGCGCCTGCGCCTGCGTCGTCGCCGCCGCCCCAGCGCGCTCTCCTTCTGCACAACGTGCGATGATCCACGTATGTTAAGTAAACAAGTAATTTTTACTTATCAATAATCATATTTTCCTAACAATAAAGCGTTGATATTGCTTTATTAACAAATCTTTGACATTGTAGAACTGTAGACGTTTAAAAGAGTTTCTACTTGCATAATATCCAGTTATGTTTCTGATATGCTCTTATTAAAGTAATATAACAATCTAAAATATGGCGCACTATAGAAAATGTTTTTTTTTCTTGTATAATTTAGGTATTTAGATTGGCATATAACATTAAAAAATACCATAAAAATATTACGTTTAGGATATAATTAAATACAATCATGTTAAAATTCCTGAAACTACTCTTCCAAGTCTGCATATTTCATTAAAAATAATTGTAATTTTAATGCAAATGTGTAAAGAAGGTACCTGCTAAGGAAATTTGCTTCGTAAGCAAGTATTAAAATAGTCTACGGTAATGTTCTAAAACTGTTTCTTTGATCTATCTTAAGTTAACTAGTCTAACCTGTTATGTCCCCACTAACCTAACAACGTCATGAACGCGTCTCGTTCATTTAAATCATAAAATACATTAGATAACTAATATAATTTACTCCTATAGATATAGATTATACATATCATAGGCCTATATATATGTACCATTTAAAATCAATTTCAAAATAGCAACGATAAACATGCTATTACATATAAATGTGAAAAAATCTAGCTAAAAAAATTAAGATTTATTCCTACGTAATATTATCTTCACCTAATTTACTTTAAACGAAACATTTATATAGTATACATGGTATAACAATAAATAATTAATACTTATAAATAAATCGCATATTAGAATATTTCCTGTAAATTAAAGTAAGTACCTATTTAATGTATTCTGATTTAGGAATAACCTTCGTAAGGCTTATTGAAATTTTGATAATTGACTTATTTAAGACATTCAAATTCACTAAACAACTATAGAAATATACAGCTGAAACAAAAATAAGCTGATAATAATAATAAATGTTTCAGTGCGAGAATCTGACATACTATTGTAGTTTGCCAGGTAGTACCATTTAAAATTATATTGTGATCTTGACCTCTGCGGTCTCTAGGATTACTTACTAGATGCAAAGGTCATCTCGGCTTTATTGTATCTTTAATTAAATGCTTAATAGAATACGAACGAAATATGTAACTGAATTGTCTCGTTTCTCAGTATGGTTTTCATTTATTGAATGAAGTAACAGGAAAATTGCAAGGAAGTCTAATTTGCGTCATTCTCTTTGTGCCGTATATAATGCATATAAAATAAGGCAAATGATTTGACATATTATTAAAAATTGTATGTATTTTTTAGTATTATATTATGTAAGTATATATATCTTAGTTAATTATATCTATTTCATCAACAGATTGATGTAGTGTGTAGTGTTGACGGAACAGCAAATTTATTTAAAAAAAATAAATTTCATAGCAAAGTTAAAGTATATCACAAACATAATAAGTAACATTAATGCCAAATTTAGATGTAATGGGGCAGTGGAGCTATGATTAAATGCACTTTTATCAAATAAAATGATAAATTGTAAATCCAAAGTAGTTGCTGCCCACATATATCACATTTTTTTTACGAAAAATGAAACTAATGAGAATGTGAACTTTATTCCGAATAAAAAAATCAGATAATAAATCGCATACTTGCTTTAAATTTAAAACCTCAAAATTATCCAATTAACAAATTGTTATATTTTAAATAAATATTTACTACAAAATAAAATTATTTCCTTATTTTTTTCCTGCACACGTTAGGGTAGGCAGTAGGAAACTAGTGTTAAGACACTCCGCTCCCATTAAGACACTACTGTTCCCAACTTTCCGCTGAATTTGAGGCATTGCGTGTTGAGTGATGTTTTGAGAACTTTAAAAATTATTTTTACATTAGATAGTCCGTTTATCGAGAGAGGCTATATTTATTACATTACGATAATAACTATGACAGTAGGGAAAAAAATAAAATGTAAAAAGAACCGGCGAACTAGAATTTCCGTACGGCGTTGAGTTACAGCTACGCAGATATTATGTATGACAGAATTAAACCTTTAAAAGTTATATAAAAAGTCAGTGAGAGCAAATGTTTTACTCATAAGGACAACCCGCAGTAACTATTTTTATGTTTTACAAATTATAAGAAAACAAATTTATTTCTTAACGCAACACACTATTATTCCTTATACAATTAAATGAGTTAGATACGTGGCGCATTTTATATAAAATTGAATTTTATTGCGTCGAGTGTCGCAGTCGCTCAGCCTCAGCGCGTAGCGTACAACAATAATATTTATTACATATATTAATTATTTTAAAGTGCTTTTAGCTGGGGACCTACTGATTTATATCGGAAAGCATAATTTCAAGTGAAATACTCCATTGACCCAGAAATGCTACATCTAATTATTTTCTTTTTCATTCGACCATGCAGGCGGAGCCGCAAGCAAAAGCTAGTAATCAATATAAATGAGAAATAGCTAATCTTTATGCTGTGATTTTTGTAGTGCATTAAGATTATAGTGTTCTTTTAACCTATCCGAAATAAGGAAGTAATCGTCAATAGCCCTAATGCCTACTAATGAAAAGGAAATGTATTTTATATTGTTGAACAGTTAATTATTTGTTTTTATTCTTTATATCATAATTATAAATGAAATGAAAAAAATTATAAATTTTAATGAAGAAAACATATTTTTCATTTTTCAGCAGGTACATGTTAACTCTAGGGTAGGCTAAGTTTTCAATGCTACTACGAAGAAAGTGCCGTAGATAGCAAAAAAAAAAGATAAATAAACTTTTCTAGAAAAAATATAAAAAAAATTGATGAACGAAAAAAAATAGTAAATCTTCAAAAATTTTAGACATTTTCTGAAAGGTAATTTTCTTTCTATGTGTGGAAATAACACTTTAAAAATCTTTAAATAGATCAGATTTATGACATTCAAATCATTCTGTAATAAATTTTTAAGATCTATTGTATCGAAATATTTTATTCCAAATTCGAGTTGCATTATTGCATATTTTATTATTAAAATACCCACCTACTAGAGTTAAGTTCATAAACCTAGAGAAAATGCGTCGATGATTGGTAATCACCGAAGCATGGCATTTAAGTCCGACGTCCACGCTGTTGTGATTGTATTGGCACCGCCCTAAACTAAAATTATTACGTTACGAGCCTATATATGTATTCTGATGAGATATTTTTTTACATATTATATATTATTTATTTAATAAGTATTATTACTTATATAAAACTATAACATAATAATAATTACAAATCAATTAAAATTTGTACAAAAAATAAAGCCAATTACATACAAATATTACTGGTAATAAATTAATATTTTTTTATCATCAATATAAAATTTATACCACTCACTCTCACTCACTCGCTCAACTTCACGCTATATCCCGCACATGGCAGCGTAGGCAGAGGGAACTTGGGAACCTAGTGTTAAGACACTTCCATTCCCCACTTTAGGCTGAATTTGTGGCATTGTGTGTTGAGTGGCGGGACTCAAAGCCGCGTTTAGCCTTGTACGAAGAAATGATAACATTAAATATTTAAATTGCCAAAGCGAAGAAATAAAAAAAGCAATAAATATTTCAATTGAAAATATTATTTTTTTATATTCTCGAGTGAGTATCGAACCCACAACCTGTCGGTTACAGTCACACGTTTGTGCCGCTGCGCCACGACAGGCCTACCACTAAATTTAATTAAATTAAATTTATACCACTTTATAATAATAGCAATCTTATAAAGTGCGAAAGTAATAACAGTCAAACGCTAGTAAGAATCGTCTTCCTCTTTATTTTCCTTTATTATTAGCAGCAGCTTCCTTAAATGTTGTCTTATAATTTATTCTATGAGAAGAAGCTAACCTGCAATCGTCTCTATTATAGTCAAAAGCCATGGCGCTGCTCTTCGGCGGCCTCAATACTAAAATGATTCTTGACACAATTATTTTTATATCAGATTGCTATGAATATTTTTGTCAAATATATTAATAGTAATTTAATATAACAAAAATAGTGTCATGTACGCTGATTAACATTCAGGTGCTTTTTGACGTTATAACATTAGATATATATATTTCTCTTCGTCGTAATATAAGCTTATTTTTGACTGGTGATATTAAGCTTAGCATAACAAGTTTTTCAAGGTTAAATGCCATTATTATTGGTTATTTGTACAAAATGGACAATATTCTTATCAGGCACTTTAATTTTCGAACTTCAATATCAGTAGATTCCTTAGAAATTATTATATTTAAGGTAACAAAATTCATATATCCTTAGAATTTAATGTCAATAAATGTAATAATACAAATGGTATTATAGTAGTTATATAACAAATATTTTTCTACTTTTAAAATTTTATACCACATTTAGAAACGAAGAATAATTATTTTACAAAACATATAAATTTGAACGTAGCGTCATTGAACCTGCGCCTCTTGTATTTATCAAGATGTTGTTTTTTATTGAATTTTACTATCAATTCATTATCTTAAATTATAATTTAAATACTTCTCTGTAATGTCATCGATTTATGCTTTTTTTATATTATTCTTCTCATCATATTTTAAATTTTATAAATGAGGTCAGTTGTGTAGGAGAGGAATACCTGTGATTATAAACACGACTGTTCTGGGTTCGACTCCCACCCGGATAGAATGAAATATTGTTATTTCTTCGCTCTGGTAACGAGGCAAAGCGCAGCCTAATATGTAATGCTTGTAAAGTCGGCGGAAGGTGATGAACGGAAAATTCTTAATGTAAACGAGTGTCTTAACAATAGGTTCTCCTAAAAAAAAATCTCAATAAAGAGATTCTTTACCAGATACAGTTCTACTAGTTCGCTTATGTATACATAAATAGATGTGTATTAATTGAAAATCAGCAAACACATAAATAGATGTAAATATTATAAGCACTGAAAAAAGTAGAGAAATTTCAGAAAAAATAATCTTTTAAGAAATTACGTGGTAGTCTTTTTTAATGTTTTTTTTTTCAGTACACATATGTAATATACGGCTAACCACGTTTTAAACAAAAATGATTATACAAAAAAAAATAGATATTAAAATTAGCTCTAGACCCTTTAACAAGTAGAACGTGTGAAATAATAAGTCATGATGTTAATTAAATAGTGTCGTGCTCATAGGTGCCTATCTATCCTGTTGAAGAGTGGCAGTTGCGTAGGCGCCTCGTAATTACTGTAATTATAATTAAAGTATGTCTTGTAAAACGTGTAAGTTTCAAATAATTTATCATCTGTTTTATTAGTGGTTTGAATGTAGGAATAATAGCATCGTCACGTTCCCAAGCGTCACGTTCCAATTATTAAATTAAACTCTGTTTTAACTTTAAGCACAACATTATTTATATTTATTTAATTTAATAAATTCAACTACTTTTTAATAAAAACTTTTTTCTATTAAATTTGTAGAACATACAAAGCTAATGTATTTTCTCATTTTTAACTTACAAACTAATTGATGATACATATCATCAATTATTATGTATAATTAATATATTTTTTTATATTATATGTTAAATTGATTGAACTATAGTCGGGATTTATTTAAATTTTAAAAGGCTGCTTGTGCGTGAGCGTAGGAAAACGGGTTGGGCCGTCCTCACCCTAGAAAGGTCTTGTGCCTTTTACAGAAATTTTACGAAAAATAATTTTCCCTGAAAAAAATAATAGGGAAAAAAAATTGTTGAAAGTTAAAACTCAGGCTCCGCCCTGAAAAATATTTCTAGAGACGCTTATGTTCTTGTGAGAATTTATTTGGTTGAAGAATATGTCCCGACTGGTAATCCTAAGAACCCATTTGGCTTGTTATTTGTTTTTAGTGATATGCAGTTGGTTTTTTTATTTTTTTATTTCCCCTTGTTTTGTTAAGACTTTTTTTTTACTTCTTTCGTAATAAGAGCGCTCTAATAAAATACAAAAATATACCTGAAACCAAAAGCCGAATAAACCAAAAGATATCAAACAGGCAAATTGCAAGAATAGTTGTTAAAACAGCTTTAAATTTTTATATGTCCTAAACTGTTAATTATAATTAATAAATAACGTGGTGCCGCTCCGTGATGTATTATATAGCTTAAAATATAAATTAACCAGCTTCACTCTTTTTTCCCGCACATGGCAGGGTAGGCAGAGGAAACTTAGGAACGTAGTATTAAGACACTCCTTTCCACTACCGTTCCGATGAATTTGAGGCATTGCGATGAGACACTTTCCGATCAAGTTGAGGCATTAAGAGTTGAGTGGCGGCACTCAACGCGCTTGACCTTGTTACCAGAGCGAGGAAATGAAAACATTAATATTTAATTTGAAAATATTAAATATTACACTTACCTGTATTACGTTTGTACATATTATCTTTTGTATATCTTACTAATGACTGGTCTCGGCTTTGCATTTTTGCTAATAAATTCCCTCAAAACAGTAAGAGATAATCCGTTACGTGCATGGTTGAGAATGAATTCGGTTCGATCCGGCTAGAAGCAACAACATGTAGGTACATGTGCGATGTTGTTTCTAGTCTGGCTGGACTGGTGGACATGTAAATATTCAATCCCCTTTTCCTTATATACGGGCGAGTCACATCATATACAAATACACATTAAACGTATTATTACAAGAACCCTAAATTCAAAAAGTGTAAAGGCAGTCTTTTTTTTCGCATAGTATGTTTTTTGTTATAGTTATATTAACGATAAATCATAATTTATATCTTTTTGAAATCTTGTATTGATCTTTTTAATTTGATGTCCATATAAAACATTAAGAAAAAAATAAATTCAACAAGAACATTGGAGTCCTACTCGTACAGCCGCTGTACGAGTTTAATATTTTACTAATTTCTCTTTAAAAACACTTAGGCTGCCACTACACGGAAAACATATTCAGTTTCGCTGGATCAATTTTCCTAATTATCCTACATAACCTTTCCTTGGTAGTTGAGAAAAACAGTATCCAATTATTTTTTAAATTTCTAATATGTCTTAGAAGAAAAAATGGTAAAATTAAGTCTTACTCGAATTAAGCAAAGCTCGTATAAGTAAAATGTGTGAAACTGAGCATTTTTGTTATATAGGTACATAGTTATGTTATACATTGATTATTAGTAAAGGCTACAATTTTATGTTAATAAAAGTAATTCTTAGTAAACTGAATAATATTGGAAGTGTTCATATGAAATGGGAAGGATTATATTTAGATTAATTATAAAATCCTAGAACACACACATAGTCTTTTCTGTTATTAAATTGAATGATTTGATAAACTGATGTGAATGCCGTAAATATCATCATAAATGTTTGCTGTAGTTCTGTTGAACTCTGTCTAACCAGGCTGAGGAACAGACAAAAATAAATATATTTAAATGAATAATTTAAGATATTATCTTACTTGTTTAGCAGTATACAATCCGGTAAATTAATATAGATATTTTTTTTGCATTATATAAATGATTTAAATCAAATTAATAGGGCTCATTGAATAATGTATTATCTTGTCAGACACTCTAGCTGATCTTTTATCTTTAATAAATATACGTACTGAAATCAAAATGCATCTTAGTGCAGATCTTTGGAATGCATCAACGACCTTCAATTTGATACTACGAGCTGGCATTATTGCAGTACGATAGCGATCTCTACATTTGTAGACTTCTGCCAATGCAATCGGAACCACTAGATATAACTTAACTCCTCATCAATCTTAAAAAGACTCTATTCTTACTTGCATAAGGATAATTCGCTCTCACATTGCAGTACGTTACAGGGAAGTGAAATCTAATCCTAATTGGGAGAAACGTGAATCTAACTCTTTCTTTGTAATTCAGATTGCAGTAAAAACTACAAGTGTCATATACACTTAATTTAAGGAAGTAAAATTTAAGATTACGCTTTTACATTTCCACGTATACCAATCTAATATTTATGTAAAAGAATTAAATGAATATTCTTATTACTAACTGTAATTCCTGTTCAGTACATAATATAGGTTTTTTTTATTAAACTTAGAAAGACATATATTATCATCTCGAGTGACAATTGTGGTTAAGGAATTCTTAATCTTACATTGGAATGTTGAACAAATAGTCTAAAAATATCCGTTGGTATTATGTTTTATTACCGATAGTAACTTAGAAATATTCAATGAAATGAATTTAACTATATTAATAAGATATATTTAAAAATAGCAGTTATTTATGCAATTTTAAAATAATTCCAGACACAATTATCATATCTGACGAACATATGTATGTATGTACATATTTGAAGTTAGACATAAGCAGGCCAACAAGGCATCTATTGCTGGTACAAAAAAATTGTAAGCTTAACTTTCTAATCACTCGAATTGCAGAAAGATACGTCAATTGTTGGATACATCTTACCCCATGTTTCATTGAAACCGGGGAATGTAATCCTGTCAGCTATGCCCGACGGTCGTTGATCTAATTGAGCATTTGAGCTGTGCGTGCGTGCTAATGGACTAATTACGTACATGAGAATTGGTGAGTAACGCGAACGGCAGGACGCGAGTTATCGTGGGTGGCAGACGGCATGGCTCCACGGCCATAGTTGTTTAATGTGAAGACCCATTCCATGATGTATATTATTTTCTTGAACGAGAAAATGAATCGTTATATGTCCGAATTACAGCATAAAATCAACATATTTAAGTATGCTATATTGGGCGTGTTAGACATTTGATACATATACCTCTATACTAATATTATAAAGTTAAAGCAGTCGTTGGAATTGAAAAAAAAAATTTTATATTTCAATAACCAATGTATAGAAGGATTTGCTATTTTCAATTTCATGTATACCGCTTAAAGTTACCTCAGGCACTTAGTGTGACGTATATAACTCTTAGTTATTTCCAATTGAGCGTGCAGGGAAAGCCACTGATAAAGGCTAGATAATTATTTAAAAAAATCTAACTAGAACACATGCAACAACACGATTACCCATTGGAAAATAATCATACTAGAAAGAAGAAGACTAAGTATTAAATACATTTTCTCATATAAAGTTCATACAAATACTTGTCTGACCATAAACACACTATAAGTAGTGGTTATATCGTAAAACAATAAGAAACATATTATAAAAAATTATATAAATAAATATACATTGAATATATAAACCATAAAACACTTTCACGACTGTATCCGGCACATGACAGGGTAGGCAGAGGGAACTTGGGAATCTAATGTTAAGACACTTCGTTAATTACAGACATTAGACATTTCCTATCCCAATTTTCCGACGAAGTTGGGGCATTGCGTGCTGAGTTCGGATATGAATCTATTACTTATATAAAAATCTATCCGTTTGTCTGCTTGTACATGAACATCTTTGAACTTTTTGGATGGAGTCTAACTAAAATATAAGATATAAGAAATAATGAATCTTAAAAAAAATATTCGGCGTAGATACTTATACATTTTTTGTGTGTGTTTTTGTATGCATAAAAATGCCAACTCACCAAAAGATATAGTACTTAATCTCTACAAGTTTCAGATAAGAAGTTGAGACAGAGGATTCGATTTCTCAAGAAAATAATTATATTTAAATCATTTTTATTTCGTCGTTATAGTTCTAAGCAACTCAACACATTGTAACTCGATTTTGGGTGGAAACAAGAGAACCAGATAAGAAGTTGCAGATAATAGTTGTAATGTTGTATGTACATGTTAAACATATTTTTTGCATTCGTATATCACTATCGAAGGTATATTAAATACCATACAATGAATATTCAATAAGTAATTTTACTTCATTTAAAAAACAATTAATATTTTTGTCTTATTAATACGAGTGATGTGCTCATATAAAAAATAAATACATAAATGAGTAGCATAACTTCATTGCACATATTTCGTTGTAACACAACAGTTTAATCTACAATAATGACGCAGCAAATCTTATTTTTAATAAGTATTAAAAATTCGATAACCCAAGAAAAACTGGTATAAAATTCCGAGCAACTTCTAACTTTCGCTGGCAGCGTATAACGGATTGCGAGCGACACGCGCCAAAAAAGAATTAAAAAAAAAACAAGAACAACAGTTTGTTATTTGCACGTAACGGCTCCGATAGCTCGCATACGATAAGCCATCTCAGTAATCTTAATTTAATTTTTATGATAACTTCACAAGATTTTATTTGAAAACGTAACTTTGAGTGAATGACAAGAGGAAATCTTGCTGCCACAGATTGTGTAGTTCTTAAGAAATATCTCTAAGTAATAAATGATGTATAAAAAAACATTTTTTTTATAAATCAAATCTAAATCATTTATAAATATTTGGATGTAGCTTGGTATGTTGATAAACTGTAAACCGATGTCCACTTATTTTTATATGAATTGAAACTTTATTTTTTTAATACAAAAATAGGTTAAACTAAATGTATAACTTATTAGATACTCCGAAAACCGATAACTGGTCAGACCTCTAATTATTGCATAGAGAATCCACACTATCTGGTGGTAGTAGTGAAGCAGTATTACACAACATATAAATTACTACATAGAACCGGTAAATGTATGTCGTTAGTGAAATTATGAGCAGAGTATGTGAAGCTTGATTTAGATTTACAGAATATGTTTGTTACAGGCATACCTTGAATTAGTAATCTTCGAAACGTAAAAATATGTTTCAAGTGCAATAACTAACGTGCGTTATATAAAATATCCATTTATATTGTCTCTAACAGTATAAGTAATTAAAACTATATTTATATTTTATAACGTTTAAGAATATACAGTTTATATAAAATACGGGGTGGAATTCCTTTTCCAAAGCTCTAATTTTGATTTACAAAATATCACATCATTTAAAATCATTAAAGATATCTTTGGTATTTAAATTATGTAGATATATAAATAGCACAAATCAAAGAAAACTTTACCAAAATTAAACGAAACAACTTGTACCATAGAAAATAAAGATTATAGTCTAAATAATTACACACATAGATATAAATCAGTCAACTGTCAACCAGTCTATGAAAATTAACATTATATGTTTTTAATTTCCG
This sequence comes from Eueides isabella, assembly GCA_019049475.1. NCBI lineage: Eukaryota > Metazoa > Arthropoda > Insecta > Lepidoptera > Nymphalidae > Eueides > Eueides isabella. The sequence continues at coordinate 7,367,718 of CM032386.1, read as the reverse complement.
ATAATGAGTCGGTGACAATGTCAAGACGGCAATTGTTTATTTAGCATAGGAAGACTAATATATTTAGAGAACAAAGCCTCATTTGATTAGTGTACATGTTTACAATATAACAACTTACACTTGGGCGGCTTTGAAAGTATTGAAGTCTATTACTACTATTAACAAAATGTAAAATGCTAATATCACATTTATATAGATACGAATCCTTCGGGCATCTTCCTTCTTTGCGTTTAAACACAATAAGAACAGCCTTCTTGTGTGTATTAGACTTTTCTTTATATGCTTTTACCTTAGCGGAGAAAAGTGCAAGCGTCGCTTGGTTAAGATTCTCACATGCTTTTAACATGAAAACGTCAATGTAACAAAAATAAAACAATCAACATTTTTTTTATTTTATATTAAACAACAAAAAATTGTAAAATGTTTACAAAAGTAACAACGGAATAATAAAAATCAGAAGAATATCTGGAAACAATAATCTTGTACGAACATGTCGATCTATTGTTAAGTTGAAGTTTGAAAATTAAGTGCCTTTTGGGTGTATTTACATGTAAACTAGTGTAGTATTTATTATATAAAGTAAAGAAAATAATTAAAAGTATATATAATATATGGTTTTTATCAAGCCTGAAAAAGTTCATACGTTGTGTACTATATAGATATCATTCAATATATTTTTATACATCCAGTGTATTACTCAATACTTTTTTTTATAATCTATTAACTCCATAAATCGTAACTTCTAAAGAAACCTTTTTCTCAATTGTTGCTTACTAAATTGTGTAAGGTAAAACTATAGTGTAAGGTAAAACTTGAAAAACATATGTGTGTCTTCTGTAATGAAGGGGTAGAAAAGTCAATTCTGTACATTAAAGACATAAAAAAAATATATTAATTGATATATTATGATATGATTGATTGATTAAAATGATTAAATGATAATAGAAACTCAGCAGCAGGATTTTTGTAAGTCTGTCTTTTAGTTTGTTCGCGAATCATGCAAGAACAAGGACGGAAATTAATACATTTTAGTATGGTGATAGCTTAGAGGTACATTTCAAGGTACAGACTTTTCAGGTTACAATTTGGAATTCAACGTTGTTTCCGTAAAAAAAAAATAGATGATGTCAAATTACTTGAAATACTAAAAACTACTGAACAGAAGTGAATGAATTTTGGCATACAGAATATATTCATCCTAGTGTTAAAGGTAGTTACGTAGGAAACAAAAGTCACACACAGAAGAATTACGTCAATTATGCGCAAATGAAGATAAATTATACTTAATAAAAACAAATAAATTAAATATCTTTCTACTTAATTAATTAACTGGTATTTCAAATAAGTTAAAAGTATTTAATAATTGTTTCCGTTTTGTAGTAAAAGATATTAAAATAATATTATTGAACAAATATATATATAACCTAAATAAATAAATTTAAAGTAATTACCATGTAATAAAATTAAAAACATTTGATCAAGATAGGCGGCAGGGCGTATAAAGCAAGTTAAAATCTACACTATGCATTCTTTACAGAAAGTTAAGATACAGAAAGATATTTTTGTACCTTCAGGCAACCGACTAAATATCATCCTACTAGTCCAGTAAAACTTGCAAGTACACTAACTTGTATATGTCAAAATTATTTTTTTCTATTTAAGGCATGTCGTGAAGCAGGGGCACAAGCATGCGAATGCGAATAGATGCGATAGGTCTCCACGAGAATATGTTAAAGTTAATATTTTCAAATTACATATTTACCGTTTGTGTGTCTTTGCTCTGGTAACAAGGCAAAGCGCAGCGTAGAGTTCCACCACTCAACACGTAATGCCTTAAATTCGGCAGACGATGGGTAACGGAACAGAGTGCCTTAACACAAGCTATCAAGTTCCCTCTGCTACCCTTCCTTGTGCGGGTGATACAAGCTATTTACAATCTATATACAATCCCATATTGTTGGTTTTCTAGATTTCTATCAATAATTTTATTAAATTATTGTAACCAATGTTCTCTGTGATTCTATTATTGATTGACATGCTTAACAATTTTGTCAATCTTTGCTTAGAATAAAAATCTTTTTCGCTTTACATTTATAAGGCTCGCTTTATGCGTGAAAGGAGAAAAGGGAGCCCTTTTCTCCTTGGTACTCTGGGCAAGAGCTTAACAGTCTTTTCTGTCCACTAATTATTTTGCACTTTTATGAATTATAAATATGTTGATAAAATTATACTTTTTCTGTTCTATTTTGGTGATTTTTCAACGATATTTTGGGTAAAAAAATCATCAAACTAAATTTTTATGGCACAATTTATTAAATTATCAGAAACTAACATGCGGGGGCAAAACCATCAAGCAACCCCTACATAAATGTATGATAATGAAAAATAGCTATTAACATTGTATGTCAAAATAAATAATGTAATATGTCCATTTTTTTACGTTGGTTAGAAAAAACGCTGCAAGGGTACAATGTTGGCACTAATGTGGTATAGTAAACAGTTCTAAGAATTAAGGAAATAGAAAGACGGTAGTTACTATAATAACTATTAAATAAATAAAAAAAGATAGATGTAAAATATAAATATCTTTATTGGGATATCAATAAATCTATTTCATGTAGTTCTGCAATATATATTTCTCATATGTGTCGTTTTCGCCATCACCGCCGTCGGTAAGAAGAAAGTAATGTTATAAAATATATTGGTAAAAATATTCAATTTACATAAAAATACTAAAAATTATCTTGGATAGTAAGTTACATTTTTATGCATGACATAATAATATACAATTCAGTTAAAAAACCTTATAAAAATTAAGTTAATGTAACTCGAGGTTTCCGTCATGTTCACACCAGAAATGACTACAAACTATAAATATAGGTACATATATTATCAGACAAATGTAATTTAGAGTATTTAATAAATAATCATGCAGTTTAAGTAAGTGGATTGCTAATATAAACATAAACTTTGTTTTAATATTTTAGTGCACACACAAATCGATTCATAATGTCTACTTATAAGTTTTAGATGTTAAATTTTATATCATTACATGAGTCAGGCTATTATAATAATAATTATGCTGTCTTACTTCGATTTGGAAAAATGTACACCAATTTCCTATATATTTTTTTAAATTTAAAGTAATTATTGAATTCTAAAACAAAAAGCTTATTTTAATTATTGCAATGATACTCAAATGTATTTTTCTTGAAGTTACTCAGAATAGAATTGTTGATTAATATAAGCTTTGCTAGCCAGAATAGACATCAGATAAAAAATATAAAAAAACAATTATTTAAAATTTTAGAATTGATATACATATTCATCGACTGTATTTAATACAATATTTATTGATACGCATATGATTCGCGTAAAATTAATAATGACATATCTATAAGGTCTCCCATAAAATATTATATTGATACTCGTAGTAGTAGATTTAATAACACCTACGGTCGGCTGTAACTAATAAAAAAAAACCATAACATTTATTTAAGTCCCGAACTAAATATACAAAAAACGATAAGTGTTAAACTATACTTAACAATTAATCTGAGCTTTTCTTTTTATTAAAAAGTAAAAACATAGTTTGTATATTTTTTATTAAAACTCATATCCATTTAGTGAATCAATAATCTATTCAATATGCTAATTGCAGCTGTCATTAATAAAGATTTCGCCATATAAACACATGTTATAGTAAATTTGTTATTTTTTTATATTCAGTTTTTCTGTCTTGAAAAACATTATTTATATCCTACCATATGTTCAGGCACGTGCATTGACTGTAATCAAAATAAGATCTCACAGCACCTGTGAAGCTCCATATCATTGTTAACACACATTCATCGCTCAACCGCGCACTTCGTAGGTAAGAAACAATTTTTCATCGCAATATTTACTTTTATACCATAATCTTAATTGTCTTATCTGTTATAAACATCTGGTGTGCAGGATATAGATTAAAAACATTTATCTATTTACTAAAGGTGAAAAATTCGCAACAAAAGTATTAAATTTGGCGGAAATACTTTGTTTTTTTTTTTTGATAACATGACTTTTGTATGCTCTTATCGTTCATAGTGCAGCTTATGACTAATGTTATTTATAAAAAATTAAGGATGGTCGTGAAAATAGTTAACTGTAGAACTAAAAAAAAGAAAATATAAAATTATGCTGTATAAAGGTAGAGTATATCTAATAAACTTTGTGTAATAGGGCTTATCATAAAATGTTATAAAAGGTAATTTAAATGCTGTCATATAATAAAATTTAAATATAATATACATAAAGCGATAATATTAAATATAAATTTAATATGATCATATTAAATAAATATTTTAAAAAGTCTCAATATAGATATATTTTAATAATAAGGCTCTACAGTTTAAAATTAAGGAGGGCTAAAAGTCCCCTCTCGATGAGGGTATGTCATAACGGCTTATGTTTAACGGTGGGGATTTCTCGGAAAATTTAAAAATGGTCCACCATCTCGCTCACCCTTCCCCCACTCATGATGAGTTCGCCACATAGTCTAGCCTGCTTATAATTACGACTATTTACTTAAACAACGCTCAGTGATTCTGAAGCTCCTTATGTGACATAAATACGCGTCAAAAGGTTAGTGTGATAAGTGGTGCTATTCGCGATAGAAGAACAATCTTGGAATATCATATTTTTACAAAATTAGGTAAGAATTTAAAAATTAAATTACTAAAAACTTTTCTTTTTATATATATATATATATATATATATATATATATATATATATATATATATATATATATATATATATATATATATATATCCAATATTTTTAAATATCAATTAGTATAATTAATTATTAAATTTAGCTCAATATAAATAAATGTATTTTAGTGTATTAAGTTTATTATCATTACAATTTTCTTGTTATTGCTAGTTAAAATATTTGTACACGAAAAGTGACGAAGTTGGAAAATAATTATTGATAATAATTAGCTCAGCTAAGGTTTGATAAAGATAATTTTGTATTAGGTAAATTTTTGTATACATTACAATAAAGTTCATAACCTTATAATGACATTTGATATTAGAGCTTAAGCTCTACATTTTTAGAAACATATCTGATACAATCTATTATTAATAAAAGATTTTTATTACGTAAATAAAATGTAATTAAATCAAATTATTTAAAAAAAAAAGTAATTGCGTTATAAAACAACCAATACAATGTTTTTAAAATTGAAAATATTCATAATTACTACCAGTGAATACATAAGTTTCATTTGAATATGTGTCATTGCTTACGACGCGATATCGAATGTTAAATTGATAAGGAAGAAAGTAGCCTTGCGATAAACTCTCATTAACAACATATTATACTGTATTAATATCGAAGAGTTTTATTAAAATTGTCGTAAACTTAAGTAAAATTGTAACTTGAATCGTGTGAGTGGTGAGACAGGGTGTCAGTGGTTCCACTCGGTGGGCTCGATAGACAGCCGGAGGGTAGGTGGCCCGCGATGGAGGGGTAGCGCAGCGGGGTGTGGCGGAGTGTGGCGGGGCGGGGCGCGGCAGGGCCGGCCCGCCGACGCCGCCGCGTCTGGAGCGGCCTCTCATTCCAGCCGCGAGCCGGGTGTCGCGAGCACGTCATGCGCGTTAACGCTCCGCCCGCACACGCACGTCGCGCGCGCCGCTGCTCCCGCGCGCAACCACGCGCCAGTGATGTTACCCGCCCGCTCTGTTGTTATGTGCCAACGGTTCGATCGTGAACGAGTGCGGTTCCATTTATTCCCGAAGCGTTGACTGTACGCGCTTCCTGCTCGAGCGGAGATATCTCGGATTGCGGATTTTGTGTAACTATCGACGTTGGATGCGTTAAAATTTCGGGTGAGTGAGAGAGCTGAGCGATCGTGCGCCTGCGGCTGGTTTGACCGCATTATTTTCGAAATACGTACGCCATGATCCGGTCGACCGTGCTAGAGTGATCAAAACACTATAAAAACAAATATGTATGTGATCTATACAATATAATTGTTAGAATTTGTTGTAAACATTTAACATTTGTACCTTTTCTATTTACAATTTCATTCCTAATAATTAACTTAATATAATAGTAATAGTTTTCACAAGTTTGTGTTAAGTTAGAAGAGATTAAATCTGAAAAATCATTGTTTTTATGTTGATATCTCGTTGAACTCTTTTACTCAAGACTATTGGTAGAGCTATTAGTCTTAAATTAAAAGGTTTGTAATGTAGATAAAAGCTTTCTCGAAATCAGTTAGCCGAGGACTGTTTAATATTAATTTACAAAACAATAATATGACACCCGCTGTTCAAATATTGTGTATTAAGAAAAGGCATATGGAGTATTTATCCTTATAAAAAAATATAATATACGAATACGATTTATCTTAATTATAATAACATTAAAATGTGTACCAGCTGATCTTACAAAGCAAAGTTTCTTGCATACGTAATAACAACGAATATCATTTGCATTTTCTTAGAATTATTATTATGAATACAAATGGTCAAATTAATTCAAATATCACATTTTCTATGAATATCATATGCACCTACTTACAAGTGGTCACGACAGGCTATAAAACGTGAAAAGCTAACGTTGATATATTTAGTTATATTAGCATTGGTGTTTTTAAATTTAAACAGGCTGAAATATTGACTGTTTTTCTCTTAATATATGAGAGTTCAGTTCATTTATGTGAGTTCAGTTCATTTACAATGTGATTTTAGTCATTGACCGGAAATAAAAATTTCTTTCCAATTAGACAAACATATTATAGCTAGTTTATGAATCAGTAGGAGGGTTGGTAGGTATCGCAGTGATACAAACAAGACGGCTTGTTGGTAAATAAACAAATTATGCAGAAGCTGTAGGTATCAAAAGTTATATAGAATACTTACTTACCTATTTGTCATCGTTTTTATTGAGGTTATATATAACTTACGTTTATTGTCGTACGAATTACACAAATAAAACAAGTACGTTCATAGCATATTAAGCAATCGCAGTCGTTTTACATAAATTATAGGCACTCAACAAATAGTTACTTTTATATTTTAATATAATCCAAATTGAAATAGAAGATATTTTTATATTACAATATTATCGCCTTTTAGCACTGCTTCGATTTATAGATATAATTTATGTGATTAATTAAGTTAAATTACATTTTTTATAATATAATTTTTTTTTAATCAAAAATAGTAAACCATTTTTTAAGATTTTTTTCTTTCCTTAGCAATGATATACTCAATTGCCTCTTGATATTGTTATCTTTACTCTTTTCATATTCACTTCCAGTTTTTATCGTATAAGGACTTATTATGTCATAGTGTTGGTAAATTGCCTTATATGGTTAGCTATAGATATAGTAAGCTTTGCTAGGTAAAACATGATGTAATAACTGATTGTCATCGCCTCATTTTTATCAATCATCATTAAAATTCCTGATACATACAAATATATTTAAATTCATTATATAAAAAAGACAACGCAAATAAGAAAATATTTACAGCTTTAACATAATAACAGAATAAAGTTTTAAATATTATTTGGAATGATCTCGTAGCGGAAATTACATTGTGTTGGTGTATTTATTAGGAATAATGAGAATAATGAGAAATAAGATAAACCGACTACCGCTTCCACACAAGACTGACCTTTGTTTAGTAATGACTGTTAACGAATAGCATAGACTAGCCATTTAATGTCGTTCATCTTTAAGATTTAGATTACATTAGAAATTTATTAACGTCATAACTTATAATTTATTTTTGTTGTGCAGGTGGACCGAGGAAAATTATGCGTGGGGCGTGCGCGTGCGCGGTGGTGTGCGCGTTGGTGGCGCTTTGCGCGGCTGCAGGGTTGGACGAGGCGACGCGGGTCGCCGCCGAGAAGCAGCTGCTGGCGCTGCTGGGACTGCCGCGCCGGCCGCCGCCACGTCATCGCCCGCCGCCCCCCGTGCCTCGAGCTATGCGTTTGCTCTACGACGAACGAACCACCATTCCCGCCGCGGCCGCCAATACGGCCCGCTCTTTCTACCACACTCCCACCGATCTCGATGAACGCTTTCCCGGTGAACATCGTTTCCGCCTATACTTCAACATAAGTGCCGTACCATCTGATGAAATCGCAAGAGGTGCGGATCTTACATTCCAGAGGGCTTTGGGAACTACTGGAAGTCAAAGGTTAATGCTCTATGACGTTGTAAGACCCGGTCGTAAAGGTCAAAGTGAGCCAATTTTGAGGCTTATTGACTCGTTACCAGTTCGACCGGGCGAAGGAATTATTACAGCGGATGCTTTGGACGCCGCAAGACGGTGGCTCAAGGAGCCTAAGCAAAATCACGGACTTCTAGTTCGGGTTGTTGAAGAGGGGGCGGGAAGCAACGCTAAGTTTCCACATATTCGTGTAAGAAGAAGGGCGACAGAAGCAGAAGAAGAATGGCGGAATTTCCAACCTTTGCTTATGTTGTATACAGAAGATGAACGGGCAAGAGCTGCCAGAGAGCGTGGCGAGACACGGCTCACGCGAAACAAGCGCGCCGCGCCGAGAAGAGGTCACCGTGCACACCATAGACGCAAGGAGGCCCGCGAGATTTGCCAGCGTAGACCATTGTTTGTGGACTTTGCTGACGTGGGTTGGAGTGACTGGATCGTAGCTCCACAGGGCTACGACGCCTACTACTGTCAAGGTGACTGCCCGTTTCCTTTGGCAGATCATCTTAATGGCACGAACCATGCTATCGTGCAAACTCTCGTTAACTCAGTGAACCCAGCGGCAGTGCCTAAGGCGTGCTGCGTTCCTACGCAACTTTCCTCTATATCCATGTTATATATGGACGAAGTGAACAATGTGGTGCTTAAAAACTATCAGGACATGATGGTAGTGGGCTGTGGATGCCGATGACGAAGGCCTCGTGCCGACCTAGTGATAAATCGTGGACCCAGTGTATATATAGGAGTGGCCTCGAAAATTGTAAATAACCTCGTTGTATATATACTTGTGTAATTATTATTTTATTGAAAGGACTATGTAATAAAAGATATGAATACTAAAATTGTACTATTATTTGACATTCCACTACTTCCCAGAAATATATTATATATATAAAAATATATATATATATATATATATATATATATATATATATATATATATATATATATATATATATATATAAAATATTATAGAATAAAAATAAGAAAAAAGACACAAATGCTGGATACCAAATTGAAATAAACTATTTTTAACATTCAAATTTCATGCTAAGCAACGTATAATATATATTTGGTTTTCTTTTAGAAATTAAAATTATTTTATAAGGCAAATTTTACGATATATATTTAAATATAATACTTACATTATTTCTACTAAAGGGATCTGCAGTTTTTGCAATAACTTTTAACTTATTAATTTATTTAATCATATAAAATACATCAATATTATAGTTTAAAATATGAATGATTAAGAATGAAAAATAAATAGATGAGGATAAATTTTAAATGAAACACTTCTAACCGGATTAATCGCGTATATTGATTTTTATACATGTTTTTTGGAAACCCGACGTTTCGAACACTTTACAGTAGTCCGTGGTCACGGGTAGACTGAGGTGACATTTGTCTGTCAGTTGATATATTTATTATATCAAACTACCGCCAACGATTCCTTAATTGCCTTGCGAGAGATTGCCTAAGAATCCAGGGCAGTAGCCCTGGATTCTTGCAGAATGAGCTAACTGTATCTGGTCGTCTAGTGTGGTGTACTTGAGACTATATTTCAAATACAAAAAGAAATACAAAGACATCCTAATTTCAACAGAAAAGATGGTTGGAAACTTTCTACCACCTGGGACCCACTCTCAAAAAATTTAAAGTCTTAAGTACACCACACTAGAGGACCAGATACAATTAGTTACACGGACTACTGTAAAGTGTTCGAAACGTCGGGTTTCCAAAAAACAAGTATAAAAATCAATATACGCGATTAATCCGGTTAAAAGTGTTTCATTTAAAATGTGTAACAATCGCGAAAATCAAAAACATTAATAGATGAGTTAATAAAGTTTTATTGTTTCGTCACAATGTTATACTAGTAACATACTAGTATGTACTTTACTACAATGTACTTTATAATATGAATGGTTGCTATTTATGGATAACGCGTTCAGAGAAACGTTTCTAAAATATAACCTTGAAATTGTAGCCAAAATAAAATCTTTGAATTAATCGATATTGTTATTATAAAGCTGAAGAATTTGTTTGTTTCGTTCAGCGCGCTAATCTCAGGAAATAGTGGTTGAATTTAATAAATTATTTTTTAGATTTTAAAGCCATAATAATATCTTTGATTTTCGCGATTGTTACACACTTTAAATGAAACACTTTTAACCGGATTACGTCACGGGTCAGTCTACCCGCGACCACAGGCTACTACAGTGTTCGAAACGTCGGGTTTCTAAAAAATGTTTACCAACGCGAATAATCCGGTTAAAAGTGTTTCATTTAAAATTTTAAAGCCAATTTAAAATATGACAGCACAGTGGTCGTTGCGTTGAGCATGGTACGCCGTACGAGTCGTAGGTCTCAGAGGACAAGGCAACAAGGCGCGTAGTGTGTACCTTTGTATTGATAAAAATAAAGAAAAGCCATAACCTTTGTGTAATTAATTATTTCTATTCTAACGCGGGTGTCGCCGGAAATAATAGAATATAAGAATATAAGCCGAATTAACTAACTTTCTTAGCCACAATATTTTTTTATATATCATAGATCAAACATGTCTTTTACATTCAAAAATTTTTTTTAACAACCCTTTTCATATTCTGTGAAATTGTAGAGCGTAGTAAATATTCTACTGATATTCATGCTTCAATTAGCCTCTCACTATATTTTGTATAAATCCTAGATCCAATGTAACTAACTTAGTTTTAATTATATATCGTATCTTCTTGTTCAAGTAAATAAAATGACAATCTATATATTGCGATGAATGTTAATTACAACATTGTTAGAAGATTCACAAAACGCTTATAAAGTCGTCATTAAAGAATTTTAAAGATAATATTTAAAGTAAATTCCATTTAAAGTGTGGCAGTTCTCCAAATTTCAAATATTTCGTCACAAGGCGGCGATATATCATGTTTTTGCTCGAGCGAAGGAATGCCCGCCTGTATAATTTGACCGGCCACCCGGCAACTCTGCGTCTACCGCGCCCGCCGCCCTACGTCTATATTATCAGTAGATAAATTTAAGCTTTGTCTTTGCCTCGTATTTCGTCCTCACGAAGTATTGCTTTTGTTTTTTGTATGTTCACAAAAAATTGAGTGGAGGCGAAGGCGAAGTGGGTATAATTTATTTTATAGTCGACTCGCTCGTAACTCGGCGGTGGACGGCTGGACGCCGATTTATCCCATCTCGGTGTAATTAACGTAAAGACTAGATTGGACGTCCGTGCCTTACGTCTCCGACTTGTAACGACTCCTTCATGTAATATGGTTTTATGTACACTTACTAATGGTTTCGTTAATTTTCCTCTCTTATATGGTATAAATGAATTACAATTATTTTCGTCCAAGGTAAATCGAGCAAGGCAAACTTGAACATCGAGGAACGCGCCGACTTGTCCCTGAGGGAATTATAATTGTTTTGCATTCTTGCACGAGTATAAAAACAAAAGGCGAGGTACGGCCCCCCGCACTGTTGGTCCAGCAGACCAGACCAAAGTCTGACGACTCGCATTCCCTTCAGACAAAAAGCTACGAATTAATCGGAGTTGGTAATTTTTATCAAAGTGATCGTTGTTAGTAAGCACACTTATTATATTAATAGATATAAAGATTTTTTATTAAATTATAACTGCTTAGGTATGTTTGTTCTATTTACACCACTTTAAGTTGTCATTCAAGTTCACTATTCGTATAAGCGAAATACTATTAGCGCTAATAATTATTTCTATTTCTATTTGAAGTTCACTAAATTAAAAAAATGGTGTGTTTATTGGATATTTACTGTTTGATAAGGTGAAATGCATAATTACTGGTAGATATCATTCGTACAATGTAGCGAAAGGTAGGCAGGCGACAAAAGGCCATCGAACTCTGGTCTCTTCTCCAAACATACGAAATATGCACAAATTAAACCTGTTTTTTCTTGCATTACTTGTATTAATTCTACCCAAATATTTATTTATAAGCTATAGTTTACAATTGTGTCCTGTCAATAGGAAATAACACATCTTATATAATGTTCTACCACGAATTGCAAATTATATTATTTTTAAATATATATGTAAGTACAGAGTACATACGAGTACGTACGTCCTATGATACGCTAGACAATTTAGAGTCTTTCGGGAAACCTGCGTATAGAACAACTTAATTTTTAAGATATTACTATCTTAATATTACTTTTTTCTAATTTAACTAAGTAAAAATTTATTAAATATTATTCTGTACATAAATAATATGCCATTTATTTATTATTAAAACCTTGAACTTGATCAATTTATAACATAGTTATCATTAATTTAAAGTAAAAAAATATTTTCTTGATATGCTTTTATACTATATTATTATTTGGCAGATATGAGATCACCATGTCATCTTCTGCGTAATTTAACATATATGGAAACAATTTATGTTCTAAAATATTAATTATTATTTGAAATCGTACTATAAATATAAAACATAACGATTAATCTATGTATATATTTAATTCGCTAAATGACCGTGATCTCTTGGCTAAATACGCCTTTTCTATAAACTTATGAAATTTTATATCACTTATAGATCTATACATTTATCAATTTTCAAATATTTGAACTAAACGCCTAACGTGTTCATTAAATGTAGGTTAGCTCTAAGCTCAATACTTACTTAAATACTACTTGGATTTGATAACTCATCTTAAATATTTATTTTTGGTTTTACAATTTACAAAAAAATATGTATATACAATTAGTAAAATTAGAGGCTATATTATCGTTTGTTCGTATTCAACGTAAGTGACAATGTAAAACTTTAGTAAAAATTTCGTCGGTCGCGTGGCACGCTCACAGTCCACGTGCTTGTCCCATACGCACCTCAATAACAATCTACTTTCACCATAAGGGCGTCGTCTCATCATATAAGATAATACGTTAGATGTTACAGCGGAAATTTCCAATAACAGTTGTTATTTAAATCGCTAAAAACCTATGAACTTAACGAAACATCGGTGTAATAGATAGCCGCGGTAAATCTTTATTTATTGAAAACAACGTATCAATTAACAGTGAGATAAGCCGATGACCAATATCAACAACAACCTAATCAAATATATTTCTATATAATGTTTTTTGCAGTATAAAAAATATAAGAATATTTTGGAGTACCAATTTTATTATGAGTAATACGGGAAATTCCAATTAAATGTATATAGCATAGAGTTAGAAACTTGGACTAGATAATTTCATCCGGCTGCGATAAGAAATAAAAATAGTGGTGTTATGATTGTGGCATGTAATGCGACTTGTCACGTGTGTTGGCCGTATAACGGTGGTGACATATTTAACCGGCTGCCGGCTCGTCGCCTCGGATGCTTACTCTACAGCTTCAGAGATCCACGTTGTTTAGCTGTACAACTGCATTCATTTGGTTAGCTTATGACTAATCCATAAAAAATAAAATGAATTAAACATTCTATAGTATATCTAGGATATAGAAAATATTTAAATTGATATTAAAGATTTTAAAAATGCTTAATGTTTCAAATAAGATAAGATAACTTATAAATAAACTTGTTACTACAAATAAATATTGTTACTTGAATATTGTGTTTTTAATGAGTTTGAGTTTACCTACTAATTTAAAATATAAAACGTCAGAGGTAGATTAATTGCTTTGGATAAGTGAGATATCTTTTATACTTGTTTAAAGGAGTAGTTTATTCATGTAAATCTATCTATATCAAGCGCGACATATTTTAATAAAACACATTGAATGAAGCTTAGTTGGTACGTGCTTACTGCCTACATACTCTACTGTACACTAGACAGACATAAACAGTAATTTGTTTCTGGCAACGAACCCGCGTCCTTGGCGTCGACCTTATATTGCGCAACACCGGTTTTGAAATGCGCACACGCACGGTCTATGTACGTATATTTAGTAGTAAATTAATAAGCGATAACAAGTCTGATTAAAAACTTTTTTAAAGACGGCACTTTTAGATTACAACGTCATAATGGCTATAAGGGAACTGTCATCTAAAATAATATTTAACGAGTGAAACAAGTTGTAAGAAAACAAGCTGTAGGTGCTAGGTATATGATAACACCAAATTCAAATATTTTCCAATGTCTTAACAAAATAATAAAATTGTGTAAATATTGTTAACACGCAATGCCTCAAATTAGGCGGATTCGGGGAACCAAATTTCCTCTGCCTACTCTGCCAAGTGCGGGATACAGTGTGAAGCTTAAAAACTTACTATCAAAATCGTCAATGATAATAGAAAAAAACTCAAGATATATAAATGAAGAAATGGGAAAAATTAAGAATTTTTAAAGCATATACCTACACAAAACTTTCTTTGGCAGCAACTTCATTGACATCAAAATGTATATTCTGTGCAGAATTTAAAAGTGAATGTTGGGATTAAAAATATAGTCCTAACATGCATTATTCATTATTATAAAGAACATGACGGATAGGAATCCGTCATGTTCTTTTTGGTAACAATCTTTTCGTTAGATTTTTTTTTTTTTTTTAAAAGGGAAGTAATAATAACAAATAATAATAGGGTAATTTCTTTACTTCTTGAGTGAAGACAAGTTAAAGAGTATGTATTTAGAAGAGGGTGTATTTTGAATCTCTTACTGAGTCTCAAGTAAACAAGACATTATAAAAAGAATACACTAACATTAGCTCTCGTAAAGCGAAATCTATGCCCATAGGCATAGAAGCAGCCGTCACTGTCGCTTAATTATTTATCATTTTTCTGGTTTTATCAGCTTAGTAAACATAATGTGCTTATAGGTTTTTTTTACTTATTTAAGGCATATTGTGACGTAGGGGAACATGAGTGTGACTGTATATTTGACAGGTTGTGTGTACGAATCTTACTCGAGTAAATGAAATAGTCATTATTTTTATTTCCTCGGGTAACGGAAGCAATTCGCGGTGTTGAATTTTTCCACTCAACAAGTAATACCTCAAGAATTCGGCAGAAAATGCTAAACTGAAATATCTTTACAGGAACTGAGTGCATTTAACACTAAGTTACCTCTGCCTACATTGTTATGCGCAGGGTGGAGTGTCAAACTAAAAATATTTAATTAATTTTGTTTTCTAATTTTTCTAGAACTCTAAGAAATCAATTAAAATTAAATAACTCAGGCAAAAATATATTATACTTTATCAAATTAATTGTACAGAAACTAAACTGACTGCTTAAAATAACAGATTATGTCTTTTTCCTAAAAAAAGTGCTACCTATGCAACCATTTTTTTTAGGTATAAGTATTATCTAAAACAACAATATACTTAAATATCATCCAACCAAGAATTTCGAATTTATGACGCATAAGTTAGATTTTTTTTTATGGAAAAGACGGCAAACGAGAGTACGGGTCACCATTACTGGCAACGTGACTCTACCACACGCAAAAAGTAAGAATTATTGCAATGTTATATAACAATGTTTTATTAATTATTATTTGTGTGTCATACAGATGCTTATTAATAATTGTTTTCCTCTTATTATATTTTATAGGAGTGTAAGTTTATAGAAATACAACAAATACAATATTTTATAGGAATAATAAATTAGTAAATTAGTTCTTTGCTTTTGTATTGTTCAAAATAACAAAAGAATATCAATTATTATCTTATTTAAAGACATTAAACATTATTTCTTAATAAGTAATCTCTTTTTTTAGGGTTTCGTACCTCAAAAGGAAAATACGCAATCCTCATAGAATCATTTTGTTGTCGGTTTTCAAGATTATTTTTGACAATATCACGTGAGGATATCAGACTATATTGATTATCAAATATTTAGATCTACGGTTTAAAATTTATAAAGCTTCCAAGTCAGCACATTAAAAACTTCATAATCATAACTTATTGGATATTCTCGTAGTAGAGAAATTAGTGGTAATATGTAGATGTAGACAAAATTTGAGGCGAAGTGAGAATTTACAATAAAAATAACCAAAATATTCGGAAAATGTAAATTTCTAGGTAGAATAATATATAACGTAAATTTCTAGGTAGAACAAAACAGTGTTATAAGCTTATGTTTGGGCCGTAGACCTACTATTATAACTTTTGGCAAGAATTGAGAATTTGCAGTATAATGGCAGTGAAAGTAGGTGAACTGAAAAGATAAATTGGCTCTTGTAGGCAGATGATGCGGTGTTCATTGCATCATCAGAATGTGACTTGCAAACATTAATCAGCATTCTGAATTATGGGTATATAACATAGAGCATCATTTTCACACCCTCAAGCTTGAATGTTAGTAAGACAAAGGAGTATGAAAGAAATGAAGAAAGAACGGCAAGAATACACATTCAGCAGAAAATTAATGGAAGTGCATAAAATATTACACTACTACCACCACCTGAATAAAGCATATAGATATTAGCAGTGAATATCCAAATTTCGTTATTGCACAATGTAAAAAATATGATTGCTTTGGAAATTCGATAATCCGCAATAAAAGAGATATACAGAGTGCATTAGCATGAGAGCATTAGCAAGGATGTCACAAACGTTAGGCTAAAAAGTATCGTAAATCATACAAATTGAGTGCATGTGGTAAATTAAAATTTGTTAATGTAATTGTACTTCTCGTTGTCAATTCTTATAATCGGTACAGAATCCTCTATGGCCGTGTCCGACTCGCACATGACTGGCTTTTTAAATGCATAGGCAAACAAATTGTAAATCTTTATTAAATATAATTAAAAATAATATGTATATTACTATATTATATATAGTACATATAATAAATGAAAATAGCTAAAATTATAAGAATAATAGATATTATAAGGAGGCTATAACGATACCATATCCACGTTGACATGTTTGTCGCGAGTGCACAGTTCTCGTAGAGTGAAAGTGGCAACAAGCCGCTCGGCTCTAAGCGAGCGAAGGCCGATGCGCGTCGCTCGAAGTAAATAATATTCACAGAAATAACAGTGAGCGAACATTAGAATGATAAGTTGGGCTATTTATCATAAACACTTGATATTACCGTTAAAACAATCGACATAATACACAGAACAATAATTTATTACAAAAAATACTATTTCGCCATATATTTTACTATTACGCTTTTTTATACATATACTATGTATGTTAGACATAAATATATATATATATATATATATATATATATATATATATATATATATATATATATATATATATATATATATATATATATATATATATATATATATATATATATATATATATATATATATATATATATATATATATATATATATATATATATATATATATATATATGTAAGCGGAAGTAAATATTTATAAATAGATTTCAGATAATTCTAATAATAACATTTTCATTACATGGAATAATTACAGAACAGGTTTATATGATACCGACAACTCTCACTGAAAGAGCATAAATATGTAATACCAAATATTTGAGATTATAAAAAATCTTATCAATGTAGCGCTACAGTTGTGTGTATACTTACATATTTATTGGCCAAACGTAATTAAACCTATAACAAGTTCCAAGTTAGAAAAAATGTAAAAGCGCAAAGAGGCAAAAATAACTTTAAGACATAAATTTGTGGAATACTTATTACTTAGAGAATCCGGATATGAATAAATTGTCGAGCAAGAACGTTTGCAATGATCACGCGTGGTAAGTGTGTTAGGGTTGTTAACTATAACACATTTTGTTTTGTGTAAAGCTGTTCTTTTAAAAATTGTTAACAATGAACATGCCAAAACACAACACCACTCATATATTTCTATATGTGAGTATATTCTTATACAGAACAAATAAATATATATAATTTATACATATTACCAAATATAATAGGATGATATATAAATATATGTTTATTAAATTCCCTGAATGAGCAGCCCTAAAGCTTTAGAGCGCGACGGCGGCGCGCGCTCGTTGCAATTACCATCGATGCCCGCGGCACATTCCACTGGACGTGAAGCCTAATTAGCCCACAAGCGATGAGCCTTTGTCTAACAGTTCACCTTGCCTTACATGTAGCTTTTAAATGCTGATCGTTTCTCGTTTTGCATACTCGACCTTCCGCAGAGGACGTGTCCCTTTTGGCAAAAGGCGTGTTGCGTATTTAACTGGTTGCGTTATAATTTGTGTGACCTATACACAAATATTAAACAAAAAACAAAACTACGTATTTTAATAATTGAATCACGTAAATCTATCTATAAAATCTGTAAAGATTTTACAAGATTATTTAAGATTTATAAATTACAAATATTGATAGGTATATTTATAATTAACCTTTAAGAAATAAATATAAAGGAAAAATAATAAATATGTATAGTTAATATAATTATATATTCTATATATCGTCTATTACTTGGCTTAATACGATTTATTAAAATAATCTAACAAATTACTATTTATATATGCAAATCAGATTTCATTAGTTACGAATAATTAGGCAAAATCAAATTGAAAATCAATAACTACGTGAATATACCAAAGCGAAGTTGTCTAACGCGCAATGAGCCTTTATACGGACAGAGAACACAGAGTAAACAAAGAACGAGTCGAGTTCGGAAGTCGATCCATGTTTACCAGCACTGCGTAAGCGACCTCTAGCCAAACTGATACGTAAACATGTTGAACATAACGCTCAAACACCGGCTGCACTGATCGTTAAAAATAATATTTATTTTGCTACTACGGACCAGCACTTTTAAAATGATAAAAGATTGTGATTTATGATGAGACACAACATAGCCCAAAATTTGTTATTAGATATTTTTGTGAAAAATAATTATGTATCGAAAATGTAAGATAATTTATATTTGCAAAGCTCTTAATAGTATAACATTAAAAGCTTTGCATATTAAGAGATACGCAATAGGTATATTAAAGTAGAGCATACATAAAACGTAAAATCAGCTTAAATTTCCTAAAGAAATTAAATTCCCCTATTTCGAGTAAAATATAAACGATCGAATTACAATTACAAAGCTCACGTTTACCTAACAAATAGTATATTTATTATCTATGTAAGAAGTCTGGCCTGGTTTATAAATAGCCCGCGGCAAAGGCAGGTGCCGCCGCGCGAGCAGACGCACGGACGCCGTGCTTCCGCGAATCTACCGACCAAACATCGCAACCAATATGGCAAGCCCACTCTTTCCATAATATTGCGAGCCTCGTAAGGCATAGCCATGTTGATATTTCAACAAATTACATTGATTACCTTGGCAGATATTTAATATCAAGACACTGGTTTCTTGAGCAATTGATGTAAATAAAGTATTTATATCATCGCAGTGTGCGCAAGATCTGAACGTAAACAAGTCGCTGCGCATGGAAAATAATATGTGAGCGTTTAAGTTATAAATGAAAAAGTGACTGGTATTGGTCAACTTAATAGCGATATGTAAATTGAAAACTCGTTATACCAACGCTTAATGGTAGAACTACGTTATTCTAACAAGTATTTATGAAAACGTGATATGTGTAGGTTTTATAAGAATATGTTAAGAAAGAAGGAAGCAAATTGCATATAACTCCGTTCTTTCCACTAACTTTCTATTGATTTAGCGATATTATTATACAGATGCCAACATGGCGGATTGCGACAGCGACAAAGCGCGGCGCTGAATTAAGTGGAGAACTGTATATAAACATTAGGTTGTCTCTTCCTACCCTGCTGTGGAACGCAGCGAACTTAAATTAAAGAAAAAAAATGGAAATTTATAATTAATTTACAGATAAAAACTGTAACAAACTTATAATTGTAGTTCATTACTTACAACCTACCAAATACTTGCACACGCCCGCAAAAGAACTTTATGAAGTTGTATTTCCCGTTGACCTACAAATCTTATAAATTGGCCGGAGCCCTCGCCCAGCGAGTCTGGCTAGCTCTTGAAAACTTTAAAATTTTTTCAAAACTTATAGATTATACGTAGATTCGAGCTAATTGTATAAAAGAAATAACTGCAGACATTTTTAAGGCAAACGACTATTTTGGTGATCTTTGATCCTAGTGGGTTAGGTCAATAAGCACTTCTAATAGTGATAACTGTGTTTTCTGTATTATGGGTTAACGATATGAAATATCTGGATGAAAGGTCGACCGATAAATACATTTGGATGAGAATAATGATAGGCGGTTGGTAGACTATAGGGCGCCGCAAAACGACGCCGCGCCGCCTGACTGTGTCGCATTACGTATCGCACATACTGCCTTCAACGTCAGTAAGTGATTAACGAAGATGACTTAAACCGCTTAAACGACTACAGTATTTTTTTTTGACAAAAGTTTATTGCCTAAAACGAGATTTTATGACAATATGTACTGATAAAATAAACCAAAAATATTAAAAAATTACATACAATAAAATATATAACTATGTTATATAGAAATGCATGTGTGAACAAAGCGATCTAGATATTATTGTATCGTTACTATTTTATCGCAATCCATGCGACGAGTGGACTCTTATTTTATGGGCTAATATCAAACGGCCTTTTGACCTTTTCCAGTTACTTGTTCTTATATGTTAGTTTACGTAAATATTAAACATATATCATCTTTGTGATGTGCCGCTTAATTAATTGAAATACATTCACTAATAACATTTAACAAAAATTAAACTTGAGTCGTAAATAATATTATTAAATAGAAACTTGAGATTACCTGGTAGCGTTAATTATGTACATAGTGAATATGTAATTAGCAAGTCTGCACAGGTGCTGGACGTCCTCGGCGACGGTGTGTCTCTCATCTCGAGTTACCGTACACGCACCCACCTGCAAGCAGCGAGCTCGACCAACACTTGCGTCATTTACAAGTTACAACCTTAAAATAATAAAACTGGTTTCGATTGTGATCTATAAGAAGGTGGATCGACGATTAATGTTCCGAACACACACCTGGCAGACCCCGTGCTGGCTCGACACCTGATACCTTCTCGTCCGCTGGATACCGCTGTTCATTATCCATATTCTAGGGGGTAATTATGGATATTATAAGCACAAATATATTTGCAAAGTAATATATTATATAAATAAATAACATGTTCTGTCTTCTTATATAATTATTTACAGTCTTTATTAAATAAATTTATAACCTTATTTTCTAAGTTTCGAGTTTCATTTAGACCTTATATTATTAATATTTTCAAAACATGTTTTATAGAGAATGTTTATACGTAATATACATGAATTTGAAATAACCTTTGAGTCAGTTTTGAGTGAGTTTTCTTTGTTTATTATGTGTTTGTAATTCATATGATTTACGAGTGATGAGGATTTCAATTTTATTTTTTTTAAACATTAATGTAGTCCTGTGAATCATTATTCAACCTTAGTTGAATTTCCGTACACGTATAAAAAGACATGTGTTTTTTTAAACAAAGAACACGGAGCAACGACCTGCCCTTATTTGGTAGAGAAGGCGGGGACCACAAATGAGACATAGTATGATGAAGCTGCGCAAACTGTTGATATATATAATGTGCTGAGCAGTACATTGTAATAGTATGTGCAAAGATAATTAATAATAAAGATATAAATATTACCACTCTCTTACATTATTATTTTTTGTAATTAAAAATATTTACAGTTTACATCATATGTAAACTGTAATTTAAGGTACTATAATCATAGAAGTCTCTAGAAAATGTAAAATTCTAATTTGAATGGTCTATTAGTAGAGTTGACGTGAGCTTCACAGGTGTAGCAGCAACCTGTTCAATCTCAGTATCACGTTACACCAGGTTTCACATTAGGAAATTTATACGACGTCTCGTATGACTACTGACGCTGTTAATTATTATTTTATTGATGAGATAAATATTATAATTATTAATTGATTCCGAGAACGAAGTGCAAAACAAAGTGATTCATCCACAATTATTCTGTTGCGGATCCGACTGATGTACGGCCGCGCAGTAGGGTGCGATAATTATATTAAGAAGCATTTGATTTTAATTCAATGACAAACATATCTTATGTATTATGAATACAATATAAGGTGCAGGTGTGTCTTAACACCTCCTGGCAAATGGTTCTGGAATAAATTTCTTTAATAGAACAGAAAGATTTCATATCATTTGATCCCAACTGTACCACTGCATAAACAGGGGCACAAGCGTGAAACAGTAAACGCGACAAATTATGAGTTCTACCGCCAACAGGAGAAATGAAATATTTAATATTTATGTTTTTTTTCCTTTAGGCAAAGCGCGGCATTGAGATTCACCATTCACCACAACACATATATAAATATATGCTAATGTTTTCACAAATTAGCTACAAGTTACGGTGTTTTGTTAAAGACCAGTGAAATTATGCTTAAACAATATGAAGGCTATCGATAGAACTTGACTACAGACAGAAACTACAAATTTTCATAAGCCACTCGGTGCGTTCCCATTTTGCAATAAAATCAAACTACTGTGGCTACGGCCAATAGATCAACATCAATACACCTTATTAACATAAATTTACGTACCAGTCTGTAGCGAATTATGGCATTTTAAAATGTAAAGTAATAAAAATATTATAGTAATAATAATACCTTTAGTTTATAACACGTATATATCGTTTCGATAGCATTAAAATGGAAAGATTTAGTAATAATAATTTTGGTTATTGCTGGATTATCATGTATAGTATGGTTTAAAATGTCGAGAAAAAAATGTTCGATGTTAAAAGAACACGCACATTATTAAATTAATTTACGAATTATGTAATAATTTCATTAATCCTGAATAAAATATAAACAATGTCAATTTTGTTTTCATATACAAATTACATAGTGCCTACTGCATAGTCAGTTTGACTTTAGCCTTAACAATGGGTCACGCACGTGCAGTGCAGTAGCGAACTAGCGACCTTGCGACAGGCGCGGGTGCGGTGTAGGGTTTCGGAGTTGCGACCACATTTCTGCCGTTCGCCGCCGCTTCGTCGCGCGTGCGGTTCAACTGCGAAGGAATGCCCTCATCATTCGATAGCCTGACTTAACATATGATACACTCTCAACTACATTTCTGAGACGCCACGAAATCAACCAATGTAACAGTCCAAGAATCCATGAGAGTTTTCATGCTACATACACACCATCACTTTACAAAATACTTAATATATGCATATAAGTATTCTTACTCTTGCTGAAGTAACATCTTATATTTCTTTTATTTAATACGTTACGTATGTTCTTAATAATCTTGAAATTTCTGTTTTTCCCGCCGTCCGCTATTATTATCAATGTTAAAAATCATTACATTAAGTAGAATAGATGGTAGAGATAGAGAACATTTAAACTGTGGCAGAAACTTTTTGCTAAATCATATAAATATTATTTAGATAGTCATGATTCGTATAAAGAAATTATAAAATAATGTTTATATGTTTTTCTGAAGTTTGGTCGTTGCTTATTCCTATCTCAAAATAAAATAAATAAATAATTATGAATAGTTGTTAAAAATAATATAATTCAAATGTAATATACATTAAATTTTTCCATGGGCTTGGATTTAAAATATTGATGAAGTTTATAATAAATATTACAATAACCAAACGTATGTAAAACTGATAGTATTTTCCTATATATAATTGCAAGTGCGAATGACACCAATTCGAATCAAACAAATACAATCATTAGAATTTATACAATTACGTCTATTAATAACGCTGATAGTGAGTGTAACGCCAATTTACGATGATATATGAACGCGTTCACACGCCTCTACCGATCCTTTTATTTGTAAAATAAGTTACTAGATTTATATACCTATTTTAAAACTTGGAGGTCATTGTGGCGCAGGAGTACAAGCGTGCGAATGTACATGCGACAGCTGAACTTTCAGTTCCCATTCAAGGGAAATTTAAATTAAATATTTAAATTTTCTCGCTCTGGTAAAGTTCAGTGGCAATAAAATTCAGCGGAAAGTGGAGAACGAAATGTCTTAATGGGGAACGTAGTGTTTTAATACTAGATTCTCAGATTCCCTCTGCCTTCTTTGCTATGTGCGTGATACAGCGTCGAAAACAAAAGACTTGTGACTTTGTAGCTTAAGAATAACCCTAAATTAATAATGTAACTTGACACTTTTGTAATGTCGAGATTGTGTTCTGTATCATACAAACCAAAAAAAATATTATAACACTAAATAAAGTTTTTTTTAAATCATACAGTACATGAAAAATTAAAATCGTATGATAAGTAAAAGGAAAACTACAAAACTTTTCAATTGTCTATTGTAGATTGTTTGTTTAGTTTTATGTTAAGCATTGCATTCTTTACATGTCTACATATTTACACATTAAAGGTAGACGCTTATTAATATTCCCCATTGGTTGTGCTAATTGTAAATACATTTAACCACTTAATCTGTTCAAATCATGTTTAACATATAAAATATTTGCTCTTGTACACACTGTGTAAATTAAAGACGAATTCCCAACACATTAGATCAAATGATTTATTTGAATTTACCTCTTTGTATGTAACGTACATACGTGCATACATTGATATAGAAAACAAAATAATTTCATTATAGTTTTTACGTATCTACTACATAAAAATGTACAATATTCTTTTACAACTCACTTGTCGTACGTCGATTTGATAAATTTCAAATCGATATACTTCTCCATCTCTTGTCACATTTTATTTTCAAACCATCTCTTCTATATAAAGGTTGTGCTAAATTTAACGACTTGTCAGTGAGCTCGAAAAAACCACAAGTGAAATATATAAGCAGCAACGAAAAAAGCTTTTAAGAAATTGTCTATTTTTAATTGTGCTTATTTTGAGTGTTTCTTTATTGCGATAAAAAATATTGTAAAAATATACACCTGGTAAGATGCAAGATAAGATGTGATAAATATTTGAACTGATTACTCATTAGAGCACATTATATAAAGTAGTTGACGATAATACTCGTAATATGAGCATTTCTATTCTTAGCAGCGATCGTTGCACTGGACGTTAACCACAAATGATAAATAGTTCAAAATACTCTTTGAAATTATTTCATTTTATTTATTTCTTTTTCTCATTCAAAAAATATTTGAAGTAATATATTTTTATATTAAAAATATACCTGTATATATCTACGAAAACTTCGACGTTATTATGCGCATAAACGCATGTGAACGATTTATATACATATGTTGAACAAACAAGATTATTTTTTCTTATAAAAAGTTTGGATACGAAACGACAAATGTCTTATACTTACATATTATAAAATCATAAATTCATTGCATAGGATTATATAGCTGAATTTAAAACGCAATATAAATTCTTTTTATATCGTTAAATATGTGGCATACAAAAGAGATATCGAGAACTAATTTATAATATCACTTCGCACGTTAGGGTTCTCATTTGAATAAAATTATGATACACTCATTTACCTTGTAGCAGGTACAGACCAGTCTACACTTAAGTCCAAATCGAGATAACCAAACTTTTAAAGGGATCCAAAACTGAGGTCCGCCGATCGATCATTTGAATTTATTTATTCTTGACGGTGACAAGATGCAGAGCGAGTAATGGTGAACAAGATTCGGCTGTTATCGGAAGGTTGCATCAGACCATTCGTCATACTGTCATTGGGACAAGGCAAGACGAAACAATCAAAGCGACCGCGTGATAACAGTGATGCTTCACGATGGGCTGCTCCATCCATCTACCATCTATGGTTCTAACTAAAGTTATATTTACCTAAATGCAAAAAAAATGTTTTAATCGTCAATACTATATTACAATTCCATTTTACAAGTTATTGATTAATTTGTGTCTCCTCTTTAGAACTAGTAAATATTTTTAGCTTAATTTGTTTTTTAATTGAAAAATGTATTGCACTGTTTTTAATTAAAATAATGAGGTTATAACAGACATGTAAGATTATTGTTATTGGAGGTAAGTTTAACATACCGCAGGCCAAGTCAATAAAATACAATACGTTACGAGCAATCTGCGGCTTCTGTGTTACGTTTACATATACAGCTTAAATAATATTTCAACGAATAAATTGTTATCAACTCACACCCAAAAAAGCAATAATTCCGGTTTCTTTTAAGCTTTTGCAATAACATTAATGAAGTTAAGCCTTATTTATGAATATTTTATTGTTGAACGTTTATAACATCTCTAAGATTTGCAAAATAATATCAGGTATATATAGTGGATCGGTTAAGATATAAACATACATATATATGTATATTCCTATACATATATATGTAAATTTATATGTTCTATATTTCAATGGGTTTGGCTTGTTCATATATAAGCTGTAGTCGGACAAAGTTTAAGAATTGTATCGTAATTGTATATTTAATCTTGCTAATCTATTATAGCGTGCATTATAGCCGTGCATTTGCGTTATGCATGTAGGGAGCAGTTAAACTTAACATTCAACAGGTTGTTTTCAATTTTCTTTTAGAATCTGATTTTTTCCAATAAATAAGGTTCTGGAAACAAATTCCAAAACTATAAACATCGCTTGGCATACAAAGGGTGAAAAGGTTTAGGTGGTATATCATCACAATTTAGTTAGTATAAAGATTTACCTTCTACTAACTAAACTGTGATGATATACCACCTAAAATTTAAAGAATTATGCGACACAATGGTGTGACTGCAATCGAAACGGTTGTGGTTTTGTGCCCTCCTAGTGGTAGTAAAGTGGCAAAAGACAGCGTTTAGCTCCGGAGCTATAAATACTTAATGCCTCGACAATTCAGCGGAACCTCGGGAATGCATAAGGCATTCGTCTTAAAGGTAATCAAAATGGAATGTCTCAACACTAGGTATTCAGGTTCCCCCTGCATACCATGCTATGCAGGGTACACAGCGTAAAGCTACAAAAAAATTTTTAATTATTTAAGATCTATTGAGTTCGTTCGTTATTCTACAGTAAATATTTCTTTAAAGTGATTTCACATGTTTTGCAGAAAAGATATGTATTAATATATATTAACATAAATATTTACTTTAATTAATAAATTCAAAAGTCGAGACCTACCGTGGCGCAGTGGCACAAGCGTATACTGCAAGCGACAGGTTGAGGGTTCGATCCCCACTCGAGGAAATAAAATATTTAATATTTTCAATTTAAATATATCATGTTTTCATTTCCTCGCTCTGGTAACAAGGCAAAGCGCGGCGTTGAGTCCCGTCAGTCAACATGCAATGCCTCAAATTCGGCAGAAAGTGGGCAACGAAAGTAGAACGGTGTGTCTTAACGCTAGGTTTCCAAAGTTCCCTCTGCCTACCCTGCCATGTGCGGGATACAGTGTGAAGCTGAGTGAGAGAGTATAATAATTTCATTTTCTAGGGATCGAACTCATAACCTGTCGCGTCTGTAGTCGCAAATTGGTGTACCGGCGCCAAGTTTAGTCTCTCTTTGGTTGGTAATATATGACCTAAGTTTTCCATCACTCCATGCATTTTGTACATAAAACTTTTTGTTTTCAGCTTCATGCTGTATTCCGCGCTTGGTAGGCAGGAGTAACTTAGGAATCTAGTGTTAAGACACTCTTACCACTTTTCGCCGAATTTGAGGCAGTCCTGAGTGGCGGAACTTAACATCGCCCTTTACCTGATTCCAGAGCGAAAAAACTAAAATATTAAATATTTCAATTGAAAATATTTCTTCAAGTTTGGATCAAAGCCACAATTTTTATTTTGTTTTCCAATTTTCTTTGGTAACAAGACTATTTTTCCCCTTCAAAGAATACTTAATTATAAAAAATATAATATATATTTTTTTCTGTATCCCGCATGAGGCAGGGTAGGCAGAGGGAACCCGGGAACCTAGTGTCAAGACACTCCGTTTCATTTCCGTTCCCCACTTTCCGCCAAATTTGAGGCATTGTGTGTTGAGTGGCGGAACTCGACGCCGCGCTTTGCCTTATTACCAGAGTGAAGAAATGAAACATTAAATATTTAAATTAAAAATATTAAATATTTCATTTCCTCGACTGGGGATCGAACCCAGAACCTGTCGGTTACAGTCACACGTTTGTGCCGCTGCGCCACGACAAGCCACAATAAAATATAATTATAAACAGATATCATAAATTATGAATTTAATAAGCATTTTGATTTCAGTGATAAGTGGTAAATCAGCCTCAAATATTCACATATTTTGCTATATTGATTTTGTATCTATATTTTTTTTAATATACATATTTTGTAACACTTAGTTACATTTTTATAGTATGTATGTTATTAAGATATAATGTATTTATATGTTATTAAGGTATATTAATTAATCGCATTGTTCATGTATGCAATATGTATAAAGTGAACATACACAAAATTTATAATAAGCTTATTTCGAATAAAAATATAGTATTTGAATTAACCAAAGTAAGTGCTCTTAGTGGTATGCTATATGACTATAAGGTTTATTCATAGCCTTTTCTCTAAACAACATGCCGTCCCGATTTAAAAACATCGTTATCTCTATTCCCACTCAAATCAAAGCACAATAAAATTACGATGGCCGAAGAAAAACGGGGCATCACGATAACCATAAATTTGAGCCGAAACGGATGGGACAAATTTTTATAATAGGCCTCCCCCATTCGGTCTCTACGGCGCGTTAATGACAACCTAACAGTTTGTTTTAACATCATTATAGGAGCGTATCTAGCATTCCATCTCAGGTAGGTACCTGCATTGGTTGTATACAGATTAGAACGCATGTCAGAATATTGTTGTCGTCCAATTTAAAAATTGTTAATCTATAATAAATAAAATAATTTTATTTGCACATTTTTTATTATATCCTATATTTTATTAGTTATAAGCAACTTAGTATTTAGCCAAATATTCTATTTTATAATGCAGAAATCCTAGGACGGACGCCTTGTCAATCAGGAGCCCCAAATTGAGAATGTGGGATTTCCGGCAGACGTACTGAATAGGTAATCCCACGATATCATACGCCATTGGAAGCACGAGAATTAAGACAAAACATTCCCCACTTACTACTGGGTACTTCTGCAGCAAAATAAAATTTAGTAGTGTAATCTTAATTCAGCGAATTTAAGAAAATTAGTTGATATTAATAAACCATTCACATTATCTATATTATAGAGGTCTGTCGTGACGCAGGAGCCCAAGCATGTGACTATATACGCGATAGGTTTGATCCCCACTCGTGAAAATGAAATAATATATATTTTCACACTAAATATTTAATGTTTTCATTTCTTCGCTCTGTAAACATGGCGGCGCGGCGTGTTTCTACCACTCAATACGTAATACCTTTAATTCGGCGGAAAGTACGGACGGAATGGAGTGTCTTAACACTAGGTTCCCAAGTGCCCTCTGCCTATACTGCCATATGCGGGATAGTTCGGCATGAAACTGAAAAAAATACATCTACTCTACTCAACTCTACTCAGCTTCACGCTGTATCACGCACGAGGCAGGGTAGGTAGAGGAAACCCGGGAACCTAGTGTTAAGACACTCCGTTCCACTTCTGTTCCCCACTTCTGACATTTTTGACACGCCCAATGGTTTTTCACAATAAAAACAACTACTGGATCAATTCGACAACAAATATTTGTGAAGTTTGATTTGGGAAAACCTAAGGTATGAATTAAACAAATTGTATTTATTCATAGTTAAAGACAACTCCACTACCACGTGTGACATGTCAACCCGATATATTTTTTTCAGAAATTTTAAAGGACTAGTACAATTGTTTTTAACATGGTTAGGTCATTAAAAACAT
This sequence comes from Eueides isabella, assembly GCA_019049475.1. Classification (NCBI taxonomy): domain Eukaryota; kingdom Metazoa; phylum Arthropoda; class Insecta; order Lepidoptera; family Nymphalidae; genus Eueides; species Eueides isabella. The sequence continues at coordinate 7,337,739 of CM032386.1, read as the reverse complement.
ATATTGAAATAATAATTCTTTTAGGAACTAGAGGTCATGACAAGATCTAACTACATTCATTAATTATAATTAAAAAAACAATATAGTGTGTTGTTAATTATATTTAATAAAAGGTATTCATAATTTTACCGAAAAAAATAATCTCAATAAAGAAACATTGATTTAACTCGCAAAATAATTTCATTATGACTTTAAAATAAAAGATTTAAGACTAACGTTAACTGCATGCCCACCGCGAGGCCAAATCAAAGGTGACTCTTAATTGATTTTAGGCAAACAGGCTCCCGAGATATGGTAAAGAAATTGACATTTCAATGGCAAAAAATAAAGAAGTTTCGTCGACGAGAGTGGCGGTCGTACAGCAATGATTTAGCGCGTCTTGAGACCTGGCTCGTTCGGGTTCCCATGGGAAAACGTCCGCAAATATTGACAGTGCAGCAACATGTTTATATGCACTTAATGCATCGCTCACCTTTTTTATGTTTTATTTGTTTTATGCGAGCGAGGCAGACGGAACGTCGGCTTCGTATTTGACTGCTTTTTTGTCGTAATTTTATTTAGCAGGTAATATCTTACGTCCGTTATAAAATGATAAGATTAAAATTGCAATTCCTCGGGATATTAAACATATAAATATAAAATTTATCTTGGTTATAAAGTATATAAGTTAAATAAGTCAGTTACAAAGATAATGACTTGAACCGTATAGAGCACACATATTCAATTCTAGTTAGTTCTTTTTGTATGAGCTATTACTATTAACTACTTTGTTTTTTCTGTAACAGGGTGGTGGCCTCCCAATTAATCCCAAAAGTACTTAAATTATTTACTGTTCACGCATATTTTGTATTTGTAACAAAATTATATACAGTTCAGCGCTATATCTCGCAAATGGCACGATAGGCCTGTAGTACACCGTTTCGTTTCCCACTTTATGCCATACCGTGGTATGGCGGAACTCATCGCCGAAAACAAAATTATTTCAAATATCATAGAATTTATTAAATCTTAAGTCGTATCTTAATTCGCCACTTATATCTAATGGCGGACAGCCTGGTACACTTACGTCAGTTTTAGCTATCGTCATACGGCAACAAGCTCCATATAGGTGCACGATGTTAGGGAGCACCGAGGCCTCCCCGCTGTAAAGAAAAATTGTGACGAATAAGGCATTGGGGACCGCCACTCAACACGCCATAAATAGCTGCGTGGAATGATGCAGAATGGACGCGACAGAAGATAAATTAATTATTAAATGAATGAAATATGGTGAGGACGCGTCTGGGAGTTTTTCTGGTTTTGGTGAAACTTGTACTGAAAAATAAAGCTGATCCCAGACCGATAGTGGAGTACAGTCATCATGGTTTTGTATAAAGATCCTTAGATAGGTTATGATGGCTATCATTCAATATCAGTTTGATAATGATAAAATATGAGCAAGAAGATTAAAATAACAGCTGTTGTGTATGTTTTTTTTTTGGTATAACTTGTTAATTTACGAGTAAGTTCTCATTTGTTGTTAAATTAAAAATATATTATTTCATAAAAAAAGAGGCATTAATGCTCATTTATATTTTTTGTGTTAATTAAGAAACATATTATTGATAGTTTGATATGTCTTTATTTGAGAAGAAGATTCGTGATCGTTTTGACAAAAAAACAGACCAAGAAACGACATGTAAAGTGATCGTATATGGTACCATTTATTTATTGAGTTACAGAACCCTCAACATCAAAGTGCTCAACTACAGTTTTTAATTTACATAGGTGTACCTTGAAGTAATAAGATATATAAAATTTAATCTCAATATTTTATCTTTTCGCTAGTAATTTTCGGATTCCACTTTATGAGTTATACCATTTAAAAAAATCTGACACTATATCATAAATGTTAAAAACAATGTTTTTTTTGTCATTAAAATTGTAAATAATTTGATGTTCTTGAATTGATTGCCTAAACTTTCAAAGCTCCATGCCACGAAAAATGCCTGATGATATGGATTAAATAGATTTTTTAATATTACCTTACATTTATGAGATTTTTGTTGAGGCCTCGGGTAACTATCGGGTTCTATACTGCTACAATGTTTATAGATTTTATGTAAAATCGACTTTAACCCGCCGAGGGTAAAATATTTTAGTACTCAATGCGCGAACCTTATTTCACATTCAAAATATTTTTTATTCTACCGAAATAATATTTCGTAGTAATAATGCAAATTTTATTTATATTTTATATACTTTATGCAGTTGAGCATAGAAAACTCTCGCATCAAACAGCAATTCCCACAATTCATTTCTTTGGTTCATAGGAGTAAAGTTTACCATGAGGTCGATTACGATCTCAAGCCATAGTGAACGTGTAAAAATAAACTTCTGATAGCTTAGTAAAATAGTCATAACGTATTTATTTCTACTATAAGGTAATCTGTATATAAGATTTTCATATATCAACAAAGCAAACTTATTTAAAGAAAAACTTAACACGCACAATATTTTCTATTCAGGAGACTTTTGTTTTAACTTAACTAATCTATCTTTTATTCTTTGGAATCCATTACACCCTATACCAGCCCTTGATTATTCATAGTGAACCAAAAAGTTACACTTAAATCCTTCCTGTAGTTGCAAAGATGAACGTCTACTAACGGACAAAATAGTCAGACTAAAATCAAATTCTTAGATTTAACTAAGAAGCGATGGTTAAATTAAGCATATAAAATTAATTAACTGCGTTGCGAAATGTATATGTAATTTTATTTAATTTGAAATTAGGGTAAGCTACCACAGCGTAGGGGTCGGCAATTTGTGGTTGGACTAATGGGCCAAAATTATGAGTTGTCCTTGGCATGTCTAGATGGGAATGTGCAACTTATTGCGTCACGTTCCCATTAATTATTTATGTCGACGTGGATGCACAAATTATAGCTTTTCGATGTCGGCTTCGGCCAAATGGAATGGTTTTTTTAGTCCAATTACATTGTCTTTTATTTTATTTTGTAAAAGTCTACATATTTTGTTTCTTCTTAGTATAATATTGTTATTTAATAGAAAAATATTCATTAAATCAGGGGTTCTCTTATGACGATCTTTGAATATTTAATATACGATTTTTTCTTCTACTATTTTGATTCCTTAGCCTAAGCCAAGTTATTCTATAAGCTGCTATTTCTAGACATTTGAACTTTATACAGCAGAATGTAATATTATCTAAAATAACTAAGGAATAAATAAAACAACAATTATATACCCAACTGTAGAAATATTTATTTATGGTTGTTCTACTTAAGACATCAAATGCTATTAAGTTTCGTAAAGAATAGTTATCCTTTCTGTTATTTATCATTACGATGTTGATCATAAAAGGAAAAAGATACGAAATAACTTATTTAACGATTTCAAATGACTGTAGACTTTGTAAAGCAGGTCCGTGAGTTGTTTCTCTGTTTATAAAAGAATGAGATGCTTGGAGCGATTTTGATTTCGGATACATGAATGCGTGCAAAGGATTTGGACTGTTTACAACTTCGTGGGTGGTTATGGGCGTGGCGCATTCTATCCTGCTCTTGCTGATGGACCCTGTGTGCTTCTCTCTCATCCACGGGCCGCTCCCACAGGACCCTCTTGTTAAAATACTTTTTGTTTCCCTCAGCTCTCTTTGAGAGATGGTCAGACGGGCAAATATTTACTCATGATTTTTAAGTCTTATTATCATACTTCCCTCTCATACAACATCAATGTATCATCAACTTATCGTCCATCGAACATATTAGTACTTCGTGGAATATTTTAAAACCAATTAAAATGATTTAGTTTACTATATTACACAATTGGGCGTACGTGTGACTGAAAACGCGATGTTACTTGTAGATAAGTCACAACCAGCAGACATGATAATTCCTAAATTAGAAATATCAATTCGATTCTGTGTAAGAGTAAAACTAAAAAATACAGATTTTATATAACATTATTTCAATAAAGCGTACATATGTCTATTTGATATATTAAATAATCAGGAGCTCTTAATAATGACATTTAATTGCAAACTTCTACAAACCTGAGGCAGACATATATAAGCAGGTAAAGGAGAGTCGAACAGCCATAGAAATGCAAAACAATATTAGGATAACAAATAAAAAATGTGTTATTTAATACGTGAACTTGAAAAGATAACATATATAAAGTCTTTTTACATATGTTATCTTTTCAAGTGAGACTTTTCAGTGACAGGGGCTGCCTTACTAAACAAACAGAACATACATCAAGTATTAGAGAAAATTAAGTCAGGTATTCTTTTAATCTTAGCTCTAATTGAGGCTAACTAACCACCTTGATTTCTTTGTCTATGTTTTTTCTCGCGGTAGCCGCGGACTCTAATTGAGGTTGTGATGGATTCATATTTAGCTATTCCTACACTGCACATTTATGAAAAGTATGATAAGTTGATATATCTTTATTTGTATTGAAGGATTTGAGGATGTCGGTTTTCGGGAACGCGTAGTGAACCGCAATTTGGATGCATCTAGACGTTTATGTGAAAAGTAGTTGCTAATATATCATATCTACCAGCTTCTTTTGAGGTAATACCTTTTGTTTTATAATTTGTATAGCATATATCATCCTTATTTACATTTTGTAAATTTACAGATGATCTGCAAACAATAAGTAAAATATATGATCTCTATATACAGAACTAATAATATAAACTAATGCAAGGGAATTATTTTAATACGGATTTTGCTCTTTAACTCAAAAAAGTACCCGAAAGTAACTTACATATGTCCGACCATATCACCACGTCGTACTTACTGTATATATATATAAAAAAATAAAAAACTCAACTACACTCAACCAATTGTTTTTTATTCAATAATAATTAATTATCAGAATATTTCATAAATGATTCTGAAGTGCTTACATAAATTTTGCAAAAACTGGTTTTATAAGAAAATCAAAAAAATATCATGAAAAAATCTCGATTAAGAAAACAATCGGTTGTAATTTTTTGTCTGCTAGGTAATTGGGTCACTGCTGTGAATGTCTTGTTAGGCGGCATTGCAAGCACTTTAAAGTGTGCTCTATTTATCTATATGCACATGATTCTAAGGCTTTCGTTAAACTTAAGGCTATAGTTAAACTCAATCAAATTTTTAGCTTCACGCAGAATTTAGAACCCTATTGTTAAGACACTCCGTATCGACGTGTTGAGTGGCTGAACTCAATGCTGCGGTTTGCCTCGTTATCAGAACGAGGAAATGCAAAAAAAAATATTTCATTTTCTCACGTAGATAAGATAATTGGATTTACAAGTTTGCCCCTTGGCCATCACAAGCAAAAATTAATCTTACTAGAACATCCATATAGAATACTTACCATTTAGCACCCGATGCAAATAGAAGGGAGTTATAATTTTGACCTGTCTGTCTGTTTGTGGCACCGTAGCTCCTAAATTAATCAACCCTGTGACGTGCATTTTTTTAAAATCGATAGCCTTGTTTTCTCGGTGGTCCTTAGTTATGTTAAGAGCTACAAGCACTTTGTAAAGATGAATAATGATGCTTTTGCTTGGCTATTAAAATCTAAATATTTGTTTGTAAATTGACGCTACAATTTATCATTGTAATTTACACTACTTATATATACATATAAAAATTATAAAATTTATAGAAATAATATTCCTGTTATAATTTTTGCTTTAAAATAAGTTACATAAATAAGTATAAAGTTTAAAAAAATACAATTTACCAATATTTTAAATCAATAAAGCAGCTTTAATTTTATTACGACGAGTAGGTTTTAGGGTTTACTTTTAGCGGCAAAGTATAAAGATGAATTCGGACCGCACGCAGTCCAGGCGATAAAGAAATTATCTTCCCAGCTAACGAGCCACGCACGTATCTAATTGGTACCCTGCTGAAGCTGATTCATTTATACGTTCCACTACAAAATGCGTTGGAAATTGATGATGATCTCATACGGTATCAATAAAATCTTATAATCTTATAATGGTTATCTCATCTAATCATTGTTTGATCTTTCACTGTGTGGAAACAAAAAACAGATAAAGGCATGTAATATTTATTTCGATTTGGCACATCAACCAAAGTGCAAAATTAAATTCCTATTAAAAATATTGCTAAGTATGTACTTAACAATATTTTTAATAGAAATTTAAATATGTATTTACAGTAAGATCTGTCACAATATTTTATTGAATTGCAATAGGTGTATTGTATTGTCGACAATTCAATTTAAAAAAATGTCAAAAAACTATTTGTATGTAAGTGTATAAAAAACCTGCTTCTCGAAATGTTATAAAAACAAAATTATCATGGTACGGCAAGTTTGACCACGTCAAGAGTCTTAGTAGCCTTGGGTCTGTAGATAAGAAATCCATTTGGTCAATACAAAGATGCTCTCCGTACACATTATTTCTCACAAGTAAAAATGTCCAGGAGTTTTAAAATAATAAAAAGATGTGAGTCATGCAAGATGAAAACATGAATCACAAAAGGTACACAGTACACACCGCTACCTTTAAAAAAAGTACCAATATCGATAATTTTAAAGTTTTTGCAATTAAATATCTTTGTTCATGAATATAAGGCATTTATAACAAATATTCGTTAAATATTCGTATGAAACATATCTCACGGTTAAAATGACTACTATAACATGAAATGCTTGAAACAATTCTTTGTTAATACAGCCACAATAGTTAATGTTTCTGAGTACTTACTAAAACTCTCTGAAGAAGCCGCAGGCGTATTCGCACAATACCGATTAGCCAGCTAACAGACAATTAGACAAAACACAAACACGGCACATTTCTATCAAAATGACAGTGACACTCTGGGAAAGTTGAACATGCACAAAAATGAGAAGCTTAAAGATAACGTTATGTTTTAAGTCCTTCTTACTGTACGGTATCTTTTTGTAACGTAAGTAAACAACACTTTTCAAAAATATTAACTGCTGCTTTGTATCTCAGATATATTATAAAGTGATAGTCACGTCAGCGCCAGAAAAACTGAATGATGAAGAATTCCCAATTTTTTTAATATAGATATAAACTGTAAATTCTCATCTTCAAGAACAAAGTGTTATAATTAAAAAGTTTATTTTAATTTTGAAATGCTGTATAATACTATTTTAGCCGAAGCTTGTAAGTATAATAGATATTAAAATAAAATAGTAGCGTAAAACCTCTACAACATGCCAATGCGCTGACGCATATCAGGTAAATAAACACAACAACTTTGCTCGGCTTGTAGGGTCGCAATAGTTTTGAGTATAAATCAAGGTAGTGGCGCTAACGCGCTATTTAGCCCTGCATATAACAGCATTTGTATTAGAAATAAGCGCCACCAAAAAAAATACCGACGGAAGTAAGCTAACAAAGCGAAATGCCATCGAGCAAAAAAATATAAAAAAAAACAGCATAATGCGGTCGAGAGGCAGTGTGGGCATGGACCGCTCTTGTAAAATTTATAACAGCTCTATTTTGTTTACCTGCTTGACTTCACTTTATATTGTCTTGTAATTGGAAGTACTTGACGATGAATGATTAATTTATTGGCAGAAGTCTCGGTATATTTTTTACAATATTTTTGAAATGAAACTCATCCTCGGCATTTTGACTTGCGTAGTTGCACAATTTCATAAAGAAAATATTTTATTACACGTTTTTAAAAGTAAATGTACAATAAACTCGAATAACTATTTAAGCGAGCTTATAAAATGGATGGGTGTTAAATAATACATACAGCAGGTTCTTTTATATTAAGATATTTACTTAGCGTGAAACTGTAACCGACAGGTTGTAGGTTCGATCCCCACTCGATGATATGAAATATTTGATATTTTCAATTTAAATATTTGTTTTCATTTATCATATATTACAAGGCCAAATTTGGCGGAAAGTGGGAAATGGAAGTGGAACGGAGTGTCTTATCACTAGATTTTCAAGTTCCCTCTGCCTACCAAGCCGTGTGCGGGATACAGTGTAAAGCTGAGAGAGTGAGTGGGTGTATAGGATTATATGAAAGGTAGGCCTACACAGAAAGTGTACTTAAATTTCAATCCACCCTCTACTTTATGTGCAAATTGTTATTTTGTACTAGAGACCCGCCCGCGGATTTACTCGCTTGAAAAACACTATTTTATTTTCATTACAATTACAATTTTATATATTTTTTGTTGTTCTAATAACATTATCACTCATAAGATAATATCTATACATTGAAAACCAAAATGTCAGCTAAAATATTTTTATTTTGTCGAACTTAATACATATTTTAAATTCACGTAACTGTTTTAACCGATTAAAAAAAACAATCACTAACTGTGTAACATTGCAAAAGTATGATAGTGAAAACTGCATTTAAATACAGTAAGCCGCTTCCGAGATTAGAGCGTACAAAAACACAATCAAACAATACAATACAACAAATTGAAAAATGGGTGTTTTTACATTAATAAATATACGGGACCGTTCCATATAAGATTTTTTCTTAAATCTTCCATGAATAGACAATGATCGGTTACAGATTTATTACAAAATATTAACTGTTACGAAAGAAGTAACTATTCTTCAGTTCATTGTTTAAAAAAAAATAACTGAATCGTGCTGGTCAACAGCAAGCTTAAGCAAAGACAAGTTTATCCTGCCTAGCTTCTCTGTGATACTTCCACTTAGATAGAGAGAGCTAAGCAAATTTGAAATAAAAAAAATATTTTTTAGCTTATAACCTCTTCGATATGCATTATATAAATGAACTGTCGATAGTATACAACAAGCGAGATCTAGTACAGTGTGATGGAAATATTTGTTATATATACTTAACTTTATTGTTTATTGCGTTTAAACATATTGAATATGGATGTGGCTGAATAAAAAAATACGTTTTGCTATAAAACACCGCGTCTTTTACAAGCTAGGTTTGTTTTCCCAAATGGTATTTATAACTTAATAATGTGTTATTTTGTTTTTTAATGGTATTTATAACTTAAAAATGTGTTTTTTTGACATCATGCACATTTTTAAACATTATGTTATTATATAAAATATTATTTTCTAATTCCAATGAACTAGATTCAGTTTTGCACTCTAAGTATGGTTCTCCTTGTTCCTTAAATTCCTGTCAACATACCAACACGACTATAGGACTGATAAAATAATCATGTTTGGATTTATGAAACCTTCAGATTTATAATGTCTCATAAGCATTGGAAAATATTTTCATTTATTTCACTAGAATTCTTTATAATAATTATTAAGAATATTTGAGAAAAGTAGTAGCCAATGTACCTACATAATGTGAGCTAGATCTCTACTAAAACACATTTTTTTTTTCATATTTTGAAAATATATAAATTAACGAAAACGAAAATGAATGATGTCATATAATGCGTTTATATATTCTGAAAATATAATATTTTTCTAACACATCATTTTATAATACTTTTCTAGCTTTCTTACTTTAGACAAAAGAAAATTGGAACAATCTGTATACGAAAAATACTGATGTATTTCTTGAAACATTTTTAATTTATGAGGTCTGTCGGGGCACATGCGTGTGAATATAACAGAAGCTGCAACATGTTCTGGGTTCGATTCCCACTGGAGGACATAAAATATTTCATATTTTCAATTTAAATATTTAATGTTTTCAAAGCGCAGCGTTGAGCTCCGCTACTCACACAATTTCGGCGGAAAGTATGGAACGGAACGGAATGTCTTAACACTAAGTTCCCTCTGACTACCCCCTGCCATGTGCAGTAGGTGCAACGTGAAGCTGAGTATTTTTAATTTAAGTTATATAAGACTAGGCTCAGGTATTAAATTACATAAATTATAAATGATATAGTTAAAATCACGGAAAATCACTATTAATGGAAACTTTTGTATGATGAAAACCTTGACAAAATTCCTTTAGAATCGTATTGTGACGCCGTACCTATCATAAATTACAATTAGCAATGACAACAACTTATTATTTCCATAAATACGAGCAATGGGAGCTAAAGATAAAGCTAACGTGAATAAATTACATCGTTAATGTAATAATTTAATACATTTGTACTGTCAAAATTCTAACCCTTACAAAAACGAATATCAAATAAATGTTCTTCTTCATTATTATGAAAATCTGTAACATAAAATATGATTTACGCAGCTCTTGCATCTCCAATTATTTGCGAATATTTTTTAGCAGATCAAAGAATTTCTATGTAATAATGTAAGAAAATTACAAAAAAAAAATCTCATAAATTTCATATTCCTTGACTTTTTTCCAAACAAGATTATGTTACATATAATAAATACCTACCATACAATAAATATAATCTTTGCATATGTTCGAAATCAAAAGCAAACACAAAAGTTAAAAGGTTTAAGACAAAAAGTATATTTCCACAGTGTTGCCGCCTCCATGTCTCGAACGACACGCAAACATAAAACTCAAATATTATACAACGATATCATTACTATTATAATCCATATGTTTCGAGCGTAATGCTGAGTAAAGCTGAAATTGATCATTTTACTTTTGTATTTATCGAGCAATGGTAGCGTAGTATGAAGTAATATTTTAAAAGTCATCTGGTTAGTGAACGTTATTCACTCAGCAGCACCTGCAGACGAATGTGCCATTTACATTGTAATGCACGTACAGCCTCCAACCAGTTCGATTAGGAGGGGAATGCTGTCTACATACTTACTAAGCTCAGTAACTGATAAAGTTTTGTTAATGCGTAGTACATTTGGATTTAAAGTATTCTTTACACGCAACTACCACAAAATACTTGCATCTTACTATTTGTTTATAAAGAGAAATAAATACATACATCATATTTATTTCACTTTAATAGGCAATACGTTTTAATAGGAAATAATATATAAGTTTGCTGAAGAAAGACATAAAATGATATCTTCCTGCCTTAGCATATTTCCGAAGGGTCCAGCAAATAAACTAATTTATATATATGACAATCACAAAAGATATATAATACACAAATGCGTGATTGATTCAGGTGCGGGGTGTGGGGCGTGGGGGGTGGTTGAAAGGAGAGGGGTAAGACAGCGGCAGTGACCGCTGCAGCCAGGTGCGTGCGGCCATCGACACCATAAAATTAATAACCCGTCGAGCCTCCTAACCAATGCACTCTGAGTCTCAAGTGCACTCCATACTTTTCGACGAAAACGCACGTTCGTTGTCTAATATTAATAAGTGCTTGCAATAAATGAATGATTAGCGAATTAACCATTAAGATCAAAGGTGATAGTGGTAACAACCATTTATTTTATTATACATTTTTTTTTGTTATAGACAAGTAGAAGTAGGGGGTAGTGGGTTCGGTCCCCACTCAAGGAAATGAAATATACGAAGCGCGGCGTTTAGTTCCGCCACTCAACAAGCAATGCCTCAAATTAAGCCGAAAGAGGGGAACGTAAGTGGAACGAAGTGTCTTGACACCAGGTCCCCAAGTTCCGGGGATACAACGTGATACTGGAAAGAAATATATTTAAACAAATATATTATACTTATACTTAAATATATATTTTTTTATAAAAAAACTTATTTGATACGAGTATTTATATCTTAAACGGTTGTAAAGAAAGTAAAATACAGCTCTGATTATTTACTAAAACTATTTCTTATTAGCTTTTCGCTGTATCTCGTAAGGCAGGCAGGTAAGGCACCTAGGTTTTAGACCCTCCGTTTCGTTTTCCACTTTCCGCCGAGTTTCAGATATTGCGTGGGAAGTGGCGGAACACCACGACGCGGTCTAATTCGTTACCAGAGCGAAGAAATGAAAGTAATAAATATTTCATTTCCAATAGTAGGAATCGAACCCACAAGCTGTCGCGAAGCGATTCAAGTTGACAGTCGCTCGTTTGTGCCCTGCGCTAAGACATACTAATAACGTAAATTTTGTTGCTTATGTTTTCAGAAGTCAACTCTATCCACGTTTATCAAATCTTTGTATTTCCTTGTGTAAGAAATTAAAAGTACCACAAAGCGTTTATATAGGGTATAAAAATGTTGTATGAAAGCGCTCTTAACTCTTATCGAATTGTTCAAGTTACTGCGTTCTCGGAGTTATGTCTCGACATTATAGGGAATGTAATTGATTTTTTTCTTTATTTTTTTACTAATTTCTGCACGACGCATCCGCTGCGCCTAAGTAAACATACCTTGTTATAAAGAAATTGCGCAAATATAATTGATATATTATATGAGATGATATAAGTACCATTATCATTAATAATTAATGAATAACTAAATATTCACATAGTTATTGTTACCTTACACGTACACTTCAACGCATTCATTATTCTGTTACATTAGTATTTAATAGCGGCTTCGAATGTGGAGTGATACGGACCGGGGTGCGGCGGACCGCGGGAGGGGAATGGAGGAGCGGACTCCGAGACGGTGAGTCTGCCTGACAAAGAAGGATTTTATCCGCTCGATTTAGCATGAAATTGGAACACAAAGTGAATAAAGCCACAAGATTGTAAACATTATGAGGTTCCTCTTTTTTATTGCGGTGTTTAAATTATATAAAGTTTTTAGTTTTTTTAATCACAATAAAATCCCTCTTTATTACCTTGTTAACTATGCGTAACTAACAAACCTTGGATGCCAGTTTGGTATTTGCGATATACTAGTTGAGTCGACATTTGGTATTTTAAGCAAATCGTAGTTATATATACATAGGTTTAACCTAGAAGATATTAATGTAAAGAAATATTTTTTTACAAATATTGATTTACAACTGAAAAGTAAGAAAATTTTCCAATTTTATTTAAAGTAAAACTTGAAAATCTCGTAATTGGCTACGACTAGTAACTCATGAATGCCGCCAGTTCCCACGCGGTATAGAGTCGCTTCCACCAGAATGAATGACTCACTGAACTTGAAGCTCCATTTCCACAAGTCATAGTGCAATTAATAATATACGGCATCCTGTCGAATTATCTCTCGTCGTGGCAGGGGTCCGAGCGGCTTTAATTTACCACAATGGAAGATGGTTCCGAGAAGCGACGGTCGGCGAGGCGGGTCGATTCTTCAACGAAAACAAACAGAAAATAATTATCATAAAGATGAAGAGCGGCCGCTCGAGCCTCGCCGCTGCTAATGGGAGCCCACCTGGCAGCGCGCCCCGCGCCCCGGCTCGCCCTCCGCCGTACTCGCTACACACGAGACACAACACGCTCACGCATTCCTCGCCGTACCAGATCTACATACTACACTCTACAGTTCAACCAGCAAAGTCATCTTCGCCGCGGCAGGGACGTGATTGTTTTTTGATATAAGATAAACCTGTACTCTACAATTATATTATAAATTCCCTTATTGTGCTTCACTACTAAAGGATACATCTATAAATAAACACTTTTTAATAGAGGAAGCTCCTAACATATATGCTTCACCTTTTTTTAATGTGGCTTTACCGTTTATGGTGTACTTATTACCTTATTTCTATTAAAGAAAATCATTTTATTCATACAAACGAATCATCATTGGTGGATCGATCCATTCAAGTGACAAGTATTTCTGCAAGAAAACGTTCTAAGAACATGTTGAAAATCTATGCTTTACAAAAGTAAAGCATCGATTTAAGACACTTTTTGAAAGCTTTAGTGGTGTTAGTGAATTAATTCTTCTAAATCTTTTTTTCCCCACTTCAAGATGAGTCCCCCTTCATGGCAGGGTAGGCAGAGTGACCTTTTGAACCGAGTGTTAAGACATTTCGATATTTTATGTAAAACTTATTTGTCTAATTACCAAGGCATATTAATAATTACTTTAAACTTTTTTTTTATTTATTTATATAAATGCTAAAAAACTAACTAAAGAAACTTACGATTTTGATATTTGACGACATAGCTCGATATTCGGATTATTTTACAATATTTCTTGACCTTTTAACGTTGAACTTGTAGCAGTATAGTTAAGAATTTCTCTTCATAAAATTTTCACTTTCTTTTTCTTTTCCCCGTAGAATTTCATTTCCTATAGTTTAATATTAATATGATTAGAAAAATATACCTACAGAATAATTCAGAATACACGAATGCTTAGAATTTTTTTTTTAAAAAAAAAGAACTCCAGACAATTTCATGGCCTTCACATTCAACGGTAGGTACTTAGATACGTCGAAAGCGTTAGTAGTGTTGGTGACTTAATTCTTTTTTATCATCATTTCATATTATCCAAAGCGACTTAAATTTAGAGTAAATCAAATAAATCTTTAAAAATCTAATGCAATTAAAATGTTTCTGTACATTTGTACGATTAAAGAGAGGAGGTTAGTATTCTTTGTGGTATAAATTATTTTTGTCTGATCTTAAAATTTATATCCTAATATTTTATTAATATTCCGTAAGTATTATAGTATAGTTACAGTGTAAATATGTAAACGAGTATTCTTGTAGGTGCAATCTAAATTAGCACTAAGAAAATGAAAAATAAGTAAGAAAGTATAAATATCCTGTTTTATTCATGTTATATAGTCTTAATATTGAAGCGTTTTGTTTTGAACTCATTTTGTACATTTCTGCTTAAATAGATGTACCTATCTTAATTAAATAGATGTACCTACCTTAGCAACGGTGCGACTGTAAGAGTGACAGGCTGTGGCTTCGATTCCAGTACCTGCCGCGACACACAATATTCCCTATTCCTACAACATTTCCGAGGACTCTTATAAGTATTTTTTTTTTTTTAGTGAAAAGGGTAAGTGCGGCTTTAAGTTTCTCCAATCAACACGCAATGCCTCAAGGATTCGGCAGAACATATCCCAACCCTCTGCATACCCTGCTTTTGTTTGTTTGTTCTGTAAATGTTAATAGAATTGAACGAAGTTGAAAGCCCGCAAACTCAACTTTGTTCGCCGCGTAAACCAAAGTTAAAGAGTATTTTCTGTAGTAATTTCATAAATGTAGGTATATTTTTGTCGGTTAGCTACTTACCGTTGACATACAACCCTGAAATCGATACGGAAACCTCGGTAACGGAGCCCGACTCGCACTTGACCGATTTTTTTTTGTAAACAAAATATTTTCGTTGAATCCATAAAGCCTTCATTACATACATACTGTTTTAGTTTAAATGAAAGAACTATTCATGACATTTAAAAAGACAAAAGTTGCTAGTTATTATCAAAGCAGTACAGTTACTAGCACAATTAAAGTCAAACGAACACGATAACAGTTCTTAAGCCACACTACCCATATCCTGAGAAATAACCAATAGTGAATGGAAAAATAAAGCTTTCTTATGTAGCTATCAGCATCGCTCGAGATGGCCGCTACTTTATCTGAAGAATGTTACATAATCTAGGGTACACGGGGATTTTTACGGTACTTTTTTTTAAGAAACTTGGACACTTTTTAAGGTGTTTAGATTTTTTTGTATTATTGTTGTAAATTTTAAAAAATCCTGTACATCACTTTTTAATTTAATTTATAATAAATTTTACAATGTTTGTTAGAGAAAATATGCAACGTGATAGTACTTCGTGGTAAAAAAGAATTTGTTTGGCTTGATCGGGATAGGCATAGTCCCGCTTTTCGTAGCTATTATATATTTTATTCTAGTGTCGCGCTGTAGAACATAGCAGCATAAGCAGACTGGGAACCTATTGTTATGGTGTCAATTTGAGAAGAATATTAAATATATATCCTCGAGTAGGAACCCACAAACTGTTGCGTATATTTAAGCCAGTATTAGTCTTAACACAGGTTCCCAAGTCCCCTTAATAAATAGAACATTCTATAATCAATCAGTAGATATGCATATTAGGTATATGCAGAATAACTTTTCTTTTCAAAAAGGTAGTTCGTTTAATACTTTGATATACCTATAACCTTCAAAGTTACATGGTTTTAAGTTTAAAATATGTATAACAAATCAACAGGTGTCTCTCAATGCGTCACAGACAAGACGATGCCGTAAGGGTCTTATTTTCTTTTTTGAACTTTTTAAAAGAAATATTTAGAACCTATTCGTCACGCTACCAAAATATTCTAATTATTATCATGTTAAAAGGGTCTCACTTTAAAGATAAGTCTATATTGTCAGCAGTTTGACACTGCGACCGCTATCGACCTGTGAAAGGCAGAGATAAAATACTTACGGAATTCTTCGAGGGACTAAGACGATATACAGTTTTTCTTATTCTTTTTTCGGTATCGACATTTCAGAACAGTTTTTGCAAAGATTCCGCCTCATATCGGTCGGGTGGTCCATTAAGGCTGGAACAATGGCCCACTCAGTTTCTATTACCAATTTTATCTATATTTAACGCAGCTTATGTGAATTCTGGCGGTGTTTTTTTACAAATTGTGTTAACGATGTATAGGTAGTCATTATGAAGATAAGTCGCACTATTGTTTTATTGTTTCAAAGATAATATAATGAAGTTTAAAAGACACTAGTATATAGATATATGACAATTTATGTACTATTACATAACATAAGTATCGGTATAACATAATGTAAGTATAAAATAAAAAAGAGCAAAGATTATTCATATACTTAATATTCACACACTTAATATTTACGCTACTGATACTTAATTAAATAGATCATATTACCTATTAATATGATATTTATAAGTTACCGTTAGGGGTAAAACAGCAGTAGTACAAACTTAATATATAACTTAAAAAATAATAATAAATATTTGCTTTAGTTTTTAAAAATTAACATACGTATGCTTTTTATTTATTGCTTATAATATGACATATACATACATTAATGAAATACCCTTTTAACTGATACATATCAATAATCATTCCACAACTTAATGGAATGCAGAGAAGAAATAATTATTGCTTAGTGTAAGAATTTTATCAATTATGTTAGTCCAAAGCTGCGGGTGGTGACCCCAGCGGGTAGCCCCCTGACTAACGTGGAAATAGCTTGCCTTTTGTAAGGCTCCCTTAGATTTTAAGGAAAAAAAATATTAGATTACATTGACTTACTTTCCTCGCTCTGGTGACGAGGAATTTTGTCACTTACAAGGCAAAGAAAAGCCTTCAGAATTCAGCAGAAAGTGGAGAATGGACTCAATACTAAATTCCCAAGTTCCTCTGCCTACCTTTCTATGTGCAGCTTAAAAGTTATTGATTGTTTTCGGAAACTGTATTGCGTTTCAAACTGTAAACAAGTCTTTACAGTTAGAATTATCTTTTAAAAGTAAGTGTTAATTAATTCATTTTATTACACTTATGTAAATAAGTGTTTATCTTTAATTTACTCATGAGTAGGTACATTTTTTCTAATACCGTTTCATTTCCTACTTTACTTACCAAATGACGTAAGTTTTAATAAAGTAGTACCTTAATGTTTATTTACTCTCTCCTTTGAAATTTATTTAAATATACACCATACCAAACAAAAAACAGTACGCCGCAATGTTTGTAAACGGACACAAAAAGACGGCTGAGAGCCTTGAAGAGTGCAGCTACACGCTTCATCCTAACACATTTACACAAGGTAAATTAAACTTTCATCACACCACGATTAACTAAAGCTTCAAAAGAGCTTTTATATTCTAATCTGCCTAAATATAAAACGGAGATAAAAAAGGACAACTTTATAAGTTCACTTATAAGGTTCAAATTAGTTTTTACTACTAGATTCGAGCACTGGAAACTTCTGAATTGAGCACCCAAATATGTTTACCCATAAATCACGCTCATTGTTTGAATAAATTTCTATTTCGAAGCATTACCGTGAAACGTTGGCCACGAGATTTGCGCTGAACACTGTTTCACCGTAAACGTGGGAAGTGCCAAGTTACTGAGCACCACACAATAACTTTCGTATAATAACAAATTTCAATTTATTGTTATTGTTACATGTATTTCATAATTTGCATTTGAAGGATATTAATAGAATTAATATATTCATCGTAGATTTTCGCTCATAATTCATATGGATTCAAGAACGATATCGTCCTTTGTTGCTTCTTCAATTTTTACAGCATATAAGAATAGTAATATATAAGGATAGAAGTATATGTCTGTAATTACGTCTACAGGTAAGTCTCTTCTTTCATTTAGTCAGTCTTTTTCATTATTATGTAACTAGAATTTATTTCTGCGTGAGACATTGCGTGGCGGTACTCAATGCCGCGCTTTGTCTTATTACCAGAGCAAAGACATGCAAACTTATGTTCATCGAAAAGAACCCATAACTAGTTACGTTTACAGTCGCACGTTTGTGTCCCTAAGCCGACAGGCCTGGGATATCTAAGTATATAAAGATTTATTAATCAATACAAAGTATTATTTTTAATGAAATTATAGGTTTAATGTAAGTATTGGTATGTAAGTATTAGGTTTACGGAATATTTTCTATAAACGGAAAATATAACTCAATTATCGCCAACAGTTTAGGAGTAGCGTGTAAAAAGATTGCACTATGAGTATCATTGTAAAAATTTTCAAAAACAAATTAGCTTGAGATATTCAGCTGCGTGTGCTATCAGTAAACGTTTACAGTTACGGAAATTTACAGTTTTTTATTTGAGCATATTGCAATTTTTTAAAAGATTTAATTAAAATTTAGCTACAGCATAGGGTAAAACCAGGATATATAAATTCCTCATTATTTAGGTTGGAGCTCCACTTTCTAAAATTCCTATTTACAAAAATAAAAAGTGCATACACATTTTTAACGCTAAACATGCTTGAAAATTTTAAATATTCGTAGTTTTATAACTTTGTAAGTAGGTACTTAGTAATGACTTATACTTTATTTTAATCATGCTTATACATCGCCATAATTTTTTTTTTTTAAATCTTTTCTCATTAATAAATGAGATTCCTCACATCTATTTTACAAAATATAATATACATACTTTTTTTATTATTTTATTATATGTATCAACATTCCATATATATTTTATTGAGGCATTTCATATCACCATCTGAAATTTACAGGCACATAAAGGTTTTTTAAAGATGGATTTAAAGGAAATGATAGGATACACTCATTTTGGAAATATCTTTTGGAAATTTTATGCCTGTTCAAAGATAGGAATCTTTGTGTTGGTGATTTCATTATAGCACGAAAGTTTATAAAACCAAAAAAAGGCAGTCCATTCTATAATTAAGATAAGTAAGAAAATGTATTAAAAAAACTTACTAGGCTTACCTACCTAAACTACTTTTACTATAGCTTCTTCATGATTCACATAAGAAGTGCTAGGAAGCCTCACGCTGAATAAATTTCGGAGTAGCCAGAGATATTATAGCGCCAAACGGCATGTAACTATATGTCGTAACTGTTACTATAACTTTCTGAGGATTCAAGAGCACTGCATTATCTGCGTACGGCAGACAATTTACATTCAAATCACCTACTCACACTTCCCCTGTACCAAGGGCCCGTTCACATTGTACCGGGGCAGTACGTCCTATAATCTCTTTCTTACAACTCTGTCATAAACCTTTTCTAAGATCACAAAAGCACAGAAAACTTTTTGGTTTATGGTAAAACATTTCCGTGATAATGGGGTGACAGAAAAGATCTGATCCGTGCATCTTCCTGGTCTAAAGCCTTTCTCGACCTCTCTCTTTCTCTTACTTTACTTAAGCCATATCTGCTATAGCCAAAATAATCTTCTCATATTTGCTATAACCTTTGTTATAGATACACACTGATATCTGATTACTAAGACACGATGACTGCACCTTGCCCATCGTTTGCGATCTCCCCTGATTTCTAAAATAAATTACACAGACACCAGAACAGGTTCAAGACGCGTGATCCACCATATTTGGTCATATCAGTAGTAACTCCATCTGCTCACGCTGCTTTACCCCATTTCAGACTTCGTAATGCACACTGTGTACACTTCTTGTACACTGATTTCGCAATCGGCTATATCAAGACACAGCGTTTCGCTGTTCTTTAGATGCAGAGCATCATTCACACATCTCCTTGCAGAATTCCGCCCATCGTTGCCGAACTTATGGTTGCCCTGTTAAATTTTCAAATTAAATCCTTAATTCGAAAGCACTCCTTACATACTACAGGTTAGCGAGCAACTTCGAGAATCACTCACTTCTCGACAGAAATGCTCTATGTTTTTCTGAAGTTACTTGTTGACCATTAATTCTTTCTTTCTCTGGTTTGACTTGCTTCAGCTTTATCAATACTTTCGTTTGGTATTTTTGCAGTTTATATACCCTTCCCTTCTTATCTCTCTCGTTCTTTTATCTACTCTAAGTTGCTTCCTTAATATAGTTCCTTAAGTTCTGCCAGCATAAGCAAAGATTTTTATTTTCAGGTCCATAGCTGTCCAGCTTTTTTGAAATTCTTTCTTGATAATCATCTCTGGTCGGAGGATCTTCAGGCTTCTTATGTGATTAGTTGTTTTTATTATTAGTAATTAGACGTAAATTTGGCCCCCCACTTGGTTTGGTCAACCTGCGGATACAGCTGTTATTCTAGCAACAACTAGATAACGATCTTTTCCCAGTTTCCCTAAACACTGGTGTGTCCATAACTTGACTTCGAATACGCTGATCCACTAGTAAGTAATAGATCAATCATATTTTTCTCTTGCGTTCGCTCCCATGTATATTATCCATCGGTCATCCATCATCACATCTAAGAATTTATTAATTTTATCTTCCATTCCTCCTTTTACTTTCCACGTAACCAGCAGCGGCGTTAGGGCTACTGACACCCCAGGCAAAAATATTTAGACGCCCACTTAACGAAATCAATATGGAGTATTTATTTTTTGCTGAACCAATGTGAACGTAGTTTATGTTCAAATTTATTTAAATACAGTTTTCATTATTATATTTTTCTTCAAAATTTAGTACCATTTTTTCAAATCAGTTGGTAATTGGAAAAAAAGTTACTTTAGTCTAAAATATTTGTGGCAATGTGCATGATTTTAGAGAAGATCAACGACGCTCGTCTCACTCAACATCTAGACGAGGTAGGCCCGGGTCTGTCAGATGCCCAGTTTGGGTTCAGGGCCGGTCGTTCAACCATCGACGCCCTAAATTCCCTGTGAATACGGCACAGCATAGTATTAATGGTACACAGCGCGGAAGGCAGAAGGCCGAGGCCCCAGATCTCAGCGCTGCCACTGCACGTAAATATTTGGCTGCCGTCCTGCACTTCCCGCCGTTTCGAACATGGCGTGTTGGGAGGCGGTCCCCAATGCCGCTTTCATTGTCTCACTACTTAACACACCAGGGTGGGTGCACTGGTGTGCGTCTCCTTGGGCGCCTTAACAGTGCACGCTCGTGTGGAGTACATAGAAGCAGACGTAACGTTACTGCCCTCTAAAGGGCTGGCAGAGGTCGCTGAGTGCAAGGCTTCCATAATGAACGCTCAAGCGTTAATAACTTTAGTTTTTTCAAAGACGTAAAATTTACTGTAAAACCAAATCAAGAAGTTCTCGGTTGTCCACAAGTATCAATAATATGGTACGATTCCTTATTACGTAAAGACGCATTTTTTAGTAAATATGTTAATCAGAACTGTATAATATTGTTTACACACTACTAAACCACCTAGAAAAATTGGTATCAATAACTGACCAGAATCGATATTATTAGCTGACACAGTCATTGCCTAAGAAAATGAAAGGAATGTACTGAAACAAGGAGGATTTCGGATTAAGGACTTAGTTGAAATTTAATAATCTTCAGGGTTGTATAACACAATGTAAGATTGATTCCTGGTAAAAAGTGGTTCATTAATTTAATTATAGTAAATTTTTTATAAACAGTATTACAGGCATAGCGGAGTGCCAAAAGATGTGGTCGTAGGACTTGCAAGGTTCAGGAGGGCCGTATTTGCAACATCTTAATTTAAAAAAAAAAAAAACAAAAATAAAGTTGTCAATGCTAAAATTAAGATAATTAATAAAATGTATTAGAATAGCGTACTTTTATTTTGTTACAGGTTCTTCATTCATATTTTACACTTAGGAAGTTGATGATGGTGTTGATCTGCGGTATGTTCAGTATTTGTTTAACTCAAGACCGCCTAGAGCAAGTTGCCCTGGGAAGTAAATTTAAGTGAAACTAGAAAGACCGAAGATGAGAAGGAAAAAAATGATAACTAAGGATTTTAAAAACGAGTGAAAGGATGTGCCAAGCTCGGCGAGCGAACATGATAAACAAAGAGTATAGCGGAATTTTGTAGACCCTGTAGCTTGTTTAGTAGGTCTTCAGTCACAATCATGAATAAGCCGGAGAAGAGTGTTTGTTACACTTATCATCATTCATCATTATTATATTTAATAAGAAAAACTATTTTAACTATTTTATTATTGGGTTTTTTTTATATTGACCCAGAATGTTTACTGTATTATATATTTCATGTTATTATATACTTTTATACTCTTTAAAAAGTTTCGTAAATAAACATTGATTTCTTTATTTGTAAAAATATAAAATTGTATGTACTTTTTACTTACTGTATGTAATTTTTATGTGGGTCATTTAGGATTGTTACGTAATTTTTTCGTGTTGAAGATCTGAAGTTCTCCCGTTTTTGGATGTGTATATTATAGTTATTAAATAAAAGAGGAGCGGGCGAAACTACACTGTAGAAGTAGTAGTCGTGCGGGCGCCAGTTGTAATGTAATATAGCAGCATCATACCTCTCTAAAGTAAAATTCAATAAAATGCACTTACATATTTAATGTTTTAACTAACTTTATTACATATATAATTTAAATACTACTTTTTATAAAAAAAATAATTTAAAATGTTTCTTCTATTAAAAAGCTCTTGATGGACTTGTTATATTTTACCGGCAGCACTTTTGTTAATTCGCTTCTTGTCAGCCACGTCGGCTTGCATTTCTTGTCTGTTTGACCTGACTTGTAATTCGAGTAATAGAAGAAAACCTGCAAAACAATACAATAAAAAGTTATTTTAATCTTATTTACCATACCTAAATACATGTTTGATTTAAAAAAAATGTGAAGTTTTAAGAAAATTTAAATGGTGATTATTAATATATTTAAATGAAAAATATAAAAGAAATAATTTGCCAATTAAAGCAATTTTTGGAAGCATTGCACATTGAATGACTGAACTTAACGCCGCGCTTTGTCTGGTTACTAAAACGAGAAACTGTAACCTATACAGCCAAATGTATGTTATTAAATAGTTTTTTTACTCTGTATCCCTAAGGGGTAGCCAGAGAGAACGGAGCGCTAAACGTTACGGATTCACATATCGACATCCTTCTTTCGCCTCGTCCACTGTCATCCAATGCATTCATTCATGCCTGCTGTCGTCATGCTTTTTACGTGACCACCCTATAATATGATCGGAACTATGTTTTCAAATGTTAACCGAGGTTTCCCCCTACCTGTTATACCTTCCATCTACCTTCATCATTTTTTCCTTTCTTTCATTACTCATTCAGTCTAAGCCACCTGCACGTTCTTCTTCACGCTTATCATAACGTCCTCGCTAGTATCTGTAGCATTCTGTGTATGTCTTCATTGGAAAGTCATCGACTCGATCAGCTGAACTGATTCCGCATATTCAACGAATAGAACGCATAGTCACGGCATTTGTCTTTCTTTTATCCTTCTACTGTAATACTCCCGTTTTGCTGCCGTATAACAACGTCGTTTATACGGCAGCGAAGCATGTTTGCCCGTACACAATGTAGGTTAACTACATTGTGTCCGGGTAAAATATCTTCCAAAATATACGAGTACTTTTCATTTACGTGTTCCAATATCTTATTATTTACGCTAATATTGCATTCCATACTTTCTCCATGTCTTTATAATAAAATAATCTTCGATATACTCGCTCAGGCTCTCAGTCAATCAGGCTTTACACAGGCACCATTATTTTCACACCCATCTTTTAAAGTGATAAATTAGTCTGCAACTCTTTTTTTTTTGATGATGCAATAAGCAATGCATACAGAAAGTTATTTACATTCAAGTCACCTACTTCACTTCCAAATCACTTTGGTTCAACCTTGGAGACAGCTATCCAAATAGAAATTGTATTATCAAACTGATAGTGCGTAACCTTGTTTAAGTACCCATTTCACTATAAATGGCATAAATCGAAACAATATCTAAGACGCATGACCCACTTGTGTATCAGATCATCTAGATTGTAGACAGTAACTTCATCTCCTCACTGCTTTACTGACTTGACACAGAGACGTCATCATATTCCTATATATCATTTTAGAATCCCACCCATTGCTCAAAAGCGTGTGATTGTTCTGTTAACAGGTTACAAATTTGGAAATCATTGAATTTTCGCCAGAAATGCATCGTGTTTCTCCGGAAATTGAAGAAAGCTTTTTTATCTCCTTCTTTATATAATTTTTTTGTGAATCTTATTTATTAGTGCTTTCCTTTGGTACGTTTGCAGCTTATGCTTTTTCTGTTTTATCTCTTCCATATTTTATCCTTACCTGAATTTTAGTGATGTTCTTTCACGTACACAACCCCATCATTCATCGTGTTTTTTTTTGCCTCTATTTTCTTTATCATATACCTCCATTTCAACATTCCCAGCCATCTAGCTTCTTGAAAACTCTATCTTGATATTCGGACGGTTCGTAAAGTTACCAGCTTTGAATGCGATAATTTGACTCCAAGTTTATACATGTCGTGCGTCAATCTGCTACAAGAACTCTTATTCTAGCAACAACTACATAATAGTCTGTTCAAAGTTTAGCATTCCTAAACAATCCCATGTCCATAATTAGGTTTTGCATATACTGATCCATAAGGAATTAATCAATCACCCTTTTGTCTGCTCCCATATAGACTTGAGAATTTGTTGGTGGTCAAATGACTCGTTTGTTACCAACAAATTAATTTATTTGCAGATTTCCAAGCTTCCCAGCCTAATTCATTCTCTTGTCACTATACTGGCCTAGCACGCCCTTGTAACCCCGCTTCGCACAGCTCCAGCGTATCTATTGAATCACCACATATTATTAAATATTTATTGCACCTAACAAAATCTGGAACGAAGAGAGTGGCTCTCCTAAACCTCCTATTCTTATACACTTGTTAAGCCCAGCTTGAAGCGATCTCACGGCAGCCTGGATATGATCACCTCATACTCTACTTCTGCACTAAACAATAGAGCAGACAATAACACACCTCTACTTCGTCCCCCGCTCTCTTTATTGCCTATTATTGCCTGTTCACTCAGTCACACTCACATAAACAACATCCAGATTTCTGTCATACATCACATTTAATAATTTATTTATCTTCTTTCTCACTTCAAGTTGCGTGACCTTTCAGATGTGGCGTGTTGGTAGCGGTCCCCAACGGGCTTAACAACTGTCGCCACTTAGCACACTGGTGTTAAGTGGCAACGTGACTGAGCGAGGAGGCCGTGGTGCGCGTCTGCGGGCGAGGGGACGTTCTTCAGAATACAGTACGTGCTTGTATGGTGCAATGAGGTGGATAGATCCTTAAAGCCTTCGAGAGGCATGTTTCATCTTGCACTCCAAATAAAATTGGTTTATCGACTTTATATCCTTGCATATAGCAGGGCAGCCAGCGCAGTGGAGACCTCATGGCAAGACCCACTAATCTCCCCTCTCTTCTCAAACGGGGCATGATCGCCGTTTACTCCGCAATTTTCATGTTACCAGAACAAGGATATGAAAATAATTCATAACCTTGTATTGGAATAGAACCCACAACTGTGTGTGTTGACACACACACATTCACATTCACATTTTTTTTATAGCAAAGATTTGAATATTTCAGTAAAACCAAATGAGTTGAGTGCTGAAAATCAACAACACCAATCTTTACCTTACCAAAGGGAAGAAATAAAAATAATATACTCGCTCAAGTTGCGTTTGAGACCACTATCATTGTATAGTAAAACAAATAATACTATAACATAGTAAAGTTTCGTAAAAAATATTGAAACTAACCTTTGCACCTATTTTGCCATTAACTTCCGAAGGATATTTATATTTATAAAAGCCACAAGGAGCATTTGATAAAAATTTTACTTGTAACTCAGGTCCGCATTGCTCTACAAGTATTCTTTCTGCTGTCTGAAAAAAAAAATAAGTCTACTTATTATACTTTTTAGAATCGCTACCCATATATTCTTGTTAACATTAACCTATTATTAAAACTCCACCGTTATAGTTATGTATCTTAAAAACAGAATGATATGAATATTAAGGAGGTTCCTATACAGTATATATAGTGATCATTATTTTTAAATTTTTACAAGTAATAGTATAAAATTATTTTTTTCTTTTTTTTTCAAATTAAGGATAGCACATTTTCTATAAATTAAAAGTAAATATTAACTGAATTAAATTTGTTATTTACTTAGAATGTCATGAAGTGTGCAAGTGAAGGTACTCTTCATTATATCAAAAAAAATATTACCCCAATGAAAATATTTATATGATAAGAAAGTTCTTAGTATACCATGAATTTACAATATTTTAATTAAAAACCCACCTCTCTTGTTATTAGTAAACTAAAAAGAAACATATACTGTATTTGCATGCTAACTCTAATGCCTGAAACTATTGCTAATCAGTTTGTTGGTAAGATTGAAGTATTTGTCTTCCTTTACATTGTTATTTTGATGTTTAATGTACAAAGTACAAAGTAACACAATGTTAAATGTTTTTTTGGAATTTTATTGATATTTTTTGTTCATAAATTCTATTGATTGTTTGTTTGTTTATTATGTTTCTCTGTGCTCAACTACACATGCTACTCAAAGACTAATTACAGTGGTAATTGTATCTTACCTGCCGTAAAGTTTCCCCTTCTTTCCAAACTCCTTGTGGCAAAATGGTTTTAAGTTCATTTCCCAATTTAACTTGAGTTACAAGAACAAGATGTCTCTGAAGACATCTATCATTAGTACTTATGTCATTTTTTTTATCTGCTTCTGTAATATATATTGTATAATTTATTAATATATATATATATATATATATATAAATATTTATTAATATATATTATATATATATATATATATATATATATATATATATATATATATATATATATGTATGTATATATATATTTATATATAATTTAATCAATTTGAGGCCTGTCGTGGCGCAGTGGCACAAGAGTGTAACTGTAACCGACAGGTTCTAGGTTCGATTCCCAGTCGAGGAAATGAAATATTTAATATTTTCAATTTGAATATTTAATGTTTCATTTCTTCGCTCTGGTAATAAGGCAAAGCGCGGCGTTGAGTTCCGCCACTTAACACGCAATGCCTCAAATTTCGGCGGAAAGTGGGGAACGGAAGTGGAACGGAGTGTCATAACGCTAGGTTTCACTTCCTTTCCCTCTGCCTACCCTGCCTAGTGCGGGATACAGCGTGAATCTGGAAAGAAATTTAATCAATACCTGTTATAATGTTGGCAAAATGAAATTGATTGAATTCCTCATTTGAAGAATCTTCAAAATCTTGAGCTGTTATTTTACTAACAGCCTCTATATCCACATCAGCAGATTCATTTTTTAGCAGATCAGCCTGTATTCTACAAATAATTGTTAATATATTTTAAAAGTCAAGTTTGCTTAGCACTAATCTCAGGGACAGTTGTTTCAAATTTAACAATTCTTTGTAATGGAATTCTTTTTCATGAATTCATTGAAGAAGGCTGTGATAGATAGGCTGTTCATAACAGTACTATTACATCATAATATATTCTTGCCCTTCTACCTCGGGCTTATAGTATTTGAAATGGATATCACAAATTATGTTTTTTTTTTCAGCTACACTCTGTATCCCGTACATAGCAGGATAGACAGAGAAAATGTGGAAAGGTAGTGTTAAGATTAATTCAAGTATTTTTTTACAAGTTGAGTTGCTCAGACTTTTCGATAAGTAATCAAAGATACTTGTATAGGAAATGACTTGGAATATATTATTATTAATGAAGTAAAACTGACTTATCATTTTCATGTCTGATTTCATGATCACATTTCAGACTTTTTTCAATCTCTGTTGTCCATAATAAGTCCTTTATTTTTTTTTGTACATCATCAAGTGGTGGAGTAACGACAGGTAGGCGTTCTACACATATGCCAGCTACTATATCCCATGAAGATAATCCTAAGCAAGGAAATATTATTGAAAAGACTGATAATAAAACACGTCGTAACGTCAATGAAACTAATTATTCATATGTCAATCAATGAATATCAGACAAATGTCTATAATATCAAATTTTATTATTTATATTTTAATAACTAGTTAAAAAAACAAAACACTCCACTACCTCGAAATAACATTTTTTGGCAAATTCCAGAGCTAATGGCTTTACTTAAAAACATTGTTATTCTGAATTACAAGTAGGCGGTACTTTAAATATCTAATAATTATATTAAGCTTATCAAACTTTAACTTGTATTTATTTTTCAATACATAACCTTTTAACAGAATTGCTTATAAAAAAATCCTTTAAAATATTGACACTTGACAGTGGCCGACGTCAAATCACCAGTTCTGTACATTTTTTTATGTTCTAATCGAGTGGAGTAATAAAATAATTTAGTAATTATCAGATAAATAATAACAACTACACTGAAGTGAACTTTATTTATTATAACCAAAATTATTAAATAAATTTATTGATGTTCAAGTAAGTCGACTTGCCAATAGTCAATTGTTCTGTTTCTTAATGAAAATATGTTAAAAATATTTTTGTAGATAGAATATTTTATTACTTTTTAAAATGGATAATCCTTTGGACTCACTCTTTTTCCCATAATGATAAAACCAAATTGTTTTACTTCTAATATAAATTATACACAGATTATTTTATATGGATGTAAGGTTTTATGATTAGACAGTTAAATAGTGGATTATATTTCCACACAAAAATAGACAGACAGAATACAGTGTCAAAGAAATTCCTTCTGAACTTTTTTCTGTATCTAGAGGTATTATTTGTTAAAACTCGACGCATTATACAAAGACTTTGCAGTTAGCGAAGTGCTCGAACGGAAAACACGTAAATCGCCCAACCCGTCTCATCGTAATCACCGTCCACATACGACGTTTGATGTTTGGTAAAGTGACCGTTGTATACGGTACATTACCGTACATTACGGTAACTTTACCAAACATCAAACATCTAGGGTAGACACTTCATCTACTTCATATAGATATTTCATCTGAGTGCATACTTTCACCTACCGGCTCTAGATACGCAGAGTAGCCTTCAGTTTTAGGAATGGAACTCCAAACATTCTATGCTTGGATGTGGTCTATGACAGAGCGAGTGCCAGCTGCAGCCAACCATGCCAACTCCCAGTAAAACTGTCCTCGGATTGTATCTATAGTGGCATCTGTATAATTGATGAATTCATCGAATTTATCACGAGACGTACTACCTCTAGTGCACTGATTTGCCACAATGGTTCTTTAACACGATCTGTGTTACGAGATGAAGAATCTCTGAAAGATGAGAATGGTCACTGGGACGAATTATTGCCAGTAGCTGAGTGGAGATCTCAAATCTGATGTATGTAAATGGTCACAGATAAGGTCTCTGATGGACAGCCCAGAAAGACAAGCTCACATCGGGACAGATATTCTTTTGCTTTCTCCTAGTTTGGTTTACCCGGTGACCGGGACTTCGCATTGAAATCTACATTAAGGGGAAAGAAGATGCCAAAGAGAGTGAGTCTTACTCAAGTGGTAAATAAAATGGGCCAGTGCTGCGGCTAGATACTATCGCGACCGAGCCGTTGATTCCACCTTGAGTGATTAAGGCCAATATATGGTTCACAGATTATATGAATATCAATATACAAGTCTGTCATAGGTTGTATCCAGAGATACACTAGTGCCGCAAATTTTTTGATGTTAGTCAGGTAAGTTTGATGTCTATCCATTATGAGTAGCTAATAGCTTGATTCCCGTTGATCTCGACTTCAAGAGAGACTTCGATTCTTACAGCCTCCGGTCCGTTAACAGAGAACATGCCAAACAGCGGCCAATCTTTTTATGTAATTGTAGTGATAAATCTTATACTTCTTAAAACTGCAATATAGGTAGAAATCTCTGACGTTACTGCAAACCGGAATACCCATTAGAGTATAACGTCGAAAACAGTAGAAAGGGTCTTCTATAACCTGGAACTTGGCAGCGCTTTATACGACTGCTAAACGAACTTTTACTCTAATATCGCGCCAGCATGACAGCATACGTATTATAGACTTCCTCACTCAACAGCAAGATATATAAAAAAAATATATTTTTTGGTCACATGCGTCAATGAAAATTACTGTATTGTTAAAGCTATCTTAGATTTATGTGGTGACATTGAAGGTCACGCTTAAGTATTTTACATTCATAAAATTAATATTTTACGAAAGTATAAAACTTAAACGAAACTACTATTATTTACTTACGCATAACAAGAAGAATATTTTTGTTTTTAGCCAAGTGACATTATTTTTATTCCTTAACTTGTTGCATTAAAATATATGGAAATCATTTTTTGACATATAATTTTTTTTTATTACTTATTTAATATTTAAAGTTAATTAAATCTTTATATTACAGGAATACATATTTTTTTAACATACTGTACCATGAATCAAAGTAAAAAGGTAAGATTATTGTTAAAATATACTTTGGCCTTATATTATATTTTTAATTGCAATAAAACAATTCTATAATGAAAATATTAATATATCAATATATTTTTTAATTTAGTGAATAAAACGAAATCGACATATTAAGTTTATTATAAAATGTAATAGTATCATCACAAAGTTGATTATAATTAAAATCGATATCTACTAATAAACGTTTGACT
This sequence comes from Eueides isabella, assembly GCA_019049475.1. Classification (NCBI taxonomy): domain Eukaryota; kingdom Metazoa; phylum Arthropoda; class Insecta; order Lepidoptera; family Nymphalidae; genus Eueides; species Eueides isabella. The sequence goes on along the minus strand of CM032386.1, from coordinate 7,306,897 downwards.
ATGGCAACATCTTTCGATCTTTTCCGGCTTTAGGTGTCACTGAATGTAAGCTGTGAATGATAGAAAATTTAAAAATCTAAAAGAATCTTAATTATAGTCTCTTTAACTTTATATTGTAGTTCTTTTAGTTCACGTTTGTGTTATTGAAATTCAGTTTTTATCGATATTTTGGAGTTATATTAACAAAAACATTACCCCCTTGTCAAAGTTTAGATAGGTTATGTTGATCTATATGTTATATTTTTAGGCCCCAACATGAAGCAAATAGTTGCTAACCAAAAAGTGAAAATCCCTGAGGGATTAACTGTTCATGTGAAATCACGACTAGTGACAGTGAAAGGTCCTCGCGGAGTGCTGAAAAGGAACTTCAAACACTTGGCTGTGGACATTCGCATGGTGAATCCTCGGTTATTGAAAGTGGAAAAATGGTTTGGATCAAAGAAAGAGCTTGCTGCTGTAAGAACTGTATGCTCACATGTTGAAAATATGATTAAAGGTATTTATTGTGATGTTTACTGTTACATATTTTGGACTCACATCGTTCCTTATGTATTTGCTATGTGGCTGTATTATTGTTAAATATAATTTGAATACAAATTTCCTCACAGCATTGCCTAATCTGTATTAGTTACTTTGATGAGAAGTACTGTTGTTTTCTTTCTTTCAAATTAGTGATTATTTTCCCTCAAATTAATTAACTTCATATTTTAAGGTGTAACCAAGGGATTCCAGTACAAAATGCGCGCTGTATATGCCCATTTCCCTATCAACTGTGTCACTACTGAAGGAAACACACTTATTGAAATCCGTAACTTCTTGGGAGAGAAATACATCAGGAGAGTAAAAATGGCACCAGGTGTGACCGTTGTTAACTCTGCTAAACAAAAAGATGAGCTCATTATTGAAGGTAACTCCCTTGAAGATGTTTCTAGCTCAGCAGCTCTCATCCAACAATCTACAACTGTCAAAAACAAGGATATCAGAAAGTTCTTGGATGGACTCTATGTATCTGAGAAAACTACTGTTATACAGGATGAGATATAAGAACATTAAATTTATAAGTTGAATGTCATCTTTTATTTACCTTAAATTTATGTTAACTCCTAAATTGAATTTATATCAATAATGGTATTATTAATGAACTGGAATCCACCACCCTGCATTTATGAATTTTATACTGCTTTCACTCACTCACTTTCACACTGTAACCGGCACATGGTAGGTAGGCAGAGGGAATCGAGTGTCAAGACACTCCGTTCCCTACTTTCCATTGAACTTGAGGCATTGCATGTTAAGTTGCGAGATTCAATACTGCGCTTTGCCTTGTGACCAGACCGAAAAATTGTTAATATTAGATATTAAAATTGAAAATATAAAATATTTTAATTCTTCAAGTGAGGATCGAACCTACAACTTATCGTTTACAGCCACACGCTTGTGCCATGACAGGTCTCAAAGTTATGCTGCTTTCATTTATTTCCTTTTATCATAAAAAGTGCATTCAAATAATATTGTTATTGTAATTTCTATTAGGTAATAATTCTAGCCATGTCAATATATCACTAAGAATATAGCCAGTCATCACATCGGACAAAACTTTTAGTTTCTCATTTGAATCAATAAATTGCTTTTATTGTGTGAGAACTTATAAACAATAGGCTTGTTATTCTATATACAGGTGAAACTTAAATCACTACCTAACTCAATAGAATTTTATTTAAATCGATCAGAAAATAAAAATAGTTTAATAAACTTAAAATATGATGATCAGAAAAAAAAATTTTGCCAGAAATTTTTTTTTTTTTTAGTTTTCTGTGTATAGATATTGCCTTATAAGTGATAATGTCATTAGAACAAGAAATAACTTGAAATTATTTAATAAAATAGTGTAACTCAAGTGGGCGAAGCCGCATTTATATATAACTTTTTCATAAGGGAATATGCATGATTTTTTTCATTTCTTAAATTAATCGTTTACACCTTTCTAACCTAAAACAATATAAAATAGACCTCAAAAGATACAAATTATTTTTTTAATTAAAATATTGAAAAAGTTTGACCCGCACGACCACCACGAAAGTCGTGGTAGTGATAGTGAATTACGTCAATAATCATTTACCGCAAGTTTTCTCTAAGCGTTTTATTACTTATATTTACGTTATATTATCCAATCGGATTGTATTGAAAATAGGAAGATACTCGAATAGAAATCACACGATATAGGATTGTTTCTTCTATTTTCAAGTTCCAATCCTTGACGTATGTATTAAATAGATAATACTCACTCAGCTTCACGCTTTATCCCGCAAATGGCAGGGAAGACCGAGGGAACTTGGGAACCTAGTGTAAAGACACCGTTCCACTTCCATTCTCAACTTTCCGCCGAATTTGAGGCATTGTGTGTTGAGTGGCGGAACTCAACGCTGCGTTTTGCCTTGTACGAGAGCGAAGAAATGAAAACATTAAAATTAAATATTTAAATTGAAAATATTTCGACGGGTCCAAAGAACAAAATCGTATATAAAAAATGATCGATTTTCAGTATGAGGTTTTGAAATTCTGTGTGAATGTAGTCATCAACTATTAACGCAAATATAAAATAATTGCAAAAAAAATGTTTAATAGCTGTTCAATAGTTGATGATTACATTCACACAGAACTTCAAACCTCATACTGAAAGTCTATCATTTTTCATATACGATTTTGTTCTTTAGACCCGTCGATTTCATTTCTTAAAGTGGGGATCGAACCCACTACCTGTCGGTGGCAGTTACATGCTTGTGACGCTGCGCCACGACAGGCCTCTAAAATAGATATTACTATTAGTGACCGACCGAAACAGTTTTTTCAGCCGAAACCAACTTTCGGCCCCGCTCTTAGTTTCGGCCGAAACCGAAACCGAAACTTACTTAAAAATATTAAAAAAATCTTTAGCTTACTGAAATCCAGTGTATTTTAATGTTTTTGCCCATAAATTTGCATATTCTATTTACACAGAAAATTAATTTAATTATCTGTTTTATGAAAATAAAATGATAATACAAGCCATTCTGAGCGTTATGAAAAATAAAATTAAAATCAAAGTATTTTTTACTCAATTAGGCATAACAAGCATTTTTGATTAATTAAATGTCTGTAGTTAGTCCTACAGAAAGCAACCAACCAACCTTTTCAAAATATAACTTAACTTTATTAATATTAATTATTAGCTTATATTAATATCATGTCTATTATTGTTCGCTAATTAATTGTGATATTTTTTTCCAACGTAATGTACTATGATGTAATAGTATGAATACCTGTTTCTTTAACAACTCTCACAGGGATTCTCGAGCTCCCATGCTGTAAATAGTCCGAACTGCTCTTTTTTAACTTGTGAATATAGATTCTATATCTGCAGCATTGCCCCAAAGTAATATTCGATAGGATAATATGCTCTGAAAATAGCTAAAGTAGACGTGCAGTGTCAACGTCCACAAGCTACCTCACTTTTCTAACAACGTTGAGAGGAACCAGAGGTAGGTGATAGGGGCCCAATAGAAGCATAAATTTCGTCTCTTGATTGTGTTAAAGAAGCTTGGTTTTATATGCACTCCAAGGGACAGTAGATTTGAATAGAATTTCACTATATGGCAGTTTAGATATAATAAATAGTTAGTGACGAGATTATCTACCAAAATTAAAATCAAAATATTTTGTACTTTATTCAATTAGGCCATTACAAGCACTTTTGAATCGTCAAGTTACATAAAAATGTCTGTAGGTACTAGTGTCAATTCTACAGGGAGCTACCGGCTCAGAAGGCAGGTTTGTAAAAAGAACCGGCAAGAAACTTAACAGTTCTTTTTTTCAAAATATAACTCAAATTAAATGGATAATATAATTAGCTTCCTGAGTAAGTACCACTATTAAATCCCACACACTCTTATAATGATAATAGCCTTGAATTGACGTAAAATAGAATTAGGCTTTGCCTATTATAATATATATATTTTTCACTTTAATATTGTTTAAGCGGCAAGTTTAAAAACACTTGTGGAATTTTATGATCACTAGCAGTGATCAGCTTGTTTTTACTTATTGTATTGATATCATGTCTATCACTTCTTTAAGTAATTGTGAATATTTTTGCAAACAAGTAATATATTATTATATATGTGATGTGATGCAATCGTATGAATACCAGGAATATCCCATAGGACAAGATTCTATGAAAATAAGTAGCCTAGCCACTAGCTAGCCCACTAGCAAAGCAGTATCAATATTCGTAAGCGGAACTCAGTCTGCCTGCAAGAAGTCTGCTAGGCCCCATTAAAGTTTCGTATCTATGGTTAGTCCCAAGAATACCGCGGTATCAGAAAATTATACCGATACATAACAGGGATATGTCAATAAAATTGTATAGCATTTATAACATTCCTGACATTTTTAATTCATATTATAGTTTTTCAAATTAAAAAAGGATTCTTAAGATGAAAGAGGCGAACTAGGCGGGTGGTGGCGCTTGGCCTAGGTTGGTGAGCACGATAATTGACAAATACTAGAGATCCGGCGCGGCCGAAAGTTTCGGCTATTTTCTGGACGAAACCGAAATTATGGTTGAAACTAGAATTCTTGGCCGAAACCGAAACCGAACTTTCGGTCGGACACTATATAATTTTAAAAATAATATTATAAATAAAACACTTTTTTATTGTTCTTTTTTTACAATTCATAAACTTGTAATAATAGTATCATAAATATATATTTTTTAAAGATTTCTTTGTATAATCTTTATAATTAAAAGAATGATAAACAACTTACAATCTACAAAAATCAGTCAGCGATGTTTTAAAAAATCGAAATATTTTTTAATGATATATCAATCAACATATTTCTTTGTTTCTGGGTAGGTCTTGATTAAAATTAATGGGCTTACACATTTTTTACATTATTGTTCAAATTTAAATTTGTATATATTTATTTTTTTTAGATGTTTTACCCTATTTCTTTTTGAAATTGATTGACTGATTCATGCCTTTTTAACATAGAATTGTTAAATTTTAACTACCGATTCAAATTTGATTGATTTCAAAATTAGGAACAAATCATTCCACAGTTAGAAGTAAATACAGTGAACTATATTTTATACATTCTTTATATTGTTTTTGGCTAATTTCCATAAGAATGACTATCATAATTTGTCCAAAATCATGAGGAAATTTGCAGTTTCCTGACAATCTTTTGGAAGAACCTTGTGTTCTAAAAAACAATTCTAATATATAATTTAAAAAAAATCCTGAAAGTCAAATAATAATAATAATAATTTTCTTTATTTTTATTATTAAATTCTTTTATTTTTCTGTCACTTACTGTAATTCAACATATATAGCCATAATTTTTTTATATTTTCAATTTTTGGCTATTTGGGAAATGGTACAATGATCCTGTAAGTTATCAAGAGTTTAATATACTTACAAAAAGGTTTGAAAATTGCTATCAGTTTAAATGTAGTAAAATAGGAAAAAATGTATTAAAATAAAAAAAATTAAAGAATCTGGCATAAGAATAACTTTCAATTTTTTTTGCCGGATGATAAAGAAAAATAATGTAGTTAATTTTAATTTAATAATTAATCATACAAGCTGCCATCTAGTGATAAAATATGTAAAAATATTAATTTTATTTATGCCCCCAATCGTCAGCTGGCACTAGTGTCTTGAATCTGCATTTGGTCTCCATCGTGTCATCTACATTCTACGTAATATTGGTGGAGTAAATTGTACTCTACTGACATGCTTAAAAAGTATAAAACAAATAAGTTAAGACTTTTTGGGAATGTTCAAAAATACTAGCAATATTTTTTTACAATTTACAATCAAAATATAAATTAACGAATTTTAATATTGTTTCAGTACAGATAATTTTGAGCGCCTGTGTATTTTGTAATACCCTATCGTGTTATTACACAATAAAAATTGACATTAATCGATCTGTATATGTTTTCAGGGCTGCCATCATCATGTGTTTTTCAAAACTAATGACATAAAAATACGGAACATTTTCAATCAATGCGACATAAGAAGATATTGACGCAAAAAATGTTATATAAATTTATATTTATAAACAAAGTATTGTTAAATTTTCAAATATAATATGGATGAATTATAAGGAATATAAAATGTCATAAAAATAAGAATATTTTTGTTACAGCTGGTAACCCTGTCATATCCGCCTAAATATTGGCGGTAAAATCAACAGTAAGCGTCGTTTATTGAAGCGCTAGAAGAAAATATTTCAAGCAATTTTATAATAAAAAATGTTTTATCCTGCCGAAGCTTTAAGACGTGGAGGTAGATTTTACTTATGTTGGGTCGCAGACTCATGGCCACTACGTTTTGCAACAATAACTCACCGACAACTTTGGTCTCAAGATATTCGCAAAATATGGTATTGGTTTACGTAACATTACAATCTTATTAAATGTTTAAATTTTATTAAAAATATGATATATTTCAGTGAAGATTTATTAGAAGTTGTAAGAAATGAGTCCGGGCGTCCTAAAAATAGATTTTCGTTAAGGTTGAGTTCCCAGTTGCTCCGAGGCTTAGTCCGTCTTTATCAGAGAAAAGTTATTGTTTATGTTGGTATGTACCTATATGTAATATAAATTATTAACGATTGGCAAAAGTTTATTATCATATTATTTTATTATTATAATTACAGGTGATTTATGCATGATGAACGCACTTGTGATGAAAAGTACTAATAAAAAGTAAGACTGTAAAAATTATTTATTGTTATAAAATTATTTTTTTAAAAGATTTATTTAATTTATAAACGAAATTTATTAAATCAATTTTATAAATTTAACAGGTTTAACCGTTTACAAGTAGCATCAGATCACCTTGAATTGCCAAGATTGGTTTTTATAGAACCTGATGATGAGGAAGTAGAAGAACAGATTGAAGTAAATATTCATTTATTATAATAGTATGATTTTCAATATATTTAAAATATCAGTTTTAAAATGTTATTTTTTGTCAATTTTTTTTTATAGAATAGTAGGAATACTGTTGCTAATATTCAAGATATAACAATGCAAGAACCAACTTTACTTGAAAATAGAGTTTTATTGGATGTAAGTTACATGTCTTAGTTTTTTATCCCAAAAATAAATAACAGAATTTTATTTATTATGTTTAATTTCTCTAGGACGGATTTGGTGAACTGCATCCAGACCAGCCCTTGCAGCTATTTGACCGTAGTGTAGAAATGATGATGGTACATGGGAGTTCTATGAATGCACATAGTGGCTTAGATCTACCAATTGATGTGTCAGATAAATCTCAAGATAGATCTCGACTTATTACAAATGAAGCACAGATGGAGATGATAGTTGAACATGATGTTACTGTATTTAGGAAATGTGTGTACTAACTAGGCTTTTATATATATATATATATATTTATAAATAATTATTGTCAATTTTTTACAGCTGTAGGTGATTTGCCTGAACCGTTGGATATAGGTAATGAGAGTAAATTATAATAGAATTATATATTTTTCTTTACCCCACTAACTCCTTACAATGTTATACAGACATCCTTCAAATTCCTGAAATCCCACCTCCAATCGCTCCTGAACCAACCAAGTTAGTTACATTTTGTGATTAATTTAATACATTATCTGTAGGTATTAAATTAGATTATTATTATATGTTAGTTTCATATATATATATATATATATATATATATATATATATATATATATATATATATATATATATATATATATATATATATATATTTATATATGTATATTTATATATTTATATATATATATATATATATATATATATATATATATATATATATATATATATATATATATATATATATATATATATATATTGTATATATGTTGATATGACACTCATGACTCAATATAATAATATTGTATAATATTTATAATTTTCACTTAAAATTGTGTTCTTCAGTTTTAAAAAAAGTCCTTTACTTATCGTCTGTAAGATATTGCTTGAAGTTGCTGCAATAAACATAAGTTTTGTCGACTGTGTCCCCAATTTAGTATGTGTAGGAACATAAATTTGAAGTATTCAGTAAAGTTTGTATGACGACTGTTAATTCTTTTGTTTCAATATATTAGCATAGGTACATAATATAAAATATTATTTTAGAGACTATATGAGCTACGTTGAAAATTAAAATTATTTCACGCTCCCCACAATGAGGATTTCTACAAGGGATCTTGTATTAACACACTTCGTTGCCATTAAGGCACTTTCGTTCCCCACATTCTGTTAAGGCATTGTGCGTTGATTGACGGAACTCAACGTCGCGCTTTGCCTCGATATCAGAATAAGGGAATTGAACATATTAAATATTTAATTTCTTCGAGTGGGAAGCGAACTTGTGTTCACAATCGCACGGCTGTGATCAAATAAAGCAAACATTAAATAAAAATTTACTCAACCACAAAATGTGAAAACTGCATTTGAGTCAGTTTAGCCGATTCAGATATTACTTTGCACAAATGTACAGAAAAGGCTTTTCTTCAATTGTCCTATTACTCTGATAATTTCTCTCATATATCGTCCATATACAAACAGACTGTGAACAGTTGCAATTTAATTTTTATTATACTTATGTATAGATATAGATTATTTAACATTTGTATTTAATCAGTCCTAGGTTCTTATGAGATTATTGTAAAATATTTAATTAGCATTTGAAATATTAAAATTTTGTAAATATTTTATTTTAATTTTGTATATTAATTGATTACCTATTTACGTGAAATTTTATTTTTAGCCATAATATGCAGAAATTGTTAGCATCGAGTGATACTTTACCTATTTCAAAGAATACGGAGGAACTTTGCTTGGAGGTATTTAAATAATTAAATTAAAATTTAGGAAGAAATGTTGGTTTATAAGTTTAACTATAATTATATAATTCACTGTAAGATTCAAATTTATTGTAAGTGAACATTATAGATGAGGGTATTACATTTTTTTAAATATTAAAAACAGGTTGCTTATTAATTATTTTTCTAATAAATTTGTGAAAGTGTTCTAATATTTCAGGAACTGGAACCGTTTGCGAAAAAGCGAAAAATACAAAATAGAATAATAATTGATAAAAAAACGCAACTCTCATCGAATTATATTTATTCACGTATCAAGCAAATTAGGGTGGAGTTACGTTGCGAGGTACTTATTAAGTGTTGTTTTTAAAACTACTTATTTAGTATTTTATATAGTTTTTTTGTATGTCCTGTTAAATTTACTAATTTAATTTGTTCGAACTCACTCAGTTGGACCGCCTAGTTCTAATTTTACCTACAATCTATTTATAAGGTTAGTAAATTGCATGTTTATCATAAAAAATGAATATATTAAAGTTTGAAACGCCATCTTTTAGTACTTCTTAAAGAGAAAAAACGGATTCCTTATAGTATAACTTCCTTGTCAGTCTGCCAAAACCATTTCTTTCGAGATCGCGTATAGTTATCAAGCTGACATTATTAAATCAAATTTTAAGATATATGGTCTCTTAGAGTACAAAAGAAATAAAACTTTTAAGTCAAGCAATCAAGAGATACAATAATTAGTATAGTATCATACGCGTAATCAATCTATAAGGTAGGTAACTACTACTCGTGGAACTACAGTTCTGAAATTTAGTTATTTAGCACAAAGTGAGAATTTACTATATAAATAATGAATAAAAGTGAATTTATATAGCATTAAAAATATTGTTATATTTACTTCTTATACGAATTATAACAATCTTATATTTATTTGTATTTTATGTCATACAAAATGAGTATATGCTAGCAAACTAGGTTTGTCAACTTTTACCAGTTGTAAGTATTTTGTAATTACCTACAATTATGAAATAGTTCGAATCCCTCGATGGGCGAGTTGAACTCATATTTCATTGGTTCTTCTTGGTTCCTTCGTCTTCATGCTGTATCCCGCATACAGCGAGTAGAAAGAGGGCACTTGGGTACTTCTTTTTAGCTAAGACATTCTGTTTCGTTTCCCACTTTTTTTCGTTAAACATCAAAGTGGCCACCGCTGTGATTTTTTATTAACATATTGTATTATATATTATACTATATCGAATCAATAAAAGCTTAACTACAAGCTTTTCTATAAAGAAATTATGTCGATTAAGTAGTAGCTCGACACTTATTTCGACAATGTTGTCGAGAGCTAAAGTTATATCACAAAGTTTTCTTACCATCCGTTCAGTAGTGTTTGCACGACTTGGACAAGAGCTGAGAGTGTTTTGTTTCCGCTAGGATAGCTACAGCGACGTCGCGCCGCTAGTGCGTCCGGCGAGCCTGCTGCTGCGCGCGCCGGCGCGTCCGCTGGGCGCCGCCGTCGCCGCCGCCGTCGCCGCCGTGTACGCGCGCGCCGCCGCGGCGCCAGCGCAGGCGGGACACCGCGAGTTGTTAGAGGTACCGTACCACGAGAGTCGGAGAGGACCTGGTGTAGAGTGTGCAATCGTCGCACTCAAAACCATAGGTAGCGGTTACTATCGGACGCCGACCCGTTGAGCCACGATGTCGTTCATATATGGACTTTTTTAAAAACGATATTATGATCTGTTAGAGTGAGGGCAATGTATACGAGCCATAGAAAACATTATAAAGATTAAATCAAAATTTCATGTTTTAAAATATATTTTTTTTGTTTATTATTATGATATGATTTGTCATAGACATAAAAGAGAGACTACAACATTTAAAGCTATAAATAATTATAATATATAAACTATAGGTACCATTAGCAAGAAGAATGACAAGAGCATCTCACCACCGTTCATTGCTAACGAATATAGATGAAGAAATCGAACCTGTTTATAAACCAGAGGTATTGAGAAAAAGTAACATATCTCAAGAAATGCAGCTGGACATATCAGAGATGCCGACGCAAAAAATATTAACAGAATCTGAAGAAAGAAAACGTGTCAGCGTATTAGAGAAATCGGTGAGCAGTAGATAATAATAATCCAGCACATGGCAGGGTTGACAGAGGGAATATGGGTAGCTTTTTTTCTGGAAAAGACGACGAACGAGCGTACATGTCAGCTGATGATGAGTTATCACCGTTGCCCACGGACACATGTAACTCCAGGGGAGCTACAGGTGCATTGCCGGCCTTTAAGGTGGAGGTAGGAACCTAGTGTTAAGACACTCCGTTCCGATAACTACTGAATAAAACATTAAATATTTAAATAGAAAATGTTCACTTACTCACTTGGCTTCATGCTGTCCCGCACATGGCAGGGTAAGCAGAGGGAACTTGGAAACCTAGTGTTAAGACACTCCGTTCAACTTCCTTTCGCCACTTTCCGCCGCCACTAACTCAACGCCGCGTTTTTGTTACGCTTGTAACAGAGCGAAGAAATAAAAACATTAAATGTTTAAATTGAAAATATATAAATTATTTCATTACCTCGAGTGGGGATCGAAAAGAACGAGAACATGTTAAATATTTCATTTCCTGTGGGGATCGAACCCACAACTTGTCTTTTAGTCACACGTTGTACCGCTGCGCCACGAGACGCCTCAAATAGTTAAATTTTTATTTGTTAAAAATGTTTTTTTTATTGTTATTGTTCTTTTCATTAGAAAGTACGTTCATTTGTGTTTATAATTATTATATAATAGCAAAATTACAGGCAAAGAGACAACGTAGGAGCGGTTTCATGTCGTGTCATGTGAACCGTACTGATGAAACTACTTTAGGCGAGTCCACTATTTATTTAATTTTTTAATGATAATCTATGATTTTATACATTTATACCCTAATGTTTAATTTAATATAAAAGATAAGTATGTATAATGAAAAATAGAAGTCATTACAGTGTTCAATCATTTTTATAAATTTAATACAAATAATTGCATAATCATTCTTATTTGCTATATAATGTATAGCTATTATATACTTTCATACGTTTAATTTTTATAGCCGAATTATAATCCATTGGAGACTTACAATTAAATATACTCTCTAGTGTAGTCTCTAAGCAATATAATATATACCTACCTATTCTTATATTTATACACTGCTATATAAATGTATACTTGTGAGTAATCTGTAACTGGTCACTGTTGTGCAAACATAAAGGGAACATAAATAAAAATTAACTTATAGGAGACGTTTAATAATGTTATAGAGCTCAAAAAATTTTTTTTATCAATATAGATTATTATGAATATTTTTTTGTATATCTGTGCGTTTGTACTCGCTAATCTTAGAAACGGCTAACTACATTTTAAAGCGTTTTCACTATTATTGTTATGTTTGTTTTATTTAAATTGGTTATAAAATAAAAAATATATATTTCGGCAAAATCGATACAATTTTTTTAAATATTCTTGTTATAAGAAATATATTGTTCTCGCAATATATTTAGTATAACAAGAATATTTAGTTATTTTATATATGTCTTAATACATCTTGCGTACCGGCAAAAGCTGTTTTCTCTCGCTTTTCTGTTTAATTCTCGGTCTCTTTTATACTTTTAGTAGCCTATATGTTGCTCCATAACCCTTTGTAGTTAGTAACTCGTAAATAATTATGCTCTTTAAAAACTACGATTATTTTGAAATGAAAACATTAAATTAACTCGTATTTTGAGTAGGTGACGCCGCGAACGAGTCGCTGTATAAAGTAATAAATTACTAACGAATAATTTAAGACTTTCCGCTAATTCATTAGAGTAGTTACGTTTAATGTACAATAAAATTACTTCAAGACCAATTCAAAGATTCAATTCTAATAAGTTTGTGATTATCGTTAAAGATATTTAAGGTAAAAAATACACTTACAGAAGCCAACAGAGAAAATATTCCATCTGAAGAAAATCAAGACGTACAACAACTAACGGCCATACTGCAAGCCGCTGGTCTCGAGGACGGACGCCCTCTACCGATTATTGAACCCTCAAACCAGGGAAGAAAAGATAGCGACTCCGAGACTCCTTTAGGAAGTCTTGATAGAACTAAAGTGTCCCTCGGAGATTCTGAAAAGACGACTGATTCCAAAAGATTCATTAGGTAAAGGACCGTTCATTAATCACGTGATGTTTTTTGTAGCAATTTTTAAACCCTCCCTTCCCCCTTGGTGAGGTTTAAACTTATTATATACTTATATGTACACATGATATCATACTGCAACCGTTCCCCTGCCCCCTTGTGATATTTTGTGACTGTTGAGTAACTCTATAAAACCCCGTATGGAACCTCACGTAATTAATGGACGGTCCCTAAGTAACTATTCATTTTAATTTTGTATATTGGACGATTTGACGGAGCAGCCTCAAGAGAGGTTAGCGTCTCTGGATGTCGGGCTGGGTTTTGAGATTCTTCTTTTGGTTTTAGGATTTTTCCTAGCTTCTCGCTGTATCCGGCACGTATCAGTGTAGACAGACGGAGTTTGGGAACCTAGTGTTGTGACACTCCGTTTCGTTCCCCACTTTCTGCCGCACTCGAGGCATTGCGTGTCGAGTGACGGAACTGAACGCCGCGCTTTGTCTCATTACCAGAGCGAAGAAACAAAAAAACATAAAATATTAAATTTTAAAATAGTCACCGCTGTACTGTATTTATCGGCTTGTGAGTACCAGCATGTCATGAGCAGGGAGGAGTGGGGCACGGCGGCCACCATGCACAAGATCTACCGGCGGGGCGGCGGCGGGGGCGGGGGGGCGCGCGTGACGCTGGACGCGCTGCTGGCGGCGGGCCCGCTGCTCGCCGGGCACAAGCGGCTCATAGCTGCGCGCCTCTTCACCTCCATACTGAGTGACGTCTCATTTTGTATCTTTGATTGAGTTGCACTCTGTATTCTGATTGCGGGGAGGAACGAACCCATATTGAAAGTAACTTGTCTTTTGCCCCGAAATAATGATGAACAAATTTATTTATTTAAAAAGAATAATAAGTAATTGTAGCAAAAAGAGCAAATAAGTTTATGTAAATAGAAGCATACAGTACTATAATATATCTAATGCCTACTATTCTGCCATGTGCGGGAACACTTAATTCTAGTGTTCGCAATAATGTCAAAATATATTAATTTTGATAAACTGTCGGCGAAAATTTCTTTCTGCATATATAGACGTAGAAGACCGTTATTATCATTTTTTTTAGTTCCTCGCTAATATTTTAAGATCCTTGTGACGAACTACGAACCTGAGACGTTGTTGAGTTGCGGAACTCAACGCCGCGGTTTGCATTGTTACTAGAAACTACTCGAAGAAATGAAAATAATAAATACCGCGGGTAGTCTTGTGCTTTATTGCGCCACGACATGCCTCTTCTCTTAATAATATAGATTTATTCGTTAAATATACAAATGTAATGAATATTATTTCTTTCTTTCTACAGAACTTAAGCAACATGGCTTTATTATCGTACATAAAAACTCTGTTACTCAAGAAATAGAATACATAGAACTCGGAGAGAAGATAACGCGCAGACACAAGTAGATTACGTTTCCATTGTTCTTTCAAGCACACTACCTGAAGAAAGTTATTTTATTTTTGTTATGTTTTTTGTTCTTAAATTTTGATTGTATAATTACATATTGTTATTAAAATTCTACTTGCGTTATATATATATATATATATATATATATATATATATATATATATATATATATATATATATATCGTGTGGCAATTTTTTTATCATATTAATTTTGGCATTTATCGTGGCGCCCCAGTGTCTCACAGTAAACACGATAGCACATTTCCTCGGTTGGTAACAAAACAAAAAACGACGCCGAGTTCCGCTTCGAAGGGATCTGCTAATAAAAATATATGACAGATACAGATAAATGAAATAATAGCAATATCGCTTAAAATAATATTTACATTTTAAGGTACATATGGATGAGCTCCCCGCTCGCACACTGTAAATATTGTGAGTTTGATGGAAACATGTTTAAAGGTTATATTTATTTCAATAATTTCGATTACCAGTTCTGGTAAGAGTGCGGCGTTGTTTCGTAACGGAATCTCTTTACGTTTTCTCTACCCCTTGCGATATAGAAAAAAGTAGTAGCCTTCATAACATACAAGTTTTTAAATAATGATCTTTTTTCAATATACGTAACATTGAACGTCTAATGGAAAGAAAGTGGTAAGTAATTCCATAGATTTGTTGCTTGTACCGCAAAGGAGTGCTAATATAATTTACTAAAGTAAGTTAGTATTCTTAAAATGAGAATTTTGGAGGATCTTAACCTATTTGTTTTGTATACAATGTCTAAATACTCAAACGTCTTTTTTAAAGATTTTTTTTTATTTAATGGTTTAAGAGCCACTTGAGCTTTGAATGGAATTCGGATACGTGGTCATACAAACCGAATAGCAAGATTCCATATTTATGAGATGAATAGCGAGTTGCTCTAGTTTGTTTAGGTAGTCCTCAATTTGGCTAGGACAACATAAACTATGATAATGTTTGGACTAACTGTATTCCAAGGTCTTTGACTGTACTGTAATATGGAATTACAGTGTTATCGTAATTTTGATAGGAGTCACTCGACCCTCGCTATCATTTTATATTGCTTGCGACTTCCTTTATAGGGTTGTATAATCCCCCTCCAGTCTGCAATTGAAAATAGATTGTTCCTAATATTAATTGAGGTAGATATGTAAAGTGGATTTCAAACAAATCTGGATATTGTCTGCATACATGCGGTAGGGTCACAGAATTAATAAAACTTGCCAAGAGTTATAAAGAAAAAACAACCCAGCCTGGACAGCACACCAGGGAGAGATCTCCTCCTACGGCCTTTAAGGTAGGTAACTTTAAAACCAGTCAATCTCAGTCGGAGATATGTTAATAGAACGTAATATGACTTACTTGACTTAATGTCCTAAGTCCCCAAGGTGGGGCAGAGGGCGTCCACAGTAGTCCTCCATTCTGTCCTATCTTGAGCGTAACAGGTTCAAAAATAAATCATTATCTACGTTATTAAAAGCGTTGTTAAAGAAGTTTAAGAAGTACGGGAATTGGGAGTTATTATTCTCACAGCTCGTCGAATGTCATCTATATCTATAACTTTGATAAGCGCTGATGTAGTACTGTGTCCAGGACGAAAACCAAATAGGAAGGACTTAGGATGGAATGGTCATTGATGAATATATTTAGTTGTTGATGGATAAATTTTATAAAATATTTATATAAACAGTTGAAATTCAACACAAACAAAATAAAATTGATATGAACAATTTATTTGAGTATAATGATATGATTTCTGTACATCTTTACTTTACACAGGTCATAAACTATTCAAGTGAACTAGACATTTTATTGAGTATCCTATAAGTAGTTTTATAATTTACACTTAACACCAAAGGGAAGCTGTACATAAGAGAAATTACACTAGTTATAATTAACTATACAGTCAATACGTAGAGGTAAGCTAAGTCTAGGCTGAATGGAACTCGAGCGTTAGCATCATCTACGATTATTTACTTACTTAGTAACATTTAGCGCTGAATAGTTAAAGGTATTTATTCTATGTCTTTATACAAAATCAGTCTCCTACTATTTGTAATCCGCTTTACAACCAACACGGGACGTACCACAGTGGACGATTGGCGATTTCTAAACTATACTATAACTGAATCCATTCATTTAATTATTCATTATAAATAAAATGTATCTATTACATCGGCTTCACATTTATTATTTTATTATCTAGTTAATTTATTATAAAAGCGCAATATAGCTTACATTAATTTTCTTTATACAATTCCGTATCCAGCTATAGTAAGCTTGAAAACACCAATAATAACTTCTGATAGTGTGCAAACATAATTATTAAAATAAGATAACAAAAAATGCATACTGTTTTATAGATTATGGCCGTGGCAAAACAAAAAATAAATAATACCATGCAGCCAATGATACAATATAATTGAACAATGATTTATTGAGGTTATTTTAATATAGACATTACATACATTTTTCAATACTCGTAATACCATGATTTGATTTGTTGAAATAATATAATGTAGCTATAGTGAAACAATCCCACGCGACAACTCACAGCCTTACAACAGTCACTCGTTAGATACTCCATAGTTCATTCGCCGAAGGTTTAGGAATGACAGTGTCTAAGGACACTAGCAGTACTTACAATAGCAGCGATAGAAATTATTAATAAATATATTAAAACGAACCGCCCGTCTCATAACATTACGAATTAGGAATATAATTAATATATAATATTTGAATTACAATATTTGAATAACAGAGATTATTTTTTATTTTTAATAATTCGTTTTAATTTTCATTTTTAAATCATATTATATAACTAGAACCTGTACAATAGGAATTTTATTTATTAACCTAAATAAAACCTAGTTCGGATGATGGATTACTATAAGATAATCATATAATCAATGTAAATTATTTAACAGCGTGAAGATTATCACAGACTTTATATGAAGACAAATTCAAAAGGCCTTTTTATAAAAAACATGCATTAGGAATTGTATTCTTGTCATATTTAAAAAAAAATCATATAATTTCAAACATAATAATAATAGCGACCGTGCACAAGATGTCGAGCTATTTTAATTCAATTCCAAGTGATGTTAATTGAAAGTTTAAATAATAGCAACAAATAGTATTTTAAATTGACTCGGTCATGTATATTTTATCTTACTGGAGAGCGACGCGCTAAGAAAATTAGGATACAAATTTCCAAATTGTCAATATTAGTAGTCGGCTCCTGATTTTGATTTTACGCCAAGGAGTCGTCCTCGAAGTCCCTGACGTCCGCGTCGTGTGCGTTCATGCTCTCGAAGTACTGCTGCGGCTTGCCATTCCACAGAGAGTCTTCGTGGGAGTTGATGGACTTGAGAGTGTTGACGTCGATGGAGTCGGCGTTCTCGTAGAGAATGGACTTGGACAGCTCCAGCGCCAGGTTCTGCGGCGAGTCGTAGGCGAGGTCGTCGGGCAGCGGGCGCAGGCGCGGGAACAGCGGCGCCAGGCGCGCCGTGCGCTCCAGGTACTCCGCCACCAGCGAGGCGCACCGCGAGTGCTCCAACTCCACTTTCCTTTCAGTATCTCGCTTCTGTAATAATTGTTTCACTCGTCGTCATTTAAAATGTCGTACACTATAATTACTATGGCGCCACTTCTAACAACATATCGTTTAATTTAACGTGTATTTGAAAACGTATTATTAAAATTGGCGCCATTTGTTGTACTATATAATTCAAACCGACGCACACAGGACACATCACAAACAATTATTAGTATAGTATTTTAATAAACCTATAATGTTAAACTCAATATTACAAAGGTTATGTACGAACGCATTTACTTTTAATTGATCACAATTTTAAAAACATTATTGCTTATCTAATTGTAATTTATAGATTCGAATTGGGTGTTGTTTCAAAAGCTTATTTAAATAGCCTAAGAGTGCGTGTTTGTTTTCATCAGTATTGCAAGTCGTTGGTAAAATTACTCGAACAGTGCATTGCCAAGTGGAACGTTTACTGTGACTGCCATTTATTGCCGTTATGCCACTATGTCCATAACTTTTTAAATAAACGAAACAAAACAAAACTCAAAGAAAAAACTAACTACTCGTACTAAATAAACACTACTACAAAGTAACCTTTCCAATATTAACAAAAAATTTAGTATCATAGTAATTCCATTACAAGATAGTTAAACGATAGCTTGTGTGTCACAGTACATAGCATATGTTTAAGGATTATTTGATAATTTAGTGGTATTTAATTACTAAATTACTATTGTAATAATTAAGCTGACTTACACCTGGTGATCATCACTTATAGACTATTAACCCCATTACAAAAAACCACATAATTATATAAAGCTTCTTTATAAATACACAATATGACTTAGTTTTATGTACTTGTATAACAAATGTGAATGAATATCATAAAATTTTCAGCCCCAAATTTTGACATGCATATTTAAAACCAATTGGCATATGTGTATGTTAATTAAAGAATTAGTGCGAAGGACAATGTTAGGCTAAAACAAACAACGTGAAAACATATGGTGTGTTTAGCGCAACTAGTCTACGGAAAATAAAAAATACAAAATCAGGCCCATACCACGTGAGATGTAGAACGCGGAATGTGGCTGAAAACAAAAGTTTTGCTTATATTAACATCTCCCCGAGTCACCATCCTTTATAATGTGCATAATTCATTCATTTTAAAAATTTGTAATTATTATTAATATTTTACATTATTTAACAATATTTTTATATTAACATGATGTTTATGTATAATTTCACTTACCAGAACATTTATTATTTAGATATTATTTATAACAGATAAATTTAATAATTATAGGTAACAATGTTAAGATGGAGGTTAGTAGGGTAGTTAGTGACAAGCTCTACGCTACGGTTCGGTTCATTCAAAAATAAAATACGCGAAATTAAACGAAACGTAAACAAATTATATTTAAAAGTTGGGTTGTGACGAACTTTAATGTTGTTGAGTTGTGAATGTAAATGATTGATTTCAATTGTCTATGAATAGATTACTAAATGTTTTCATAATTGAGGCCCTCAATTGATATTAGTCTAGCCCGTAATTGATTAAGCAATTTTCTAATAACAATACTTAACCAGCCGAACTTGTTCTTATTTTACAAGCAAATATAATTATACTCGCTTGTATAATAATAGGATATTTATTTTAAAATATATCAATTGCGATTTGATTATAATAATTAAATAAACGTTTCATAGGCTAAACTAATATTCGTACCAAAGGCCTCAATCGTACGATCAGTAAGTAAATGAAATGTCGAAAGCGAACCGTTCGTGACAACCCCACCAACAACCAAACAACGAACGAACTGAAAATGGAACGAAAACTTACGACATAATGGCATTTAAGCTCCGAACGCCGCACAACACAAACCGAATCACACGAGTTAGCTAGTGAGTCACTTGTGCACTGTCACACGGTGGGGGTTAGCACTCGGGTCCGGGGCGGGCGGAGTCCTTGAAGTTGAACCAGTTGTTCCAGAAGGATCGGGGGCGCACCTTATCGTGGGAGGGCGGGCGCGCGCGCGCCGACTGCGCCGAGTGCGCGGAGGCGAGCGAGTGCGCGGACGGCGGGCGCGGCGCCGCGGCCTTGTGGCGCGGGATGCGCGAGGGGCGCGGGCGCGGCGTGTCGGCGATGCGCGGCGACCCGCGCGGCGCCAGGCGCAGCGGCTCCAGCTCGCGCATGCTGCTGCGCGCGCGCTCCAGGCTCTCGCTGCTGCCGCTGCGCCGGCCCTCCAGCTGCCGCACGCGCGCCAGCGCACCCTCCACCTCGATGCTTTTCTCTTCCAGCTGAAAAACAAGTTATATCACATTTAGAATTGTTAGCAAACATGAAACTTTTACAAACGTATAAAAACAAAAGATCTAATGTTATCTGAAGAAATACATATAAATTTAAAAAATATAGCTAAAATATGTCTTTTAAAAATAATATTAATATAGGAAACAAACAGTTGTTTCCTAACCGTGATGATGACCAGCTTGAGAGCCAATTACTGAAGTACAAATATAATGTATTATATAGTGTTAAGTTATAAAAAAACTCTTATAAGAGAAGAAGACCCTCGAAAACAAAGTATCTACGATACTGGAGGAGAGTCACGATAAAATCAGAACGGCCCTGCGTATGATGCGTATGAAGAGTTTGATGACAGCAGACGAGGCGAAAGAGGTATGTCGAGACCGTAGCGTTTGGCGCTTCGTTCCTTTTACCTACCCCGCTAGGGATACAGCATGAAGTTAAGTATGAAGGTAAGTAAATTATAAAAATTAGGCAGAGGGAACTTGGGAACCTAGTGTTAAGGCACTCCATCCCACTTCCTTTCCACACTTTTTGCCGAATTTTAGGCATTGCATGTTGAGAGGCGGAAATCAACGCTGCGTTTTGCCTTTTACAAGAGCGAAGAAATGTAAATGTATTTAAATTAAAAATATCAAATATTTCATTTCTTCGAGTGGGGATCGAACCCAGACCCTGTCGCTTATAGTTACACACTTGTGCCGATGCGCCACGACAGGCCTCCGCCAGAATACACTAGTATGAAAAACATTTAGATAAAAAGTATATTCCTATGTACGCTATTAATGATATAAATGAATACTAATGTAATTTATATATACGATAAGAAAATTAGATATAAAAATGGGAAGAAAAGGTAAATTGGTGCGGACTAAGTGTCTGGAGAACTTAAAAAATAAAGAAAATTAATTATTTTGTATATTACGTTCAGTTATATTTTTAGATGCACTGAAATTTTTAGTGAACTCTCGACAGATATGGGTAAGAAAACTAGACTTACTTTTAATATTATAATATAAACATTTCATGAGTTTATGTCATTTATTTGTTTTAAGCGTTTAAAAATGAATAACACTTTGTCTTCATTGATATAGGATTTGTAGGTTTATTTACTTAAGATATCACGATGTGATTTGTCTTTGAATTGAATAAAAATAAAGCAAGAGAGAATTCCACGTTTAAACATTTACTAAAAATATATATTTATTAAATTTTACACGTGTAAGAATAGTCGAAATAAAGACAGCTTAGGTAACTTTCACTACATTTAAAGTACTCATCGTGACAGACGCTACGATAGTAAACAATATTGTTAATCGGTGCCATTTTACTTATATTCTTTTTATGATATAGACATATACAATGCCTATCAAATACATGCGATTATAAATTATAATGACGCTTAATTACTTTGCTGTTTGTACATTTATGATTAATTGAGTAATAGACATAGTCATTTTACTTTTACTATTTTTAGTGATATTCCTTCCACACAAAGTAATAATTTAAAAAATGTGTATATTTTTTATGAATAGCATTCTTTTTCTTCGAACGATAATGTCTTACGGTAACGGAAATTTGTAAAAAATCTACCCTACACAGATGCTTAAATGAGTTTAACAAGCATATAAGAATTCGACGTAGCTTGATGAGAACGTATGGTTTAGTTTAGTTGGTCAGAGTGTTTGGACGGTTTCAAAGATGCGCAGGTTAAAGTCATCTACGTTTATTTTTTATACGTTTTTAAATTAGTAGAATCTTTCCACTTTAATAAAATATTTAATACAAGTTAACTTTATAATTTCGCATCAGAAGCAGTCGATACCACATTTACTTCAGGGATATTTATTATTTAAAATATGCTGTCAATTACATCAATCATTAAATTGTTGCCAGTACTTGGAGGCTCGCTCTTATAGTCAAAAAATAAATAAGACCTTTAAATGATCACTAGCGTGGACCAGCAGCAGGAACACGAACTATTTCAAGCTACTGTTGAAGCCTTCATCTTTTTGAGTTGAACTCGTC
Source organism: Eueides isabella (assembly GCA_019049475.1). Lineage (NCBI taxonomy): Eukaryota > Metazoa > Arthropoda > Insecta > Lepidoptera > Nymphalidae > Eueides > Eueides isabella. The sequence continues at coordinate 7,284,485 of CM032386.1, read as the reverse complement.
AACTACATATATGGGATTCGGTAAATTATTTAATATTTGAAATAATTATTATAATATTCCAAGTAACGTATGTATATAAAATTCCAACAATTTACGTCAAACAGTTACTTATATATTAACGTATAAATGGCAGCAATTCTGTGAGTCAACTATTAAAAACCTAACCCATTTCTAGACGAACCAGAACTACTTGATTAGAGCTGACTTACTTCCTTGATGAGATGACCCTCCCATACAGATCTTCCATTCTGTATAAGTAAAATCGAGAACGACATGGCTTGGCTCTCATTTGACATTAAAGTTTTTGATGGGTTTAAATATACATAATACTACTTACTCTAAATTTAAGATCTTCATTTTGGTCTCTTGCCCTCTCCAATTTCTCCAATAGATGCGTACGTTGAGTTGCAGCTCGTCTCAGCTGTGAACTTATCACCTGGAATTTTTATAATTACGAAAATTAATTAATAATAAAATAAGTATATATATTTTATGAATTATATTGAAACAACTGTATTAAGCAATTAATTGCCAATCAATTTGTTTAATTAAAATGCTTATATTAAAGTATATTGCATATTATTATATCGTTCTTGGAATGTTTAAATATTATGTAAAGTTAGTTATATACGAATTATTACATTTTTATAGGCGTTTCAAGTCAAGTCAAGGCCAATCCGTGACGTCCTACTCCTACCGTATCGATACCGCTCACGATCTCCGAACAACGGCATGAAACTTATATTTCAATAATTCAGCTTCTTCAGATCTAGTTATATTTAGTGTATTATAACTCAGTCATTTGGCTGTGGCTAAATTAATCTAAGTAATATATGTATGTTAAGCGTCTTGCAAGACTTTTATGACAGTGTTGAAATGCTAATGTTTCTAAGGCTCATTAAATACTTAAAAATGTACATTGCACTTGAAAAATATATTTGTACATGAAAGCTTGTGAAATCTTAATCTGGTTTTTCTAGTTAAAAAACGTAATATTCTTAACCAAAAAGTTACTGTGCAATTTAATACGGTCATAAGTTACCAGTTTACAAATTTTCGCGATGATTAGTTTAAGCAATGGAGCATGAAAGCAGGACAAACAAACGAATAGATCAGCGACTTTCACATTCTTTACACTATGAAGAAGTTAATTTCCTAATATATACGTTATTTATCAAATTCTAGTTTACCATCGTTTACAGGTTACGCTACAAAAACACTTCTGCAACATAAATGTAAATCATATTCATTTCTACACGCTTATTATATTATAATTTAATCTAAATGACCTCCGAATAATGAAGATTTATGAATTATGCAAAGCGCATTAGTTATTCAAAGGGCGCAGACAGAAGCCTTCGAGTTATGAAATAAAGTTTAAAAGTACATACACCTGACCGACAAAGAAGCACTTAAGTTTTTTTTTATGGATTTTTTATTGTATGTACCGGAAACATAATACAGAATGATCTAGTTTAATGTGACTCAGTGCTTGGCCGTGTTATTGTTTAGAGTCTTTAGAGAATATATTCAGAACGTCCAAGTGTATTCATTAAAGCCGCTTAGGGCTGTCTTGTCGCTTATTATTACGTATCATACATATAATCTTATATATGTGAATGTAAGTCAGTTTATTACGCTTTCATCATTTGTAGACATAATCTTAGATATACATATGTATGTGTTAGAACGGACATAGGTGTGTTAAAAAATAAACAAATATTTAAATAGACATGATTGTTGGTAAAAAAAATAATATTTTATGCTACTTTAAATTAAAGCCTTGAAATTAATATCGTATGGACTAAAGATTAAACACTGTTTTGATTTTTTGTATACAAAAAATGCCAAATCAACCACGCGGTTCTGCTAGAAGATATTTAATTAATATTATAATAGCATCGATAATTATCTTTAATATTGTTAAATTATAATTGACTTAACGTCAGATCTACAAAGAGTTACGTGAAATATTGCTTTGTTCAAAAAACACAAAAATTGTATTTACTAGATAAATTAACTATATTATTATATAAATGAAGTGACAACTTCACAATTTCATAAGTATTGTAAAACTCGTAAGTCATTACTTCAGGGTTAATGAGATTTGATGGTATTTATTGTTTTACGCAAACGTTTTTATAACAACGGCAAAAAAAATGGCCAGATAATTTAAGTACATATGTTATTTTTTTAAACATTAATTCAGTTTATTCGTTTATGTTTTACCTTTTATATAAAACGGCAATTTAGGTTTTCGGCTACACTCCATTAGTGTTTATCGTTGCGCGTATTTTTGCCGAAATGAACGTTACGTCACTGGTTGACGAGCACTCGTTAGAGCAACAAACAGATTTGTCGTCGACAAATTGCACGTACCCACTGTGTTACCTCATTTGTTCCGCAATTAGCTGGTAATAAAGGTACACAATGGTTAATACTTTTTAACGTATTTCTAAGAATAATTTTAAAAGTGAAGTGAAACGGAAGACGAAAGCGAATATTATGTTTCATAATATAAGATAGATAATCAGATAAAGGTCGAAAGAATATTGCCGTCTTATGCGTGATTTGCGATTTCTGTTGAGGTTATGTTTAGCGTCAATGGTTCTACCTCGGGCTAAAAAGTAGAGAAAGTTAAGAACTAATCAGATTGTGCAATTCATTTCCACCCATCTCTATCGTATTACTAACGTCCGAATACGGTCATACTTTTAACGCACAAATAATTTTGATTATAGTTATATCGGGTGACTTGCAATACTCTAAAAAATTAACCGAGCTATTACGCAACTAGACAATAAATTGTTTCGGTTGTGTAAGGCACTAAATTGTTGAGAGTGAAGTGTTGTTTTTTCCGTTTTTCCATTGACAATTTTGTCAATGTCAATTACAGGAAAATATATTTACATGGTCGTTTTCTTTTTACGTAAGTAAGTCTTGAATATTTGCAACAAACCTGACTAATGTGACATATAAAACATACCTGATTCTGCACAGTAGATATGAGTAGTTGTCTTTGAAGTTCGACGGGATTGCTCTCAAGTAGAATCGCAGCGAATTTTTTTGAATCTGGTGTTGCAATTTGCGGAGGACGAGAAGGAGTTCCCAAGGCAGTGTCCAGTCGGCCCAAGGGTGTGGACGGCGCTGGAGGTGGACTTGCTGCCGCGGCAGCTTCCAGGAGAGCCTTTTGGACGAGCAGAGTATCTCGTTCATTTCGTATTCGCACCAAATCTTTACAATGTCCACATCCAGTTGATAGTGCTCGCGCAAACGATTCTTCGGCGGTCTCAGATTGTCTCTCGTCCAGTTCTCCACGTAACAGTTCTGCTTCATCTCGCAATCGTACACCTTTTCTCTGTATAACATCAAGTAGAGCCCACAATTCATCTTCGAGCGGGCGAGGGCGGGTGGTGGGGGCGGACGCGGATGCAGATGCTGAGGAGTGTGCGTCTTTTCCACAAGATGTCTCTGTACTAAATCCAGAATCTTGAACAGAAGGCTGCGGTTTCGTTCTGGCATTGTCCCCACTGCCTCCTGCGAGTTTTCTCCGTACTCGGACTCCCGGTTCCCAGTCGCGGCGCGTCTCATTCGCCGGCGTCGACGGCGCCATTTTAGAACGCAAGTTGGGAAAGGTCTCGATGACGAGATCTCGGAATTCGAGTAATGCTCCGACCTCATTCTGGAGTTCCTGAAAATTATGCAATTTTTTTATGTAAACAAGTTTATTATATTTATGTATTTAATGTCAATTAAATAAAAAGGTACCTGTTACAGTTACAGCTTATAAAGTGGGTACTTGGTACTTTGTTTATAACATAAAATACTACGATCAAAAAAGTAGGAAATTAAATTTGAATACCACAGAAATAAATTACATTAAAATAATAATAAATTACCTGTAACGCGACGAGAGACTTAGCCTGCTCCGAAATGAGGTAATGGAAGGGTCCAGGAGGCGATCGTAGCTGCATACACTCCATGCCCGAGCCCCCGGAACCACCGCTCGCGCTGTCCGCACCGCCTGTCTGCAAATTATTGTCTTTTATAGATTTTTTATATTTAATGAATCTTTCCGCACATTTCAGCATAGACACAGTAAACGTGGAAAGTCAGTGTTAAGTAACGGAATGTCCATTCCTATTAAAATACTTCCGCATCCTACTTTCCGCCGAATTCAGAAAGATTTGCAAGTTGAGCCGCGGAAGTCAACCCCGTGCTTTGTTTCGTTACCACAGCGAAGTAATAAAAATATCAAATAAATTATTGTTGAAATCGAACCCACAACCTGTCGCTTTAACAGTAAATACATTAAAGAAATAGTTCTTATTGCATTTAATTCTCTTATTAATTTGGCAACACCTCTTTAACGACATATTCTATTTTTTGAATTTAAATAAAAATTACTAAAGAGTTTAAATTGTAATGAACGTTTTAAAGTGGCAATTCACGAATTTCCTATTAACGACAGTTGCTCCTGATAATACCAATAACGTTACGTTGGATTAGTCAAGTATAAATTAAGGCCCTTCACACGTCTTGCATTCCATGAATAAAACAGTTCGCTAAGCATTAACAAGTGTCATTGATTGATATCTTTTTTTTATTTATAGCCTTTTTGTTTTTAAATTAAAAAAATAAATAAAATTTTATCTTATTAAATAAACAAAGGATAACCAAGGGAAAGCTGCATTTGTTTCTAAAGAATTGTTTTTATTATGATTGTTTATATATATTTGCTTTTTATTCAAGAGCAAACCAAACTTTATGCCTTTACAGTACGAGAATTATGGTGTCATAACCCTTAACGAAAATCGTTTCGATAATTATTAAATTTATATTTCAGAGTTTTAACGACAAGACAAATATTGTAAAATATTAAAAGTAATTATTTGAGGGCGCTTTTCTACTGACAACTGCTAAAGAAATATATTATAACTACATAAAGGACATTTAGTAGTACCAGATAGGTACAATATAGTTAGGTATCTATATCAATAGAAACCATCATGGATAGATAAAAAAAATAAGAATTATTTTAAATTATTTTCCTATCTTCAACTTTTTGAAATAATGATTGTGTGGCACCGTACAACATTTTGCATTGTTGTTTAAATTAAATTTAACATATATAAAGCAACTATTCTGTGTCCAAATAAATAAATAAAATTAAAATTAAAGCGATTAGTATTACAAATTCATATCTAGTGTGCCATACACCATTTCTATAGTTAGAAGATTTTACAAAGTATTTAATACAATATAAATATGGTCATTTTATGTAAGGGATATCTGTAAAGTTTGCTTTAGCTAGTCTTTGTTACTGATACTTTGTTTACACGTCACCTGACCGCTTTTGTGGTTGTAAAATAAGAGTTATATTTTAAGATCGGTCATATTTCTTTTGATAAGGTAGAAGGTACTTGAAACTATCATCAGTCACACTTAAGCTGAGATCTAGAGCAAATACAGGCAAGGTTACGTGTAATCTTATAAATATTAAAAAACTTGCAAATGTTAAGAATTAAATGTCATTATTTTCTTATGATATATATTCTTAAATAAGTTATAAATAATGACATTTTTATATTTTTTTTTTACAACAAATCATTCATATTCCTTCTGCCCCTACCCTTCCCTGTGCAGGATACAGCGTGAAGCTGAAATAATTAATATTAAAGTAAAACATTGTTGTTTTACTTTAATATTAAATATTTAATATAATAAATGTCTATTGCATTTTAAGCCTGTAAGTCTAACAGCTAAAGTGAATGAATTAACTTAACAACATCCTATATCCGCATGACCTATGAGTCAAGATAGCCGATAGTATATGAAACTAGCGTCACAGACTTGACTTCACCTACTTAAAATTATTCTTTAACCTTTACATAAATTATAGCCTACGTGTAATTCTGAAGTATAAGCTATATTACTTTGATGTTTTCTTTAAGTCCTTTCAGTACTTTTTACATGAAAATGAACAAACATCCATCATCACAAACTTTTATTTAATTTTACTTTCTGTTATTTCATAGTTAACAAGTATTCGCGTAAACTTTCTGTGTTATTCTTATATCTAAATGATAACGAAAAGGTTTTAGCTTTTCATTATCATTTAGCAGCACCTCTGTATTCATGCAGGTATTTAGAATTACTTGATATAAAGAAAATTAGACACACATTAATTACTTATATGAGTTCCTTTTACCTTAAGATTAATTCTAATGTAGATTTCATTAAAAACGTTTAGTTTGCCGGCAGCGATATAATCAAAAAAAAGTATTTCGTTAAATAAAGAACCTGTATCTGATAAGAAGGCTTACAAATGCCGATGTCACTTAAGTGTGATAGCATTAGTGCTGTCAATTGTGATAAAGTTCTCACTGATATTGTTTTTGTTGTTGTGAAATACGTCAGTCTATCTATAAGTGTATGTATGTATGTATGTATGTATGTATATATATATATATATATATATATATATATATATATATATATATATATATATATATATATATATCACAAATGTATGTGTATGACACACAATTAATTATGTTTAGTACATAATTTATAGCAATATATCATATACAAAAGACAAAGATCATATGCAAAGAATGGACAGTTATTTATACTTTCTAGTTCGACTACTAAAAAAATACTAGAAAATTATCAAATGTTACGAAAGTTATTCCATTGAATTTTTTATGAAACAACCATTTTAAGTTTCACTTTTCATTTCACAAGGCGATTGTATTCACTGTGTGTTATTATTATATATTTTACTAATGTATCGCGACATTAAGCGAGCGCTATCCACGAACGGGAGCTATCGCTAGAGACGGCCAATTGTTTTCTTTCTACACACGTCATCATGTGTATATTGCGCAAAAATCTAAAACAATGAATAATAAGATGAATATTTGCTATTTTTATGTTGCACTTTGTTGGTATATACAACAAATGTCTATATTATTTTAAATTCGCGCTGTTTTGTTAGTTTCGTGACTGTAGTATTTACATATCTCATAGTATCCCTAATATTCATACAGTATACTCATTATCAATCAGTTTGCAGTATTATGGGATAGATACTTAATTTAGCTACTTTTTTGCTAGCATATTTAATGCTTAAATGCTTGATTTAAAGCAAATCAGTTAACTTACAGAATAAAATGTAATCCTTACCTTGAAATTTATTTCCACATCGAGTGAAACAATAAATATTGTTTAATTTTTTATTTAATGCCGACATCATATTTAAAGTAAAGTTACTGAAAATATATTCTACATTACGTTTATTTTAATGCATACTTTGTACGTATATATAAAAAATCTATATATTACATTGAAATCTTTTTTGCAACTTGTTTTTACAGTGATATGAATACCATATAATGATAAGTTAATCAATAGTGTAGTTTGCCTTTGCTTGAGAGAAAAAGGAAATGCGTGATACATGATATTGAGGTCGAGGTGTCCTATTACAAAGTGAAATAGCAATCACAGTCACTAATAACATAGTTATGACGTAGTAACTTCTTGTATTCTGACATATTTTAAGATGATCACTTGATTAAAAATCGTCCTAAATAAAAGTCAAAAATATACGAATTGATTGACGTAAAGTTTTACAAGTGATAACAACAAAATAACAATACAAAATGATTCACCTCATATTATTAAAACAAAAATAATCAATTTTAATCAATTTTATTTAAGTATTGGTATATACAGTAATTAAATGTTGACCATACAGCTATCAAGGAAGGCGGAGGGAACGTTCCACTTCCGTTTCCCTCTTTCCGCTGAACTTAAGGTATTGCGTGTTGCTTGGTGAAACTCAACGCCGCACTTTGCCCTGTTACCAGAGCGAAGAAATTAAACCTTAATAGTAAATTTGAAAATATTAATTATATAATTTTCTCGGGTGGGGATCGAACACTCGATTGTCTTTGTGCTAATATGCCTCTGTAAAGTACATATATCATATATCTATTGACTTGTTGATACGAGAGAACTAGTTTCCAGATATTTTCGCTTAATCTATGTTATTGCGTTGATACTTTTACGTTTTTTCTATTTAGTTTTTATCAAGCTAAAATATATTCACACGATACACTTTTCTTCACCAAAAAAGAGACAATAAAAAAAGATATAATAAGGACATTAAAGGTGTTGTTAACGTGTTCAAATACGTAAAAGAAAAGTAGCCGAAGTATTCATATCCGTAGAAATGTGATATTATCAAAAAATGTATTATATTTTGTCTCAAACCCCAATGAATAGACTATGGCGACGATGATCACTTACAATCAGGAAACACGTACGCTCGTTTGCTTTGTCTTTACCGTAAAAATAAAATAAAGAATAAAAATAAAACTATAGTTTATATTCATTTTTAGTATAGATATAATATTATTTGACTCAATTAAAAAAACTTACGTATCCATAACACACGACCTCATATTTTATTAACAGTTACTCTAACAATTATTAATTGAGTCGGCTTGACTACGGTAATAAGCTTTAAGTATAACAACAACTGGGTCATGGCACCCTCATCTTAACGACTGCGTTTTTTAGATATTTTTTAGAGATAATTTTAACTCAATTAAGTGTATGTAATGTTTGTTCATATCAAATAGTGTTGTTTATACATCCACAAAGCAGAATTCTATGTTGATGCTACCATACTCTGTTAAACGACACTAACTTCCGACATGATTTTTCGTAGAAAAAAAAATTTGTTTTATATTTGGATAAAACTGGATCTGGTGGTTGGGAAAGGGACGCCCAAGAAAACATTTTCAATTAAAGTAGCCGTTTTATGTTTAGCTACACATATATATATATAAAACTTTCACAATAGAACTAAAAAGCGATCATCTGTCAGCGTGATAAAACAGTTTCTTTACCTACCCGCAGAACATATTGTCAAGATGAGCACGCAAAATATGTACTTACTTGATGGAGGTATTTTAGAATAAAATCGTTTTGTATTTGGTTTAATATTTTTAAGTAATGTAATGGTTGGATGGTGTTAAATAATAACAATATTTTTCGTCATTACAACAACATCGCTTATAGTCTATCGTGACACTGACATAGTCAAACGATAGAACATTAAAATATTTTAATATACATATTTTTAGATTGCATAGCTAAACTATAAACACTGACTATTCATATACTTTGGAACTATTTGGTTAAATCGGATCGATAAATATTAAACAACGTTTATCTCTAATTTGCGAACGAAATTTACAACGAGATAAGCCTATTACGTTGAAAATCACTAAGATAATAGCTGATAATAATGTAATGAAATGGAGTAAAACTGTATAATACAATATGTATACGTAAGTAAAACATATTATATTTTAACTATAAGCTATATCCCCATATAGAAGGGTAGATGGAGCGAACACTCCGTTTCCATAAAGACTACCTCCGTTTCCCAAGAGTCATTGCATATTGAGTGGCGAAACTCAACCTTGAGAGACCGAAGAAATGAAAATATTTAATACTAGCGACTCTCCCGCAGCTTCGCATGTTTGGATGACATTATTTAATAATTTTGCCTATTTTCTTGTTTTAATAACATTTTAAAGACAACTAATACTTAACACTTTAAATACTATTTATACATTGAAAACTAAAATTGCAGCTAAATGAATATTATTTTCTTGTTGAACTTAATATTCTAAATTTACGTAACTTTTTTATTTATTAATCGATTTAAATAGAACAACACTTAAGTGTTGCGGGAAGTTTACCAAAATATAATAATGAAAACTGCATTTAAATTAGCCGTTCCTGCGATTAGCGTGTACAAACACATTCATTCAGTCAGACAAAAATTTTTAAAATCACTATTTAGGGCCGTATTACGTTAATAAACGTATAATATTTTTTAAAGCATTTTCCATGTTCATACAGTGATCGGTTATAATTATTATATTAAGATGACATAGATGTAAATTTCTCGAGTGTGAACCGAACACACACAACCTATCATAATTACAGTCGAATTTGTATCGCAATAAATTTATACATACATGTTAGCAAGTTTTTTTTTTCTATCAAAAACGACATTTCTTGAGAAGAAAATAAAATACTCGGCCTATCGGGGCATCAGGGGTACAAAAGTGCGAGTGTAAACGCGTCGGTGTTGCGGTCGTCGGTGCGATCCCTACTGGAGGAAATTAAATATTTAATAATTTCATCTCCTCGCTCTGGTAACGAGAGAAAGCACAGCGTTAAGTTCCGACGTAGGTAAAAATATAACTATTATGTCTCACTATAGGTTATATCTACGTGTATAATATACATTATATTTGCCATTATTTTACAGGAACGTGTTATAGGTTTCGTAAGGGTAAAATAATTCAATTGCTATATATACTCGTAGTCTGAAAAAGGACATATTTTTAGAAAACCAATAGAAGTATAAAAACTCTCCTTTATTAGCTTAAACAATTTTAGGAAAATGCAACTGCATGCCACGTTCGTAAAGTAATACCCCCTGCATTACTATATAGTATAATAATGATTACATGTATCATACAAACTTTAATTTTGGTTGCCATAAATAGATATAACATATTTTGTACTAGAAAAATATCTAGAAAAATAGTTATTGTTATTGACATCAGTTGAATCAGTTTCATGCTTAGTTAATAAGGAACCAATTTGTCTTTATTTAGAATATCTTAAGGGGATCAAAATTGAACGTAAGAAGAGTCGGAAACTAAAATAAACTAAAGAATATCCGTGAAATATACAAAAAATCTTCTTAATGTAAAAAGATATATAAATTCGTTTAGAAAGTTTAATTGAAGAGTTAATTGTTGAGAGTGTATGAATGAGACATTATAAACGCTATACTGTTCACAGTGCGTTGGCTCCGGTGCTAAAAGCCTCTAATTGTTCCTTTAAACAAAATTTTTGTTGCTCAATTTCCGCTATTCGTGCGATATATTGCATTTTAAAACGGTCTTTGTAAATTTTGGATCGTCAACCATTATATATCAATGAAGAAATAATAATTTCTTACATCTAAAAGTGTAAAAGGTATTTTAATTTATTTTGTGTTATAAAATCTATACATATAATCAGTAAATCGAAACGAGATCAACGTTTAAACGTAACTTTAAGAAGATTTGACGATATTATTTTGAGAAAAAGTATATAGGGCATAAGATTTCTATGAAGGTCTTTATAGATATATGAATAGAACTAAAGCGGTTTTTGAATGCACACTACACAGTACTTACATTATACTTTTTTTTATCCTACGTCATTATTCTATATAATGTCTACTTAAATTTGAAATGTATTTAAAATATATATTTAAATTGTATATTAACATTAGATCCTGACAGAATTTTTGGAGACTAAGCAATAATCTGGTCTATTAATTAACATAATTTTATAATTAATAAATATAATGGACAGTAAATGAATATTGTCATTATAAATTAATTTAAACCAGTCATCCGTAATTTGCAATAATTGGACAATTAAAATTGTAATCTCCATTTAATTTGTGTACGTGGCGTTTCCCTTAAAAGTCTGTTGCTATTTACAGAATAAACTCAATTAATTTCATATGATACCTTTATGAGTTTGATTGAAGATTACGCCTACAAAATATGTATTTTAGACAGCTGCAACTTAGACACGGTAACTTTTTATTTAACATTGAATATTTAAAATGTGTTCAACAACCTTCACCTTTCGACAAAGTGAAAACTGGTAAAACGAGGAAACTGACTACCGAGGCGAAAGTGTTAACAATATCTATTAGCTACATTCGATCGGCTATTCGTTATTTTACTTTGGAGAAGTAATATATATATATATATATATATATATATATATATATATATATATATATATATATATATATATATATATATATATATATATATATATATATATATATATATATATATATATATATATATATATATATATATATATATATATATATATATATATATATATATATATATATATATATATATATATATATATATATATATATATATATATATATATATATATATATATATATATATATATATATATATATATATATATATATATATATATAAAATAAAAAGAAACAAAATTGTCTGACCCGATGCCATTGACCGCCTTATCGTTATTTACAAGGCTCACGAGTATTCTTAACACAGGGCGATTTAGGACAATCAATCAAAAACAATAAGTATATCGTTTAGAGGTGTTGTGAGGTGTTTGTGTTTAGGTATGTGGCAGGATTTCCTACGTGAAGTTAATGTAGGTGACGGTTTCAGAACAACACAGATAATTGCAGCAACAGACATATAATAATTTTATTACATATAATAGCTATTAGTACGCATGGGCAGTCACAGAACACTATATTACGAACCTGTGTTACCTCCGCCCAAATCACTATCCATGGAGCTATGATAATTACATGCTATGCATATAACTATAGCCAATTACTGAGTACAAATACACGCACGGTGCATTTTGATCCGTTATTCATTTTTATGAAATTATAAACACTGCATAATTAGGCGCATAGGTATAGATAGATACCATAGTAAAATAGTAAATACATTTTTGAAAAACTAAAATCTTAACTACTGATCCATCTTAAATGAAATTTTATTTGTTGTGTAGCTATTAGATTTGGGTAGGAGGATCTAGGCTGTTGATATTGATTTTGATCTGTAATATTAAATTTTATTGGACTTTTCCACGCCTGACGCAGAATCAAAGGTGTCCCGCAAAACTATAAGAAATAATGAAATGTCTCTTTAAAAATAGTTATTGAGTACGATGAGCATTTTAAAATGAAATATTAACAAAATTGAACTTTTAGAAATAATGAAATCCCACCTTAGTGAAAGCTGTTCATTCATTTTTATAAAGGAAATGTTGGGATGGAATAAAGGAAATGAATTCCATTCATTTGTTAATACTCAAGATCTGGAATGTGTAAACTATAATAGTTCAGCTAAACTATAAGACGCATATCTAGTACAGGAACCAATTGTTTTTTTTTATTTAAATGTAGCGTACTATTAATATATTTTTTTGTACTTAAAATTTATGCTTCAACACGACTTTTTACCTAATATTCCTGGATATCTAAAGTAAGTAGGTTGTTCCATAGATTGGCCTGGTGACTTTTGTTACTTATTTAAAAACTCGTTAATAATTTAAAAACGTTAACGATTGGCATAATTGATTTATTTTACTCATCCACAAATAGTCTAAGTGTTAAATAATTGATTTGGAGAAATTCATTCAAATCATTATTAAATCAATTTTATGAGTAATAATTTCAACTAAAATATTTACAGCAGGACAATCAAATATTAATCTTGAAAAATTTTATTTTACAAAGGAGAATTATTTATTTATAAAAAATTCAGTTCTTATACATTTTATATAACTATCAATAGTCCTGATACCTACTACTAAAATTTAAAAAAGCTCTTGTTATGTACTTTCTGATTACATAGCATTTACTGCTTTATTTAGTTTATTTCTTTGTTAATTGTTATATATATATATATATATATATATATATATATATATATATATATATATATATATATATATATATATATATATATATATATATATATATATATATATATATATATATATATATATATATATATTATATATATATATATATATATATATATATATATATATATATATATATATATATCGAAATGATATGTGTTGTGTTGGAGAACTGATTTAAAATTTCACTGTTAAATACTTATATCAATATAAAATAATCGCCTCGTGTAATTTTTTTATAAAATATACTTTTTGCGAGCAAAATGTATTTATTACAAACTATATGGTGGCGGTGGAATATTATTATATGGTTGGTGTTAGATGATGGTGGACACGGGCTCGAGATTCGAGACGTTTGTCTCTTTGTTTGTTTGTTTATAACTTTTTTAAAGTACCTACATATGCCTGCATGATTGATGACAAATTATGAAATTTAAATATTAATATTATTTAACTTCCATAATTTTTAAAATGGTCTAAAATAGTACCTACAATTATTATTAATATTTGTATGTGTTTCTTAGCTTAGATATTATTTTGAACAAGATATATATGGATAGGATTTTTTGTCTATGACAGTTTCATATGAAAAATATGTTAACATTAATATGGGTGGTAGGGACCGTTGTAACTTAACGACGACGTTTAACGATTGACGGACGAGGTGGGTAAAAATAAATTTTAACACACTTTTGCGTCGCCGATGTCAACTAAAAGGTAATATTTTTTTGTATATCTACAATAAAAGTAAAATGGTACAGTAAAATTGTAACAGGTAGGAACTTTGTTGTTAGCTGATCTTCTAATTTTGATATCATTTTGAAGACACAATTATATTTTTATTTTAACTACATTTTAACTTGCAGATATATAACCTGTGCTGTATACAATTAAAAGAATCTATTACTGCCGTATCCAATCTACCTACTCACTACATTAGGTTACGTTATCATTATAGACAAAAATTATAACAATTTGATTGATAGCCTTCTTTGTTACATATATTGTAACACACAATAATATAATATAAACGATAGTACATAATATATGTACACCTTACCTTACCTATTCTTGTATAACACTTATTGATAAATAATATATATATATATATATATATATATATATATATATATATATATATATATATATATATAAATAAAAAGTATATATTCGTTGCTTTCACTTTCGCACCGTTTCGTCGCCTTTACAAAATTGTCTGACCCGATGCCATTGACCGCCTTATCGTTATTTACAAGGCTCACGAGTATTCTTGACACAGGGCGATTTAGGACAATCAATCAAAAACAATAAGTATATCGTTTAGAGGTGTTGTGAGGTGTTTGTGTTTGGGTATGTGGCAGGATTTCCTACGTGAAGTTAATGTAGGTGACGGTTTCAGAACAACACAGATAATTGCAGCAACAGACATATAATAATTTTATTATATATAATAGCTATTAGTACGCATGGGCAGTCACAGAACACTATATTACGAACCTGTGTTACCTCCGCCCAAATCACTATCCGTGGAGCTATGATAATTACATGCTATGCATATAACTATAGCCAATTACTGAGTACAAATACACGCACGGTGCATTTTGATCCGTTATTCATTTTTATGAAATTATAAACACTGCATAATTAGGCGCATAGGTATAGATACCATACTAAAATAGTAAATACATTTTTGAAAAACTAAAATCTTAACTACTGATCCATCTTAAATGAAATTTTATTTGTTGTGTAGCTATTAGATTTGGGTAGGAGGATCTAAGCTGTTGATATTGATTTTGATCTGTAATATTAAATTTTATTGAACTTTTCCACGCCTGACGCAGAATCAAAGGTGTCCCGCAAAACTATAAGAAATAATGAAATGTCTCTTTAAAAATAGTTATTGAGTACGATGAGCATTTTAAAATGAAATATTAACAAAATTGAACTTTTAGAAATAATGAAATGCCACCTTAGTGAAAGCTGTTCATTCATTTTTATAAAGGAAATGTTGGGATGGAATAAAGGAAATGAATTCCATTCATTTGTTAATACTCAAGATCTGGAATGTGTAAACTATAATAGTTCAGCTAAACTATAAGACGCATATCTAGTAAAGGAACCAATTGTTTTTTTATTTAAATGTAGCGTACTATTAATATATTTTTTTGTACTTAAAATTTATGCTTCAACACGACTTTTTACCTAATATTCCTGGATATCTAAAGTAAGTAGGTTGTTCCATAGATTGGCCTGGTGACTTTTGTTACACTCGTTAATATTTTAAAAAGGTTAACGATTGACATAATTGATTTATTTTACTCATCCACAAACAGTATAAGTGTTAAATAATTGATTTGGAGAAATTCATTCAAATCATTATTAAATCAATCTTATGAGTAATAATTTCAACTAAAATATTTACAGCAGGACAATCAAATATTAATCTTGAAAATTTTTATTTTACAAAGGAGAATTATTTATGTTAAAAAAATCAGATTTTATACATTTTATATAACTATCAATAGTCCTGATACCTACTACTAAAATTTAAAAAAGCTCTTGTTATGTACTTTCTGATTACATAGCATTTACTGCTTTATTTAGTTTATTTCTTTGTTAATTGTTATATATATATATATATATATATATATATATATATATATATATATATATATATATATATATCTCGAAATGATATGTGTTGTGTTGGAGAACTGATTTAAAATTTCACTGTTAAATACTTATATCAATATAAAATAATCGCCTCGTGTAATTTTTCTATAAAATATACTTTTTGCGAGCAAAATGTATTTATTACAAACTATATGGTGGCGGTGGAATATTATTATATGGTTGGTGTTAGATGATGGTGGACACGGGCTCGAGATTCGAGACGTTTGTCCTTGATCTTAATTTGAACGGTTTATAACTTTTTTAAAGTACCTACATATGCCTGCATGATTGATGACAAATTATGAAATTTAAATATTAATATTATTTAACTTCCATAATTTTTAAAATGGTCTAAAATAGTACCTACAATTATTATTAATATTTGTATGTGTTTCTTAGCTTAGATATTATTTTGAACAAGATATATATGGTTAGGATTTTTTGTCTATGACAGTTTCATATGAAAAATATGTTAACATTAATATGGGTGGTAGGGACCGTTGTAACTTAACGACGACGTTTAACGATTGACGGACGAGGTGGGTAAAATATAAATTTTAACACACTTTTGCGTCGCCGATGTCAACTAAAAGGTAATATTTTTTTTGTATACCTACAATAAAAGTAAAATGGTACAGTAAAATGGTAACAGGTAGGAACTTTGTTGTTAGCTGATCTTCTAATTTTGATATCAATTTGAAGACACAATTATATTTTTATTTTAACTACATTTTAACTTGCAGATATATAACCTGTGCTGTATGCAATTAAAATAATCTATTACTGCCGTATCCAATCAACCTACTCACTACATTAGGTAACGTTATCATTATAGACAAAAATTATAACAATTTGATTGATAGCCTTCTTTGTTACATATATTGTAACACACAATAATATAATATAAACGATAGTACATAATATATGTACACCTTACCTTACCTATTCTTGTATAACACTTATTGATAAATAAAATAAGAAAAAAAAAAAGAAATGAAGCGGTTATACCTTTTTTTCTCCATAAACATCTTTATTATATGGCAATGATGATATTTGAGAAAATACCTACAGGAAAAAAACGTGTTATGTTATAATACATATATAAACAGCTTAACGGTCTATCAGCTATCAATCTTAAGAGCTAAAAACAGTTGAAGGCAGTACACGTGGCTGACATGCGATTAGTCACGTTCGTGTTCGATAGTGGTGAGTTTCTCAGCTGGATATATTAATTGTTTGTAACTTTTCGTGAATTGTGATTACAATTACTGTAACGAGAAATAAAAAAACAACTTGATTTGAGTCTCACTTTGTAAATAAAATGAAATATAAAATACATTTATTGCATCTGACTTGTATTGATCAGTATTGAGAGAATAGTAAAATTTAGATCAATATTGTCTGTTTCCCATGTCTGATTGGACTAAGAGTATTAATTTACGTAGATAGAAAGTTTGCTTAGAGTATTAGTTTCCGCTTCTGTCCATGAAAAATCTCTAAAATGAGCAAGCTGAGAAGAGTAGAGAGCTGATTATTTTAAAATGTAGTTATCTCTGCCTACAAGTGAAACAGGTGAGAAACAGAAAGCTCACCTACGGCGTATGTTAAAAGAATACCTGTTTTTAAAAAGTAGACTCACACTCAAAATAGATGTTACTGTAGAAACAAAACAAGTAGGTACCATCAAAAATGTAAATAAGTATATACAGAAAAGCAAAACTTACAGAGCGTCAAGCGCTTTGAATATTATTCAAAATTCAAATACTTCATTGAAATAAAAATGAATTTGAGTTTTATGATAATTCTTAGCGCTATTTCTGAGTATAGCGAGGCATTCGTTAGCTTGTATCATATTTAAATGTTTGCCACAGAATCCTTGAGCACGAGGTCAAATTGCACTTTACTAGGTATTATTAAAAGCGTCGAATATACACAATACATATAATGTGCCAGGTAAGGCGAAGAAGACTAATAATTATTTGATAAGCATATTGTAAAATAATGCCATTGTTAGTTTTAAATAAAACGCATTCTTGCCTCATTACTATTTTTTTATATAGAACAGATGCCTAGCTTCACGCTGTATCCCGCACGAGGCAGGGTAGGCAGCGGGAACCCGGGAACCTAGTGTAAAGACACTCCGTTCCACTTCCGTTCCCCACTTTCCGCCGAATTTGAGGCATTGCGTGTTGAGTGGCGAACTCAACGCCGCGCTTTTTGCCTTATTACTAGAGCGAAGAAATGAAACATTAAATATTTAAATTGAAAATATTAAATATTTCATTTCCTCGAGTGGGGATCGAACCCAGAACCTGTCGGTTACAGTCACACTCTTATGCCGCTGCGCCACGACAGACCTCAGATGCCTAGCGATGATTGCTAAAGCTGTGTTCAGCTACTACCTGTTACGTTAGTCAAGCTAGTTGTGGTATATAACAGTATCTTTTAAATGGTTGATAAAGGTCAATTGCACATCTACATACCTGTTTCCGATGATGTCAGTCATTGCTAAATAAAAAAATGTCCAGGTACAATTCACGTTATTTTTTTTTAGGTTTCGCATATAGTCAAGCAAAAAGTTGCGGAGTAAGCTTCATTCTAAGACTGTATAAAAAATATATGGAAGATAAAGTTTTAATTGGACATAAAACCAATGGACCTCTTGATATAAAATAATTGCTCCATTTACCTGCATATCGCCGTTACCCTAAAAGACATGGTCCCAGTATCCGGCCCAATGGAGGAATGCGAACCATTATATATAATACAGCTGCTGTTTTGCCGACCCCCTTATAATACCAGGTGTTTGTCTTAAGCCCTATAATAATTATAACATTAAGGTCTTACTATTTAGTATGGTCCAAAAATATATAACTTATTTAAATCAATACTTTAAACAAGCACTGCAAGGACCAATGTCATATAATGGGGTTTCCTGTTTTTATTATACTGATTTACTTTTATAAAATGTACATATATTTGTTTTTTCTTGTAATTGTTTTTAAAAAGTAATTAGTTTTGATTAATAAATACGAGACGAACGAGAAAAGTAATTAAATATATTATTTTTATTTATATTCATCAGATAACAAAGCATTTAGATGTTAATGTCATCAAATTGGCTTGTGGGCCGCGTAAGTCGTTTATCCTATTCACGGCTGTTGTTTCAACGGTTAGCGTGGGCGAGCGATTGTTGCACCCACTAGTCGTTCTGATAGATTGCAGACATAAAGTTAGTCACTATTAAAGGCACTATGCCCGAGTTGAATCAATTCTTATTAGTTAAGCAAGTATTGCTAAGATTCTGCATTATCAGGAAGATAGGTCATATATTTCATTGTGGAGGAATCGTGACATGTTTGTTTAGCAAGTATTGTGATATTAATTAGTTTTTTAATTTAAATTTTTATTTTTTTTTTTTTAATTTTAAAAAGCGTATAATAATTTTGAACGAAGCAGGATTTGAACCCGCGCCTCTGGAATACCGTTCCAGCGCTCTGACCAACTAAGCCATTCGTTCTCACCGAGCTCCGCCGAAATTTTTATACGCTTTGTTACAAATTATTTATGTTGTTAGCATCTCTGTAGGGAGATTTTTACAAATTTCCGCTACCCAAAGACAACTCGTAAGAATTATCGTTTGGCAAGAGAGAATACTATTTATTTTTAATATTTTTACTATGTTTTAAAATGTTATTCCACACTGAGGACAGAAAATACTAAACTTAAATTTTTAAAATTTTAAAAAGCGTATAAAAATTTTGAACGAAGCAGGATTTGAACCCGCGCCTCTGGAATACCGTTCCAGCGCTCTGACCAACTAAGCCATTCGTTCTCACCGAGCTCCGTCGAAATTTTTATACGCTTTGTTACAACTTATTTATGTTGTTAGCATCTCTGTAGGGAGATTTTTCCAAATTTCCGCTACCCAAAGACAACTCGTAAGAATTATCGTTTGGCAAGAGAGAATACTATTTATTTTTAATATTTTTACTATGTTTTAAAGTGTTATTCCACACTTAGGACAGAAAATACTAAACTTAAATTTTTAAAATTTTAAAATTTTAAAAATCCTGCTTCGTTCAAAAATTTTTATACGTTTTTTAAAATTTTAAAAATTTAAGTTTAGTATTTTCTGTCCTAAGTGTGGAATAACACTCTAAAACATAGTAAAAATATTAAAAATAAATAGTATTCTCTCTTGCCAAACGATAATTCTTACGAGTTGTCTTTGGGTAGCGGAAATTTGTAAAAATCTCCCTACAGAGATGCTAACAACATAAATAAGTTGTAACAAAGCGTATAAAAATTTCGACGGAGCTCGGTGAGAACGAATGGCTTAGTTGGTCAGAGCGCTGGAACGGTATTCCAGAGGCGCGGGTTCAAATCCTGCTTCGTTCAAAATTTTTATACGCTTTTTAAAATTTTAAAAATTTAAGTTTAGTATTTTCTGTCCTAAGTGTGGAATAACACTTTAAAACATAGTAAAAATATTAAAAATAAATAGTATTCTCTCTTGCCAAACGATAATTCTTACGAGTTGTCTTTGAGTAACGGAAATTTGTAAAAATCTCCCTACAGAGATGCTAACAACATAAATAAGTTGTAACAAAGCGTATAAAAATTTCGACGGAGCTCGGTGAGAACGAATGGCTTAGTTGGTCAGAGCGCTGGAACGGTATTCCAGAGGCGCGGGTTCAAATCCTGCTTCGTTCAAAATTTTTATACGCTTTTTAAAATTTTAAAAATTTAAGTTTAGTATTTTCTGTCCTAAGTGTGGAATAACACTTTAAAACATAGTAAACATATTATTAATTAGTTTTTTAATTTGACCTGTCGTGGAGGAGGGGTGACAAATAATAATTAAATATTTATTGTTTTAATATCTTCGCTAGTAGAAAGGCACCGCAGCGTTGAGTTCCACCACTCACCATTCCAACAGAAAGAAAGTATTAGCATTGAGTTGAAATACCTAATCAAATCTAATCAAACGTGTAATTAAAACCACAAAAATAGTAGATATTGCGACAGGGTTTTTTTGTTACCTTGTTGTTTCCTGATTTGATACCATTTATAGTCATTTAAAGTTTGCAAAATAACAAATTACTAATTTAAATTTACGAAAATACCTATTAGGTATATTTTTAAAACTGCAAAATCTTCTTCGGATAGGTCTTATATAAAATGACATACCCTAGGCTGCACGCAAAAAACGCCAAATATGTAGCTGAGGCCGCTTTTGTACATGAATAAGTATACCGAAAAGATTTTCATAACAAAGTAGTAACCTTGTAAATATACCTACTGCACGACAATACATTTTAAAGTATGAAAAAAGATATATAAGATAACAAAAGAACATATAATTCTTTCATCAATATCAAATAAAAAAAATATTAGGTCAGCATTCAACTTCCTATAACAGATGTTATATAAAAATATCATAAAGCTGTAAGTAAGACGAATTAGATTATTATTGATTTCTCAGGTCCGTTGTCCAAACAAATCTACTGTCTGTAACATTACAAGGCCAGCTTCTCAATATTCCGGATAATGACCCGCTTTGACTAGTTTTATTAACTTTGATCTATGTATCGTAACTAATACATACAAATTCATTTAAACTCACGACAATTCAGGATTATATATATATATATATATATATATATATATATATATATATATATATATATATATATATATATATATATATATATATAAATATATATATATATATATATGTATATATATATATAAATATATATATATATATATATATATATATATATATAAATATATATATATATATATATATATATATATATATATATGTATATATAAATATATATATATATATATATATATAATATATATATATATATATATATATATAAATATATATATATATATATATATATATATATATATATATATATATATATATATATATATATATATATATATATATATATATATATATATATATATATATATATTTCAGCTTCACGCTGTATCCCGCACAAGGCAGGGTAGGCAGAGGGAAAGGAAGTGAAACCTAGTGTTATGACACTCCGTTTCACTTCCGTTCCCCTCTTTCCGCCAAATTTGAGGCATTGTGTGTTGAGTGGCGGAACTCAGCGCTGCGCTTTGCCTTACTACCAGAGCGAAGAAATGAAACATTAAATATTCAAATTTAAAATATTAAATATTTCATTTCCTCGACTGGATCGAACCCAGAACCTGTCGGTTACAGTCACACTCTTGTTCCGCTGCGCCACGACAGGCCTCAAACTTAAACCATCAAACAATATATATATATATATATATATATATATATATATATATATATATATATATATATATATATATATATGTATATATATGTATATATATATATATATATATATATATATATATATATATATATATATATATATATATATATATATATATATATATATATATATATATATATATATATATATATAATTAATGTAAGAAATGTATGTTAACTTAATGAAATCTTTCTCATTTTTCAGCTTCTAAGTTATTATAATTATTTTTCGTGCTTTAACAACTTATTATAAAACTGCTAAGTATTTAAAAATATTTACAAATATAACAATGAAAAAACAAAACATGGTCAGGTCACCACAATCAATATGTTTTTCGAAACATTCTTATCAATTCTCTTCGTATCTTATTTTCTCTGATTTCTTATAGTTTCACAATGTGTCGTATCAATCACATGATCGGATGCCGTGTCGTATCGGTTTTATTACTTAATCGTATACATGTGAATGATTGTCCAAAAAATGTTATACATATATGTATAAAATAATATTATTTTAGATTAATAATCTTTTTTTTTTAAAATAGATGGGTATATGGCAAATTAATAGTTTTCTGAAAACATCGTGTACAAAGTACAAAATAATGTTTAAGCGTGTATGTATCAATCAGAAAATTGTTTCTTAACATTAATAATAATGAGAACTATATATATATCTTGTATAGTAAACTATACTCGTATATCTTGTAACATCATAAAAGATTATAGCTGACAACGCAACGCAAGAAGGAAATCCTAGTGATGCAAGAAATTACTCAACATAGACTACATTTCAAACCTTTCAAGTAAATATATTAATTCTATTACCATAATAATTTAAGCACTGACTTATTAGCAGAATTTTTCATTGGTCGACTTAAGTTTGTTAACTTTAATAAGTTAGTTGTATTTCTCTTGAAATTGATACGAAAATCTCCTAAGGGGCTTTTCCCGAATCCAACTCGCACTTGACCGGTTTTAATAAAGTTGTAGCCATATAATTTTGCTTTTGGCGATTTTTTATAGACTTCCTTCCAATATACGAAAGGTTGATTTAGTTAGGTAAGTCGTAGAGTTGTTACTACATTGATGTATAGATAAAACTATCCCATTTCCGTCTAGTTGTTTTATAAGTATGTATTTACAAATAAATATATTTGTTACGACTCACAAGATACGTCTCATAAAGCGTCAACAGCTGCACTTCATAAAGATAAAAGCAATTGAAATAATTGATGGTACAAGTGTCGTACTACTTACAAGGGCCATTGAGTTCCTTTAATATCTCCAGAATTCAGCTATAGCCATATGAGAGTTCAATTAACTATGTCTCAAGATTCGACTACATTTTATCGACACCTAAAATGTTAAAGGTTTAAATGTAGATATTTTAATATATCTTCAAAAGCTACTCCGAAACAATTAATAACCTTCATTCAAAAGAGCTTACGTATGTATGAGTCACCAAATAGACGATAGACGTGTAAGAACGGAGGTGTTTTCATGTTATTTAGGCAAGCAGCAAATACACGATTTAATAATAAACTCGAAGAATTTATAATATAAATTATAATTTAATATTGTACTGTAAATCTTTGTAGTGTTGATGATGACAAATTAAGTAAAAGTATTTTCTTATTTACTGCGATTATTAAATATATTTCCGCAATCTGAAACTATTCATAATATGTTGAAAAATGTAAGTATTTCTTACCTACCATAATAATATAAAAAAATATAATAGGATTTTGGCTTTAGGCTCTAAAATATGTTTAACTGAAATTCTTTAGTATTTGCTATCCTAGAATTTCCAGTTTCGTACGAATAAAATGACCCTAAGATACCAAGTTGTTTAATAATTAATTTTAGAGTTAGAGAGGTAGCTACTGTTTACTGGATACAATATCCTAGCACTTGTGCTTTGTGACACTAATTAGTGTCCTATAGTTGTTAATAAATTAAATAAATATTATCGAAAAGTAAATGAATATTATTCGATAATAGACTGTTGGAGATTAAGTTGAAGGTGTTACTAACGAAAAACTAACAATTCAAACCAACACGTAATTTCTTCGACCTTCTTAACAAAAATGTATTCTTTGTTTCCTTTTTTTTTGAGATTTTCTTTTGTATTTATATTTCATTTTACAATGAATAAATAAGTGTATAAACTGGGTCAACAATAAATGTTTTAAGATAATTCTTTCAACTCGAACATGCTGCTCGCTTAGTCACTTCCTTGAACGAAATTAAATCCGACTCCGTTTACGGTAAACGTAAATATTACCGTCAGTTTAAAATAGAATGACTGCTTTCCATGCGTTCACGACTACTTTAAAACAGTTACGCACTGTTTTAAAATGAATGTATTAAGAATTAGCATTTCATAAGGCTGAGACATTTGTCAACATATTGAAATCGATTGTTAAGAGAGTGGGACACTTTCACTGTCTGAATCAAGACTTGATCTAGTTCCATCAGCGGCTGTGGGGATTAAGATCGGACGCCGGAATAATTCACAACACGTTTTATAAAGGCTGCGCACACACATCGTTGCATAGTTAGGCAACACTTTCTATTCTACGCTACGGTTAACGAATAACTGCTCATTTAATTTACATGAACCACGGACATAATCGACGCATGAGATGCGCTCCGATAATGGATTACGTAAAGGCCATTGATAGACTAGTTATTAATAAAAGACTCTTTATATTTCACAAGTTTATATTTCACTCAGTATATTAGAAGGTGCCTCCTAAGCACTACTAATAAGTAATATAATTTAATAAGAATTTACTAAATCTACTCATTTTTTGGTGACATCGTAGGTAGGTACTAATTTTATGTGTAGCATAATTCTCTGTTACACATAGATTTAAAAACCTTGCTTTCTGTTAATTAGATCGATTGACAAATGTTAATATATTCAAATATTAATAATTCATTATATATGTTTGATCAATATTTTATTAGGTGATTTAAATAATTTAGAATGTTCCACAAAACCATATTTTTGAATTTTGTTTGAGGACACTTTCACTTTGCATATTAAACTAGAAATACATATAATTAACCTACTGTAGAAATCTTTTTAATTAAAACAATCCGTGAAAAATGTCGGTATAGCCTTTTGAGTTTGCATTGTTATGATGTTACGTTGTTTCGAAATTTTAGGAAAAACCTATGTAATAGGTACGTATTCGTAAGCAAATGGCGCAAATTACCACTAGTTCCATGAGCATTGGTAAAAGTATTATGTATTTATTATATATTATTAATGAATAAATATAATATATTTTTTATTAACATTATACATAAATAAGTATGTCAGAAATCGCGAAAGTCGTAGCATAAATAATATTGTAGGCTAAGTGATATTAATATCGTCAAAGAACAACCCAAGCATTTCTCTACGCCCTAGTTAGTTCATACTTTTGTAGGTAATACGAAATGTAATAGGTGTGCAACTGCGTAAGTTTCTTATAGCAATACTTCTTACTACTCGTTATTCCCGTTACTTTGACCATTCCCAAGTGAAGTTTTCTCAACTTTAGTAAATTATTACTTAAAATTAGGCTATAGGATATTAATTTAACCCACCCATACAAAATTACAGTGACATTAACATTATAGGCGACTAATCTAGAGAAAAATAAATATATTGTTCGAAAGCTCATTGTCGGGATTGAGAGTAGATTATAGCTTCGATTTAACAGTTGAGATGACTTGTGGTGGGAGACGGAAGTGGCGACGGAAGCGGCGTCACGGTCGTGCGCACCATTATGACGACACAGTGCCGGCTCCCGATTACGAACAACAGGTCTGTGGCTATAAGCCTATAATCATTGTAAACTTTAAATAGTGAAATTTGTTTATTTAGTATTATTTTATGTGTTATACAAAAACATATGGTAATATTGTTAAACACCGCCATGCTATTTCATTTGATAGTACACATTTTGATACTAATTTAAATAAGTAAAATAATTCAACGTAACAATCCGTAACATGGATGGACTTACATTATAAGGGACTTCGTATAAGTGACACGGTTGTCAATTTCAAAGTTAGAAAGCAGAGTTACTCACACAGTGACATAAATGCACATGATAGCGATTTGATTTAAAGACATAGCCCCCTCTGAGTGGTTACAGTCACGCTATCAATAAAATTGTCTCGCAAAGATTTCTCAATTAGTTAATACGTAATAGTTAAATTGCAACAATATTATTGTTATTGCACAACTTTCATCATCTATCGTTATTTTTTGTATTAAAGCTATAACTTCGTTGTTAACTCTTCCATTTCGAATAAAGAAATAACATATAGCTATTTATTATTTATTACCTCAGGTAAGATATAAGAGTAGATAAATAATTGAAATGGTGTAGAATACAAAATTAAATGGCAAAGTAACAATTATATACATACAAACAGAATACCATGGCTATATTTAATATTATTATCATACAAGAAACAATATCGTATATATACACGCTTGTATCTTAGCATAAGACAGAGTTTAAAATACAGAGTGAGTGAAAGCCGTGAATATCACATTAAAACTATTTATATATTTTTTTCTGAAAGCTTATTAAAATTATGGGACGGATCAAACTTTAACTGTATAAAGTATTACGAAGTAAGAACAATCAAATTGGATTATTCTCTATATTATAAGAAAAAGAAGTCAAGGGCCAGTATAGCACATTGGATACTATTACAATAAAAGCCACTTTACGAATGAATTGTCTGTCGTCAGAGGAGCGTAATTCAATTATCGCCCACAGCTCATAAATGGGTTAGTGGCCCGGCTTCCCCAGTAGAGTTTGGCCTCGTGTAGTCAGTCATGCTTTATATTACTACCAATATAACGTTCAAATTATTGAAAGACAAGAACTATTCTACCTCAGTTTACACTTCATACTTTCATCACTCACATTATATATATATATATATATATATATATATATATATATATATATATATATATATATATATATATATATATATATATATATATATATATATATATATATATATATATGTGTGTGTGTATACGCACATATCATTATAAGTATTTTAAAAAATGAGTTACGACTAACATTCCGTAACATAAGTTAGATTATAAAAAGATAATAAAACAGAAACTTAGATTTTAAAATAAATTTAAATAACACTGGTTATTCATTAAAATTATACATTAATTAACCTTGTTTCACTGGCCCCCAAAGTTAGTTTAACATATTTTGATTTGTTCACAATTTTATTGACTAACTTACCACCAGATTACGTCGTAAACCAAACCAGATTTAATAATATCTGATGCTTACCTGAAAAAGAAAAAAAATACGACTATTAGATTACACAGTTAGCTTGCAAAAGTAAAAAGTTAAAATGCGATTAACCTACTTAAAGTTAAAAAATCAACTCAGTCAGTTAGATTTAAAAGTTCAATTATAAAACGCAGCATAAATTAGGCATATTAACAAAACTAATATGATTTTTTTTGCCGCATATAATACATATATGACAAAGTACCTAAGGGTTGATTATTTAAAATGGTGACGCCAGCATCGCTCACGTCACGTACTGTACTATTATCTTCACTCATACTTAGTAAATACTTTAAAAGTCAAATTAAACAATAATTTATTTGAATAGTTAGAACAAAATCAAAACTTAATACTATTTATTATAATTACAAGTAATAATGGTAATAACTTAACTTTTTATAAGGATCGCCTGCACTCACCAAAAGCTGGAGCAAAAGTGATTTTGGATCTACATTTCTCTTTTACTTCAGCTACTGGCGTCATATTTTATAATAACATGGCGCCACTTGTCAAGCGTAAAATCAATGCAACTTAATATTTAAATACTTCTTATTAACAATTCTATCATAATAATATTAAAACATACTTAAAGGTCTAATTAAATTATAGTTAAATTTTATTTACAATATTATTAATTAAATAACATTTACACCGACTCTTTACTGAAAATTGATTATTATTTACAATTACATTGTTTCAAGCACCTTACTTATTTAACTTAACAAGTTAAAAGAGCCAAGACAATATTATTATAAAATATTGTAAAACTTACATTGAATTATAATTATATTTACACATACTATTTTCATAATTAAAATTGATTAAATTAACTTGACAGGAAATGGATTGTTATTAATTATTACATTTAAATCAGAGACATTTCTTAATATTAACACCCCAATAATCCCACTTAATTATAATTGTTATTATGTTATTAAATCATAGCCACAAATTGGCCGACATCAACTATTAAACAATAAATACACCTCACCATCTTTAATTAAGAGTTACATTTAAATGAATTATTTGTAATAGGCAATTTTCAGAAACTAATGTGACTGATAAACGGCGTCGCGCCGATACGGCCATACTGATAGGCAGTGCGCGCTCTGCACTAGTCTTCTTTTAATGTAGTATGTTCTTCATTCCGACTGGGTAGATTGAGAATTGACTGTAGCATCTTCACAAGAAGACTCCGAGTTCGTTACGATTTCCGCCGATACTGTTGCCTGCTGACCCGGTTGTGGTGCTGCCGAAGTTGATCATGAGACACTTTGCGTGGTCTTCCTCTACCTAGTACTTTTTTTATCATGTAGCGTTAGTTATCTAGGAGGCTACGTATTTCATAGGGTTCACTGTATTTTAAATCTAAACAATTTTGATTGCGTGGGTTATTCTTTAGTAAAACGTAATCACCTTTTGGAAAAAGACGAATATGAGCTTTGTTTTTATCAAATCTTTCTTTTTGTTTCTGAGCTTCATTTTTGTTGTACATGTTGGCATAGTTTTCAATGTCTACAGCCTCTGCTTCATAATCTACAAGATGCAAAAGTTCTGGAGTTTTTTCGTCGAGTAATTAAAGTAAGTGGGGCAATTCCTGTAGTACTTTGTGGCGTACAGTTGAATGCCAACTGTAAGTTGTCAAGTAAAGAAGGCCAGTCTTCCGTTTCATAATTATTTATCATAATAAGCCCGTTTTTAAGTGTGCCTACCATTCTTTCCACTTGGCCATTAGCTCGGCTTACTCCTGGTGAAATTGAATGGATGTTAATACCAACTTTATCAAAATAAGACAAACTCGCCAAGAAATTCACGACCACCGTCTACTATTACTTGTGTAGGTGCTCCAAACAGGTATACCAAACGCTTCAAAGCAGCCAATGTACTATGTGGGCTTTTGGTCGTAGCGTAATGAAATAATATGTACTTACTGAAAGCATCGATGATAACAATGACATAATCGTGACCGTCATTTGTTGAACCCAGTTTCCCTGTAATGTCCATATGAATTACCTGAAAGGCAGCTACAGGCTTTTGAATAGGATGCAGTTGAGCTTGGATTCCACCAGAATGTCCTTTTAAAGTTTTACATATGACGCAATTGTCAACGAAGTTTCTGACAGTAGACGACATTTTTTCAAACCAATAGGAATCCTTTATTTTTTGTAACGTCTTTTCCCAGCCAGGGTGTTTCAATGCAGTGTGGTATGTATTGATTAGGCTCCATTGGTAGGATTTTGGTACAACTGTCGCCTTTTGGGTACCACGGCAAGTGTCTCAAGTTCGTATGAATGGTAGCGACTTTCCGTATCAGTAGTTCTCATACTCATGTATGCCACAGCGTGACGTCGTCCATCAATCACTTTTAGTAATACCGCGCCGTAACCAAGACTGCTCGCATCAGTATAAAGTTCAATTGGCGCGTCTTCCTGAAATATTGTTAAAACAGGAGCAGAAGTAAGCAATTCAATAACTGTATTACGTGCTTGTTCGTGTCTGTCGTTCCATTCCCACTTAGTGTCTTTTTTTTTGTTAATTCATACAATGGAAGCATAATGCGCGAGAAGTTGGGAATAAAACGACGAAAGGACCCGGCCAAACCATTGAATTGGCGAACTTGTTTAATATTATTCGGGGTCGGAGATTTAACCAAAGCCTCCAATTTACGAGGGCTTGGACTAACCTGTCCGATAGAAATTATATTACCTAGATATTCAATCGAGCGCTTAAAAAATGAAGACTTCTCTACATTTATTGAGAAGCCTGCATCCTGTAGAGTTATTATTATTTTTTTTTTTATATTAGATAGATCTTGGTCGAAACTAGAGCATTTATTAAGGACATCGTCAACATAGACTTGAGCAATACCTGCACGGCCAAGCAACGGTTGCAGTGCTTTATTTATACATCTTTGGTAAACTGCATATGCATTGCTCAAGCCAAATGGCATTGTTAAATATTCGTATAGACCATCCGGTGTTATAAACGCGGTTTTTTTCTATAGAATTTTCCGATATTAGGATTTGATGAAATAAATGTAACTCGTCACAATCTGTAAGATCGCAATTTAATTTATCAAATAAAGCGTTCGTCGATTTTATATGCATATTATACTCGGTTGATGAAATAATTTGATGCCGCTATTCGTTACTAAAACTCCTAGAGAAGAATTATTTATTAAGTCCATCCCAACTAGAGCGTTTGTACTTAATTCATAGTCGGGAACTATACTAAAAATTATCTCTGTACTAATATCATCTATCTTACAAATAGTCTGCAAAGTTAATAATGATACTACCAGAAAATGACCTATACCGCGTAAATATTTAACTTCATTAATTCTTTTGCCGGGAAGTTTAGCGGCTATCGATTCACACATTACTGAACATTCGGCACCGCTGTCAAAAATTGCGTTTATTATTATACTACCCACAGTGATAAGATAAGTTTTTAAACTGCCTACACATTAACGTTTGAAACTATTTGACGTTCACGCTTAAAACAATTTTCGTATGAGTGACCTACCTTCATGCAAAATGTACAGGCTAGTTTATTTTGATTATTTTGAGTTAACTTACTGTTATTGTCGTTATTAGGCTGATTGTCTCTTGCATTTGAACGATTCTCAAAATATTTAAAACGGCTATCGCGACATGGTTATTTCTTTTACAAATTTTACAAAACATTAATGTTTGAGAGTCATTCATACGAAATCGCTTACCTGACATATGAACACTAGGTTCAACTGAAGTACGTCTTTTCAACGCTCGTATAGACACGAAGGTATCCCACGAACCCGTTGAAACAAGCATAAATTCGCTCGACCTTTCAACAGACTACTTACCTTCATTCGTACCTTATAATCATCGAGATTATATTTCTCTATAGCCTGTGATATATGTTGGCACCATTCACGTACACCGACCGACATATCTGGATCGTATGAGGGTAGGAATATATCATTAATTTTTACCTTTAAGCATTGCGGTGATGTTAATTTCTCCGACATTTGTTGCATTGTCCGCATCATTTGCATAAGAAACTCTGTATTTATATTATTTTGAGTACTTACAGCGTCTGTGGAAGTGCCCTGGTTGTCAGAATGTTGAGCAGAAGTGGGAGGGCATCCCACTTCTGATGACAAAGTACCTAAGGGTTGATTATTTAAAATGGTGACGCCAGCATCACTCACGTCACGTACTGTACTATTATCTTCACTCATACTTAGTAAATAATTTAAAAGTCAAATTAAACAATAATTTATTTGAATAGTTAGAACAAAATCAAAACTTAATACTATTTATTATAATTACAAGTAATAATGGTAATAACTTAACTTTTTATAAGGATCGCCTGTACTCACCAAAAGCTGGAGCAAAAGTGATTTTTGGATCTACATTTCTCTTTTACTTCAGCTACTGGCGTCATATTTTATAATAACATGGCGCCACTTGTCAAGCGTAAAATCAATGCAACTTAATATTTAAATACTTCTTATTATCATTTCTATCATAATAATATTAAAACATACTTAAAGGTCTAATTAAATTATGGTTAAATTTTATTTACAATATTATTAATTAAATAACATTTACACCGACTCTTTACTGAAAATTGATTATTATTTACAATTACATTGTTTCAAGCACCTTACTTATTTAACTTAACAAGTTAAAAGAGCCAAGACAATATTATTATAAAATATTGTAAAACTTACATTGAATTATAATTATATTTACACATACTATTTTCATATTTAAAATTGATTAAATTAACTTGACAGGAAATGGATTGTTATTAATTATTACATTTAAATCAGAGACATTTCTTAATATTAACACCCCAATAATCCCACTTAATTATTATAATTGTTATGTTATTAAATCATAGCCACAAATTGGCCGACATCAACTATTAAACAATAAATACACCTCACCATCTTTAATTAAGAGTTACATTTAAATGAATTATTTGTAATAGGCAATTTTCAGAAACTAATGTGATTGATAAACGGCGTCGCGCCGATATAGATATATATAGAATATCAGAATACTTCGCATTATAAGTGTTTTACGGTGATTGCATAAGTATAAAATGATGGAGTAGTGCATACTATTTATTGCCCATTATATTAACTTGGGATATTTATGTAATTAAATTGTTCTTATATTAGTTTCCGACCAATATTCTAGGCATGCCATTTTGATAAAAGTAACATTTGCAAATAATAGAATTTAAATATTCTTGGCCCCGGGGATGTTCTTTAAGCTGTCCTCAGCCTCAGCAGAAAGAAGGCACTGAGAGTACAGTGCCAAGGAGGTTGTTCCATAAGTTCTTAGATTGCAGCTGTATGTGCCCGCCCGTCGTTCTTGGTAAAACAGCACTTCTTCTGTTCAAGCTGAAGAGCTTGCTGAACCTTTTTAAAACCATACGCATTAAGAGGGGTGTTATAAGTCTCACATATCTATCTCTGTGTCAGAACTAGCACTGTACGAGTAGCTCCAGCATGAATGAGCTGAGATGAGTGCGATTTTTTTATTGAGAGCTTCGCTCACCGCAGTGGTGTTAAGAATGGTATTTTAAAATCGGATTAGGACATTTTAAATACACTTTCCTAAGTTAGGGTAGCGAATTTTTGAGTCAGGCGATATTTTTCATTTTAAATTGTTTGCTTGTTCCTTGATAGCTAAGCCGCTAGACACTGCTTGTTTCATATTAATACTATGAGATAACTATAGCCCATAGCAAAAAAATATTTTTTTTTCTTTCTTTTTCGAGAATTGCCCTTGACATGTGTGCATGTTTACTCTTACGCTCGTTGGTTTATATTCTTACCATCTAACGCGTAAATATCTTTTTATGTGTACTGGCAGGATACGTTCCATCGATGTTTTTAAATTAAATTCCTCGCCAAGACTGCAACTGTGCAATATAAAGGAGAAGAGTTCTCCAATGTTTCCACCAAGTCGCAGCTGTATATACGCAGTATTCATAATTCTAAAAGTAATAATAAAAACGTAAGGTTGTATGTACGTCGTACCTGATACCTGTGATATTTTTACAACAAATCAGTTTTATAATGTAAGTCGACACGTATGTAAATGACCTTTCTTGAAGTCACAATGTCACATGGTTCGATGAATCGCGACGTTCTGAATGTTCATATGATGAATGCTATACGTATCGAATTGTATAAAATGGATGAGAAAATTTGTTTGGGATTCGTCTCTTTAACAAATTTTCATGCCGTATGCATGTTGCAGGGTAGGAAGAGAGAACCAAGCGGTAACAAATTGTAAATACGTGTTGAATGGCGGGATTCAACGCCGCGATTTGCAGTAATAGGAATATTACATTATATACATTTTCAATAGCGTGGCCTAGTACCTACCTATAAATTTTGTACTTTCAAAACTGTATAAAACATCGCACGAATTTTCTTATTGTTTATTTCAATATTTGAAAAAAATAATAAGTGAAAAGACTTGTATAGTGAAAAAGGACTTAATATAAGTGGAAAAAGGTAATGGAAGATAAAGTTGTAATATTAACAAATAACAAACGTAAATCGGCCGATTTTTTTCCATATAGATTAGGAATTTCATCCAATTAGCTACATTTGTATGAATGTACAGTTAAATATTGTATATGTTTGTATCGTGTATAAACTTTCATATGTCCAAAATTTTGTTAATATGTTGTTACTACAAGG
The DNA here is from genome assembly GCA_019049475.1 of Eueides isabella. NCBI lineage: Eukaryota > Metazoa > Arthropoda > Insecta > Lepidoptera > Nymphalidae > Eueides > Eueides isabella. Next base: position 7,249,831 of record CM032386.1, on the reverse strand, counting down.
TTGTTCGCATAAGCAACTAATATAATATAGAACTAAAAAAAACATCGTAATTGACGTCCGTTTCGCATGAGCAGCTTGGGCAGTGGTACGTGACCTAATCGTATATGATCACCAGACACCCCTTCACAAGGAAATAATTTATGAAAATTATTAAAATATTAATAGAAGTAATAACAAGTTTAAAGTATAGGAATCATTGAGTTTTACGTGCATACAGGATTACTTACTTGGATGACAGATGATTAAATTAAGTTGGTAATATCTGCATTCAACCCTCATCTCTTTGTCACAAAAAATATCGCTGTCTGTCACAAAATATATTTTAAACACTAATTTAGTTATGGCTGTACCTTATTAGCATTAACTGCAAAATATTAACTATGTGCATTATACGTGATTATAGATACATTAAAACAAATCCCAATTATAGAATAAATGTTACCATCACTACTTGTTATATAATAACGTAACTTTACTACTAACCGAATTTCGTTACATTTGAAATGATTTGTTAATTTAAAATATGCATAATCCATGGTGATGTGCAGTAAGCTTTTGTCCAATTACATAAATTGTGACTTTTCTTGTCACAATTTAGGTAATTAAATAATTAAAAAACCTCAATGATAAAACGTAATACTATGATATTACTAATAATTTAATTGAAATGATATTTTATAAATTTCCTAATTAAACATAAAAAGAAGCATTCAGTAGTAACAAAAACAAGAAAAAGATATTTTTTCAGAACCTTAACAAACGATTTTCAACACAGTTGTCGATGTCGACATAATGCTACCTAATTAGAACATTCAAAAGGAATCTTACTTATTTATTCAACAAATGACAAAACCATTTCTCAGGAGTCCACGCATTGTCTAACTCTCGTATTCAGACCAGTACGACGATGCAAACCATTTAACACTTTCTATTTTTGTCTAAGCGACAAACCCGTCGTGCTTTATCAAGTGACAATATTATCGAACACTAGGCACACCATATTTTTCTGTAATTTTATTGTCTCTTTAATACAAAAATATATAGGTATGGCATTTCTTTAGAAATATAATAAACATATTTATAATAACATGTTTTCTAATAATAAGCATGTGCGTATACTTGCGTATACTATTGATTGATATCGATTTCACAATTTTGCTCACTGGTTGATGATGATTGTCCCATAAAACATTTAGCAACTATTTGAAGTCAAAAACTAGAGAGTGATCAGCTTGTTTTTCTTGTAATAATGTCGAGTTTTCTAAGAATCACAAAAAAAATTACATTTAGATTAAGCATAGAGTAAAAAAAGTGTAGCACTCTTCACTTTTTTTGTTAATTATTTTGCATTAATACAAAAAAGATAAAACATTACTCGTATGACTAAAAAAAATGTATTCGCAGATTATTTATCTTATTAATCAATAATATTATTATCGACATCTAAGACGAAAGCGTACAGCGATATCTAGATAAGCGATAGAAAGCGCGGTCGAAACAACACCAACCGCGTTACGCGTTCTGAACAAACTTGAAATAGAAGCCGCACCATAAATAAGGTTCGGGCCATTCTAACTGTTACTATTTGTAAAATGGCACTTAAACTTTACATTACTAAGTATAGAGAAAACACTTGCTCTATGCTTTTATGTGCTTGGTTTCATTTACTTTGAAAAGAACATCATTTAAAAAAATAATGAGAATGCAAATGTTCAAAAGTTAATAAAAGGCAATGTAAAATCTCTGGTCCCGATGCTACAACCACAAGGTCGCCCCGCTCTGTCGAAAATGTTTGGCACAATGAATTAAATCTATGTGTTGATAATTTGTATAAATTCTGTAAACACTACAATTATTTGAGACATTGCAACGTAAATCAAACAAAGATTTTGTGATAACAGTTCACAAATTTTATTGTCTATTTTATATGTTACTTATAGGTATTTTCTATTACACTAAGAACGTTCTCGATTCTTGGCGTTATACAAATTTAACTTTTTAAAATTTAGATAACATACGATAACGATAACGTTTTAAAATTTATTATATTACTCTATTCAATCGAGCTTATAAGTAGAAAAATAAAATCTTATAAGCCTTTATTGATAATATAACATTTGAACGAATATGAATCTTTCGGTCACACGTGGCCACGTGGCTACGTGTTTAGCCACGTTAGTTACCCACATTGTCCGTATTGGAGTTTTCTTTTGTTTTGGCAAAGAAAAGTACAAGCTCAACTCGAAACCTCAATATGAGAACAACAAAACAACAAAAATAAGAAATAAAAATTAACAAAAGTATCAAATTAATAACAAGACAAATAAAAATATTTAGAAACACTTATCTTGTAACAAAAAGTCGATCTAGTGTAGAAATGTATTGGAAGTTTGGAAATAAAAGGACTTTTGGTGTTTTTAAACATAAATTATTAAATAATTATTTATTAAAAATAAAAAAAAATTAAATCATTTTAATATTCGATTTCTATCAAGTGTGCAAGGGTTTATATATAATAATTATATAGATTTAGAACTATAAGCATATACTTTCATAGTTATTTTTTAAAATATAATTTTAACACTCCGTCAATCGTGAAGTGTCTCCTACCTCACAGGTTCCTGAATAGTGTGTAGCAATAATCATAAAAAATATAAATTCATTATAAATCAACTATTTTTCGAAAAGGAGAAAAAGAGAAAGTTTCTTTTTTTGATACCCATATTTTGATATGTTTGTCCTCGATTTCTCCGTTATTTATAAAAAAGTTTTTTTTTGTTTAAATGCATACTTTCCCACTGGTCCCATTACCACAAATCAGGATTTGATGATGGAATCCCATGGAAATCGAAGGAAACTCTCGGATTTTATAGGCACGTATTGTGTTTCACATAATTTCTTAAAATAATTACCTATAGATTTGTTTCTTGTAGATGTCATCTACAAGAAACGAATGTATAAGTGATATTGCTGCGCAGAGTCCACTATAATATAATAACGGATAAAATTATAAATATAAAATATATAAGAGTATTTTTTTTCTATTTTTGGAAAATAATAATGATGTGAATCAATTAAAATATAGTTTTTACAATTTACTTTTTGTTTAAAGTACGTTTATTTTTAATCCTTTTTTTATCTTCCTGATTCGAGATTTTATAAAATTTTACAGTATTCAAGTAGGTACCTATTTAATAGATACTTTAGGACAATTTTAAATTTAACAAAATAAATTAATATATTCGGAAGATTCACAAGTAAGTATCATTAGTCACTCGAATTACCTCTGTCCATTAAATTTGGAGATACTGGACGTTTTATCTAAGGCTGAACTCAAAGATTGTTGTCCAACACTGTGATCTTTAGTACATTGGTTTTAGCTGTGTAACGACTTATTATAATTTAAATAATGAAAATTAATGTAAATTACTTATTTAATTAACCAAACTTTCAATTTAAATATTATCTAACTTTACTAATAAACTATTTAGTACTTAGCTAATATTTCAGATTTATTTCTTTATAATTTGTTTGGAATTTTCCGAGAAATAGATTAATTAATTTATTTAATAATTCCACAGAGAATATACATATTTTAAAATAATTAGCGCTATTGCAAAGATAAATATAACATGCATAAATTAAGAAATTTATGTTTGGTGATGTAATAATTTATTTTCGTAAATTCACAACCAAATTTAACAAAACGTCATTTTCAGTAACTATAGTTTATTATAGACATATTACGATGTTAACTAAATTTAATCTTAATATATCAAATAAAGTCTAAGTCGAGAATCTATCATTTCTTTATAAATGATTCGTGTGATACGTATTAGGCTGCAGTGCAGCACGTAGAACTTGACCGGTCACTGGTCACGTGACACGTGTCCAGATAATTCGCAAACTTGTTACAATTATTCAAATATATTTTATAACAGCGAACCATCCGCAGATACCTTCGCTCGAATTACATTGTATTTCATTTACTAATCTCAATTATTTTCTCGTTATTAATTACATTATCACTTTTAAGTCAATATCTATGCATTGAAAATAAAAATTATTTTTTTTAGCCTCACTGTATCCGGCACACGGCAGGGTAGACAGAGAAAACTAGGGAAGCTAGTGTGAAGACACTCCGTTCAACTTTTGTTCCCCACTTTCCGTCAAATTTGAGGCATATTGAGTGGCGGAAGTTAGCGCCGCGCTTTGCCTTGTACAAAAGCGAAGAAATGAAAACATTAAATATTTAAATTGAAAATATTGAATATTTCATTTCCTCGAGTGGGGATCGAATCCACAACCGGTCGGTTACAGTCACACGCTCGTGCCACTGCGCCACGACAGGCCTCAGGCTAAAATTTCAGCTAAATTAACAAAATATTTGGAACCACTTTGCCAAAATAAATATTTTATATTGACGTTACTTTTCTATTTACGGGTACTAAATTTAAATAAAACAAACACTAAATGTTATATATAGGACAAAACTGCATTTCAATCTAGTTGTTTCCGAGATTAGCGCGTATAAGAAGATTTTATTTAATATATCTTCCTTGTACTAACAGTGTATCTAGGTACAAAGTAGCTGATCACTGGTCGGTACTTGGTTATAAGTAAAGTTTAGTAATGGTATATACTTTTAAAACGAAAACCAAACAATTTGCTTTAATGATAGTGAAGCTTGGTTAAAAATATCATAATTGCTTAATGTTCTACAATTACTTAATTAACAGTTATTATAGTTTATTTAGACTTTTTTTGTAATTATGGTTAGCAAATTAATTTATTTATTAGTTGTCAATAAATGGCCTATATTAATTATTATTATTATTTTAACGGTTTTCTGGATAGTTTTATTCAATTTAAATTCCATAAAAGATCTTCAATTGGTATCGGGAAAATATATTTTGAGGGAATTCTCATAACTTCTATGCTGTAAAATTTAAAGGTTTAAAATTTGATGTGGCAATATAATTTTGAGACATTTTAAAGCATATATTTTTATTCTAAAAAAATATGATTATATAACCGCATTGTAATAATTCTAATAAAGATTTTTTTTTTTTTTTTTCATGCAGCAGTTACAAATTTTATAACTTCCTACAGTGCTTTGCTGTTGTCGTTGAAATTTAACTACCTTATCCTATATTGAATGTCTTATTTATTTATATAACTACAGTAATAATTATTAGAATTGATTACTAAATTAAACGAAAAAAAAAAAAATATTTGAAAACAAACCTGTGGTGCTAGGACCGTTCTTGTTTGTGTAGTCGCCGTTTTGGTGATTACAAAAGACACTAGTCGTAACCATGAGGGCCTGCATATCGCCCTTTTTGGCACTCCCAAACAAAATCTCCCATCAGTCACTGAACTAGAACATACCGCAAGTAATATAACACTGGGGGACACAGAAAACTGGAAGACCACTCAACCGTAACACACGCACTCACTAGCGATTGTTACCGTTTCCTATACTGAATACCGAGTCATTGCCGACACTGTTTCCTCGGGCGACATTATACAAACTTTCAATGTTTTGGAAACAATATTTCCAGGCTTTGTAATTGGAGCAAATTTAACAACAAAACCTAATTCTCTGGTTACACCGCACACAAAGCACTAACAATATTAAAAATGTCAGGTACTTGGATAATTCAGATACGAAATTTTTGACAGCGAACACGGTATAACACTTTCACACGTCTACAATTCTGGAGTTTCATCAATGTACTGACCGGAGGCAGCTGTGCGAGACCGGTAAAAAGAGAGAGCACTATTCTATGACGTCGAGGTTTTAAGGTTTACTTTACTATAAACGTATACTGAAATGTGTCTTGGTTATAATGAAATAAAGATCAATATGATATAAACAAATGTTGAATAACACAGCTGAGTCAGTTTCCTCGAACATTGCGCATGGAAATTCGAGATGGATTGAAAGGTAGTCATTTAGTGCGAAAGGGATACGTAAAGTAACGAATTGTTCCGAGCCAGGTCGAACGTAAGCCGAGCGCCAAGGCCGACTATCGTCACGTTTGCAAGAGGCTAGACATACCCTTATGTACTAGAAAAACCATCACTAAAAAGTATATCACTTATAAAATATCTTATGAATATACATTAGTTTGTTGTTGTTGTTTAAATATATTAAATTGAAAACAAAACCTTTATTTTTTTCATGAGATTATGTAAACATAATACTTTAGAGATTATCTCGAAGGTATCAGCGATGACAATTTAATCTTTGATCTCTGAAATCTATCCTATTGTTATGATATTAAGTATACAGGGGCGAAAAATCGGTCATATAATTCTTAAAACATAACTTATCAAAGTTTTTAGTGAAATCGAGCGACTCCGAAGGCACAAGGCATGCTTTTTTAGAGACATTAAATATCAACATTTATAGATGATTATAAATATTTATAGTAGGTAAATATTAATCTTTCCTATAATCATAGAGCTTTTTTTTTTTTTAAATTACGTTACATTTTTTAATATTAAGCCCGTAACCACCGCTGTTTTATATTGAATCCGTAGATTTTAACGACAGTTGTATAAAATTATTATTTTTGGATTAATATCTAAAAATATATTAACAAAAAATGGCTTCGTTTATTTTTTTTTAACAATTGACTTATGACCAGAGGAACTCAATAGCATATTGGTAATGGTAAGGGGGACTTCACTGCAATATGCCCACGTTCTGCTGTCGTTTTCTTTACTTTATTGTGTTTACGAGATCTACAGTAAGGATTCATACCTCCCCCGTTCTCATGAAGCCAGTTTACGATTTCCTGTATCTTGTTGACGTGCATTAGCATTTTATTTATATGAGAGTGTTAAGACTGCATTATCAATAAGAATGATCAAAGGCTGTTCTGCGACACTCAGACTCCACATATACATCTGTACTCATTTCCCCGTGGAAATCTGTGGTCTGTGGTTTTTTCAAAGGGAAGGCTAAAGCGTTTGGGGCGTTCAGCATTTTCTATTGGTACTGCTGAGCTGAAAGTAGTAGTAGAGTCGAGGTTTTTAAGAGCTTATGATTCAATCAATTTGGCCAAGTTTCGTCAGTGAAAACAATATATAACCACTTAAGAAAACTGCATCGGCAGAAGTCAATATTAATGTGTGCCATCAATATTTTCCGTTTATCACACTTTTATATAGGAATACAATCTGCCTTATAACACTTAAACCAAAAAGGATTAAACCACTATTTAGTAAAGATTGAATCTTAGTTAAATAAGTTTTTAAAATTGGAATGGAGGGTACAGTTGGGCTACAGGAGACTGAAACACTGGTAAAAGAGGCATACTGTTAAAAATAATTGCCTACTTATTAAATACCGCCTGAGCAAAAAAAAATATTGCAATCTGATTCATGTAATGTTCGTACACACAAACCGATCGGTATAGTAAAATATTATTCAGTATTTTCTCTCCCGGCATCCGCTACCTAGTGGAGCGAGACGGCAATGATAGGTACGTGATGTTTATTGAATGACAAAATATTTTTACTCTAAATTACTTAAGTTTAAATGATTATAGATTGTAAAAAAGGGACTAAAATTATCAATGCTCTATAGTAATATTACAAAGCTGAAGAGTTTGAACGCAGTATTGTCAATCTTTGAGTCTATAATTGTTCGGTCCATTTATTGAGGCTAGCCATAAGGTATATTTTGCCTACCTCCCGTATTCCCGTATCGTACCGTATTTAGTATTTAAGTTGTTGTTAAAATGTGTCATGAGTCATACAAGCCTTACTTATTCCCCATTGACCACCGCTGCTAAAAGAGGTAAAAGCTATTGAATAAGCAAATTACTTCAGCATTTATTGATTACTGTTTTTATTTTATTATTTCCTCCATTTGTTTTGTTAAATTAAAATGCCACTTAGGGCTTGAACCTTTGCGTTTTACTATGATTGCATTAATTATTAAATTTATATTACACAACAGAAACTGTTTTATTACCCATGTATTATATATTGCTGTGTAATGTACATATACTGTCAAATATATCCCAAGTAAATATTGTTTAAAATAAATTACAAATATTAATTCATATATTTGCAATATATCCTTAAGTATGTGTATATTAAAAATTCTTTAAAAAACACTTTCGTAAACAGAATAACAAAAATTATAATTACCATTTATTGTAAGAGAAATTGCATACACTTTTTCTTATTTATTTATGTTACAAACTCAATGAAAGTGCCTGGAAAGTTTGGTTGCCAGTATTCATTCGTCGTAATTGTATAACATGAGCTGTAGACGGATCTGAAGTTTGTCAAACCTTACTGAGTAGCTGTTTTAATACTTTTAAAATAAAACTTACAATATTGGAAATGTAGGTATATGCATCTAGTGAAAAACTTGTTAAGCTTTGTTGTAAATATATTTTTTTAAAAGCTTCATATTAGTTTAAAACTTTCGCGGTGTGATTCCGGCTTAGAAAAGTATCACCTTGGTACTGATGGTGTCGTAAGAGGCGATAAAAGTACATGTAGGAGAGTCACGTTATCAGCAATGGCAACACGCATGGGCTGACTCGACCAGAGCATGACCACCCCCGGTATTTAAAACTATCGTTAAGTAGTGGCTTTAGACAATGCGTTTAGCATTGGGTAATGCCGGGCCCCGGTGCGTATCCACCATAAAGGCCGGCAACGCTCCTGTAGCTCTCTGGAGTTACAAGGGGCCGTGGGCGACGGTGATCACGTACCATCAGGTGACCTGTACACGCGTTTGCCGTGTCTTGTCCATAAAAAAATAAATAAAACCCAAATCAAATTCAAAAAAAAAAAAATGGCCCGTTTTGTATTAGTCTTTTATGGACTTAACAAAATTATTGATAATAAATACAAAATCATACGCTAATATGATTAATAAGCATATGATGCAGTAATAGTAAACGTTACTTAAGAAAACTGAATGATGAGAGAAACCATAAAACTCTATCGAAAATTCATATAGGTACTTTACGATGACGACATATGTATAATGTGATCGATTTTGTCTTATATACTGCTACGCAACAAGACAGGTAATTAATAAATAAAATATTAACCAATTAATTGATGAATATTCTCAGTTTCAAAAATATTATATTTATTTATTAACTTGATTAAATTATTAATAATTTAATTAGTTAATAAATAAATAACAATTGGACTCAAAAATGTTGCGTACCAAATGTACCTTTAGTTTGTGAATACGATATAAATGGCAACAAATGCTGTTCAACCGGTATGGATGAAAAACTTTTTATCGCTTATTATTAGCGATTCGTATAAGTTGTTTTGTAAGCTGCAAAATATTTAACTTACTCATTTAACCTATTTATTACTGCTTTTGTATATGGACATACATTTTTACTTAGACATTATTTAATTTTAATGTAAATATTTAAAAAATAAAAAAAATGTAACCATAGTACATTAACGATAGTAATAAAAATTACGTAAAGCGAGATCAATCATGTAAAATTAAAGAATATCTAGACACATCATCATGGTAAAATCGAAAAATCAGGCTTCTAGATTAAATAAACAAAGTTATCATTTTATACTAATTCTAAAAAGAATATTTGGCCCTTTTATATAGAAGTATTGTCTTGATTTACAACAATTACGCTATGTCGATATCAATATAAGCACTTTAACATTTGCACGGTTGTCGTACATTGACCTGATGATTTTGCAATAATAAATGAACACCATTAAACCTTATTTCTTACAACACACCTTCTAGTCGAAAATTTGTAATGCAATGTACATACTGACGACACGATGTTCACGACATTGATTTGTAATGCAAAACTGCAAGCGTCCTATCGTCATGCTGAAGAAGAGAAGGCCGTGAGAGTTTTGCAAAAGTTAAAAATAACATTTTCTATTGATATAAGGATAATTGAAACGTAAATGGCATTAAAGAATGGCTATTACAAACCAATTACTGTTTATATTATTAAATGATTTTACGAAGTAACAACTTCAGATCAAATAATGATCATGATCAGCTGCACGCTGTATCCCGCACATGGCAGGGTAGGCAGAGGGAATTTAAGAACCTAGAGATAGATGAACACACCGTTCCCCTTCCGTTTCCCACTTTCAACCGAATTTAAGGCATTGCGTGGTTATTGGCCGATCTTAACGCCGCGTTTTTCCTTGTTACCAGAGCGAAGAAATGAAAATATTTTTTTATTTATTTATTAAAAAATTAAATGTTTCACTTCCTCGAGTGGGGTCGAACCCACAACTTGTCGTTTACAGTCGCGGCAATACTACTGGGTTGAATTCATTAAAAAAAATGCATTAATTTTTGCTTAATACAGTGCATTTTTATGTCGAGTGTTGAAATTTGGTGAATCAAACCAATTTTGTTTTAGAAATATACAAAGTAATTTATTATGTCACAATTATGCAGTAATCATTTTAGATTATATAATTTGTAGGGGGAGTATAATAAAATTATGAGCTTAAGTGTGAAATGGAAGTAGCTCATCTTTTGTACTACTTATTATATGCTTCACTTTTATGTAATGGTGAGAAAACACGTTTAAATAGACTCAATTTTGCAGGCTGTTTTGTTTTTAGAATTTATTATAAAATATAGATATTGCAGTGCCACTGTAGACGTGACGGTGAGTTTGATATGATATCCACTTGAGGATACAACTATTTCACAATTACGGCGTTGAGTTCCGCCGTTCAAAACACTGCATATTCATTTTATCAATATGCGTTACAAGGAATGGAGCTAGAAAAAATTGAAATATACATAATTTGTATGCAAGTAAATTAAAATGAATAAAAATATGATAATGTACAATAATAATTCATGTTCCGATATTATATTGTTTTATTATAAGTAAACACCACCAAATATTGTTTTATTATAAGTAATTCACTCGGTACTTATGGTAATGCTTCATGGTAATGTGGTTAATATTAGATTTTTGTCCCACATTGATATAATATTCCCACTTGTTATAAGAAACAAGAAACATCATCAGCGATTAAGTTACAGACAACTGTTAGCCAACGAGTAATGTAAATAAATAATGCGTAAAATTTCAAGTTATTGCAGAACTTCCATAAAGTGGTCGTACGTTTCATATTATAAGAATGTTAGTTCTATTTTTAGCATTTTTCTAACGGTTTTTTATTTTTATTTTTTTGAATTTTTGTAATGTTAGAGGACAACAAATTATTTAAGAAGAATTTAAGAGTCGTCGTCAAATTTTAAATATGAAACAGTTTATATCTTACTTACAAAGACATGTCAACCTTAAACCTACACCGACAAAGAAGCCGTATATGTATAGTATTCATTTCAAAGTTTTTCAATGACTATATACAATGTAAAAAATAAATCAGTAGGGAAAAATTAATTAAATTATTTTCAAGGATGATTAAAAGAGTTTAGTAAAGACAAAGAGTTTAGACGTGTAAATTACCTTATAATAAATGAGTACATGTAACGGTAGACGTTAGTTATATATATATATATATATATATATATATATATATATATATATATATATATATATATATATATATATATATATATATATATATATATATATATATACACATACATATACATATATACATATACAGGTATAATGAAAAATACTCGTTATTTTTAGATGCCGTAAAGACGTTACAACCTTACAATGCCAAAACTGAATGTATGAACAAGGTCGTTTTTGTACATATTAGCAGTATCTAAGCAGAGAGGATTTCGCCTAAAGGCCGACCACAGAGTGATAAATTATAGTTGTGACGATAAGTTTTTACTTTTGTTTCTGATAGCTATTACTTTCTAAGTCCTTATACATATGTATAAGCTTGCCTATTTTTAGTTATATCAGGATATCATGATATTCTTGAGTAATACCTATAAAGACTCACTCACTCTTTTTCCTTTTACATCAAAAATCACAAGGAAATAGATTCGCTCTTTGAGACTCGTAATTAGCAAGATTTTACAAGCGTTTTTTAGCTTTAGTTTCAGCTGTCGGTGTTTGCATGTCAACACTTTTTTTTTATTTAAATATTATATTTTTTTAAATACTATTTTTTTTCTTTTGGAAAGGAATGGCGGTAGCCAAGGGTGGAGTGCACTAACCGTGAAGGCTTAATAAGTTAACCAAGTATAAAAAGTTTAAGAAAAAATGCCCTTCTAGTTATGTATTCAACAACCGAGAGCACAAAACATGACGACGATCACAATCAATGTTATAAAAATAAGGCTAGGTATGTTTATTTGTTTCTTTTTATTTATTTATTCATACTAATTTGTTTTATTAATACTAGAACTGCCTCCGCTCGAAGCAAACCTTGCCTCTTAAAATCCCTAGCCACTCTTCTTCCTACTATACGAACTCCTTTTCTGTAAAATCTGTGGGCTTGTGGAACTCGTTTACCCGTAACAGTCAGAGAAGTTCAAACTTTAACGATCTTTAAAAAAAGACTAAAAGAATATCATATGACACTTTGAGAATCTTTTTAGTGACAAATTTAATTATTACGTTTACTTTTCCTACTATATCCCCATATGTATATTAGATTGTATGTTTATATGTATGTCTTTATGTATGTATGTATTTATGTTTCGTGTGTTTATTTATGTATATTGATTTTTATATATGTATATATTTATATACTTATATGTACTCCGTACACCCCTCCCGCTTTAATTTATTCTCTCCTCTACCCTAAGGTTGCCTGGAAGAGATAGCTCACTTAGCAATAAGGCCGCCTATTGTGCTATTTTATTCATAACTTTAAACAATTGCAATCGCATTTTTCATTCATTTCATTAAAAAAAAAAACTTTTAAACAATTAAATGAATTAGCTATCAAAGAATTTATTATTACTTGATATACTTTGTATTACAGAGTAATTGTTACAGCGATAGACAAGCCAAGACAGTTGATAATGGCTGTCATTTCCTATTATGTTTATCCCGAAATTATACTAATTTTAAGATATTGGTCATTAAAAAATATCTGTGCGAAAATACAAGAATATTGTCGAAAAAATTTTTGCAAGTTTATTGACTAATCACTGGCGTTTTTATGTACTCTGTTTATTTTTCATAGTTTTTAGGAATACTTTGTAAGTTATAAACAGTTCATACGAAAAACACCCGATAGGCGTTTTATTTTCGAATTTAAGGACATTTTAATTCTAATAAATTATACAGCGATTACATTAGAAGTAAACTGTATAGTCATTAGTTGGGTTGTATCCCAGATTATTACAATAGATCGATTTGTTGAGAACTGTTTGTTGATATTTTTTTAAAGTTTTTTTTTTAGGTTTTATAAAGCTTGAAAGTAAGTATTTGTTGATTGTTTTGTTGGTTATACTAACGTTTTGTGTCTAAAAACTTGAGTAAACGTTTACTTGTGGATTTGTGTACACGGAGTGGACTTTTCTTCATCAAATTAAAAATATTTAAAAAAATCTATATGAGGTAATGCATGTTTATTGACGTAACTAAACGTCGCGCTTTGCCTGGTTACCAGTGCGAAGAAATGACAATATAAACTATTTTTGCTACAAAGTAGTACGTGTATAGAATATCTTAAATTCCTACAGATTCTCTTACAGTTAGATTTTTGATTATTTTCTGTTTCTTATCCTGCACTTTATGCACCAGAAGTAGGGACCATGGTATGAAATATCTAATAGATAAAATAATCTACAAATAGCTTCTAGTGTTTGTGCCTTTGTATAATGATCCATCAATCACTCTGTATAATATTCTACATTTAATAACATTATAATGACATATTTTTACGGTTTTGAATGATATGCCTAGATGTATATATAATTCTACAAGACGAGTTATACCAACGTTTTCACTTTCTTTCTGTCCACAGCGTTGAGCGTAGGATGGGCGTGACTGGGCTCGGGGCGGCCTTGTCGGCCGCACAATTATATACTTTCCCTGTTTTTATGGGAGTTATACAGGAAGAATAAAATAACAAAATTGTGAAAGTATCGGTAATATCTTTCGATATTCAGCTCATTGAAATGCAAATCTAAGTAAAACATATCTCTGTAAAGGTACCTTTGCTTCCGTTTTTCATCAAGAAATTGTGTGTGGTAATTGTAGGCTAATTTAGTGTTGCAATATTTCGTTGTCTTCGTAACAATTTCTTTCTTAATAATCTCAGTAGAGTGTTAATTATATTGAATTGTACTTGAAAAATGGCGGTTATTTAGAAATCATAGTCCGACCCATTTACTATAATAACATACTCAGTTCACGCTGTATCCCGCACATGGCAGGGTAGGCAGAGGGAATTTGGGAACCTGGTGTTAATACACTCCGTTTCACTTCCGTTCCCCACTTTTCGCCAAATTTGAGGCATTGCGTGTTGAGAGGCGGAACTCAACACCGCGTTTTGCCTTGTACCAGAGCGAAGAAATGATAACATTAAATATTTAAATTGAAAATGTTTAATAAAGCAGCATATCTCTCTCTTAAGGATAATCTACAGTCCCCACTTTTATTTTTGCACATTATAAAAAGATCACAAATATAATTTCGAACCTATTTTCAAATAGCTTTAAAAGCCGTTAGTTTCTTAATTATAATTTAGCTAAGGTCTTGTAGTTCCTTATCGCATATTACAGATCTTTAATTTTTACATGTCTATAGAACGTGCCTAACATCCTTGAACATCTTTCACTAAGGCAGCATTGCACGATGTCTTATAGTTTGGCTGGACTGTTTTGTTTATTTATCAGATATTCCAGAATTCCAACTTTAATATATCAATTGAAAATGCTCATCACGCTCAATTATTTTTGTTAAGTCGACATTCTAGTATTTCTTATAGTTTAGCCTTAAAAATTATAATTATTCGTGAGATGTTCCAGATCTTTAATTTTTGTATATTATTCATTGAAAACAGTTTTTCACTATTAACAAACTTTTCTTATGAACGCATTGAATAATTTCATTTCTGTATCAGGTTTGTAACTCTTCATAATCAAACATAGCCTAGATCCTGACCGCTTGGCTTCAACACAACAAAAACTTTCTAAACGGTCCAGTAGTAGTCCTGGCTCTTCTTAGCAAACTTGCCTTCTAAGCGGGTGATAGCTCTTGTAGGACGGACATAGGTATATATGTAACTCAAAGCGCTTTGCCTTGTTACCATAGCGATGAAATTAAAATATTAAATATTTAATTTGGGGATAATTCATATTTAATTTCTGCCTTTATTTAAGGCCTGTCGTGGCGCAGCGGCACAAGCGTGTGACTGTAACCGACAGGTTCTGGGTTCAATCCCCGGTCGAGGAAATGAAATATTTAATGTTTCATTTCTTCGCTCTGGTAATAAGGCAAAGCGCGGCGTTGAGTTCCGCCACTCAACACGCAATGCCTCAAATTCGGCGGAAAGTGGGGAACGGAAGTGGAACGGAATGTCTTAACACTAGGTTCCCGGGTTCCCTCTGCCTATCCTGCCTCGTACGGGATACAGCGTGAAGCTGAGAGAAGAGAGAGTAATATCTTCGAGTGGAGATCGAACCCACAACTTGCCGCGTTTACTGTCACAGGCTTGAACTAATGGGCCACGATAGACCTTGAATAATATCTCTAGACTAGATTACCGAAATCATAAATAAGTAATATTTATTAAGCTAATGATAAATTGGAAACAGGCTGTAAGCCTGTTGCACGTAATTCTTATTAATTTTGCGCAACATTAATTTGCATTATTTAAGTCCGTAAGATGAAAGTGACTCATTCACTTAAATGTTTTTTAATATCGCTTTCTTATTTTTGTAACTGATTAACATACAAACCTGTACTTTATAAATTAAATACTTGTATTATTACATATTTTTATTTACAATAATATATGGTTAATGAAGAAAGTCAAATCAGTTAATAATATTTTTTTGTTTGAAACTATTCTAATAGGCAACTGAACACATTGAATATCTGACATATTGAAATTTGACAATGCACTTAAGAAGAAAGTTTATTTTGATTCGTCGTGATAAAATAAACGAGTTTCTTTTCTCTAGACGCCAAAAGCTTCGATGCGTTTGACTTTTGACACAAGCACAGAATTTGACACGTCTTGACTCTTAAAGTATTCAATATTGTAATAAAAGTATTAAACATATCATATTAGTAATTTCTTTTAATTACTCTGCATTGAAATATGAAGAGCCAATGGATTCTTGTTTTTATATATTTATGTTCAAAGTATGAAATAATAACCAAGTAGAGTAAACGGGCGAAAACAACTCAGGTTAGGTTACGGACGCATTTAATTATTTCTTATAGTTTAGCTGGACCCATGAATTAGATGTGGAAATCTTCAAAATCAATCAAAATCTACGTCCTACCTGTATCTAATTGCTATACAACATAAAACACTTCATAAATCGGTCCAGTAGTTTAGAAGATATCTTCTATCCTGTGCAAACAGAGAGGCAGACATAAATTTATATAATAAATTAAAATTACAGATTTGTGTTCTATTAGTTATTTTAAGCCCCATCTACATTGTTTTCTTGCAAATATTGCAAACATGTATATTTATGTACAGACACAAGTTTTTTACAGTTTTATTGTATTTAATATTAATAATGGTAGTATTAACAATGTAATAGTGTGAATTTGGAATAGTGTTATTATTAAATGAAACATAATTATTGGATTTTAAAAAGATCTGTTATAAACTAAATATCCATTTTTACTCGTTAGTTAGCAGAAATTATACATAAAGGCAATTGTTGTAAGAAAATGTAAAACCTTAAAACAGAAGTGGAACGGAGAGTCTTAACACTAGGTTCCCAAGTTTCCTCTGCCTACCCTGCCTTGTGCGGGATACAGCGTGAAGCTGAGTAAAAAATATATATTTTTGCTCTTTTTTAAATATACCCAGAGTAGAAGTATAGTCAATAGAAGATTTTATTGCACTATACTTTTCCCTACTATAAAACCCCTATCTAAGTAGATTACTTAGATAGAGGTTTTATATTTTTTATTAAATCAAGTATTACATTCATATATCAACTTTACAGGCTTGTATATTTTATAGTATGCATATAAATTTTCTTTAGAAACACTCATGTCACTAAATAAGTTTCATATAAATATGATTATGTATTCTAATGGCTCAGCAATTTACCAAATTAGTTACGCCGAAAGTAATTTTATTTTACGACAACCTTTCACAATGCACGTGATAATTTGATTGTGAAACTAAAATTGTTAATGATATCTCTATGTATTTTAAAAATATATATAATTTATTAAGATATTAGGATTACAATTTCGTTTTTTCTAATAATAACTGATAAATAACATTCCTGGTAACTGTCGTGGTGCAGAAACACAAACTACTATAAACCCGATAGGTTGTGAGTTCGATTCCCACTCAAATTCCGCGGAAAGTGAAGAACGGAACGGAGTGTCTTGACACTAGGTTCACAAGTTCTCTATGCCTACCCTGCTATATTGATTTGTTATTTTGTAATAATTATATGTATTTAGATAAAATGTCGAAGGTGAATAATATACGAATGCATTTTCTCCTGCTTAGAAACCTTAAAGATCATTAAATACTGTCTGTGTAAATATATATATATATATATATATATATATATATATATATATATATATATATATATATATATATATATATATATATATATATATCTAACATAAAAATTAGTACTCGTGCATTCCCTGCTTTCTAATGGAAGCTTACGACTAGCTTTGCTGACCAGTCTGAGACACCACCCACTAAAAGATTAAATGAGTCATCGGACCTATAACTAATCTACGTACTCGACTTAAATTAATTTACTATATGGTGTCTTTAAAAATGCTAAATGTACATAACATTGTCCTTTTCTTATTCTATCCTCACTACTTCAAAATTACAAAATTGTTAGTTACTGTTTCAATTTAGATATTTTAAATTATTACATAGAAACCAAATTGAATATTTTATAATAATTTTTTACTCATTTAAAAAATATATGTTAGTTAGCCTTTAAATGAATTCTCTGTAAAGCTAGAATAGTAATAAGGTAAAGCGCGGTGTTGAGTTCCGCCACTAAACATGCAATGCCTCAAATTCGGCGGAAAGTGGGAAACGGAAGTGAAACGGAGAGTCTTAACACTAGATTCGCAGATTCCGTCTGCCTACCCTGCCTCGTGTGAGATATATAGCATGAAGCTGAAAAAAAAAAACAAAAACTAGAAGTAAACTAAAAAATCATTTTATTTAGTTCGATACGCCAAAAAGAGTGTTTAAAAGTGTCTTTGACAAAACTTTTACGTAAAAGTTTATTTATATTACAAAAACGTTCGAACATTGAAAGCGAAAATATTAATTTATACGAGTAGCAGACGGCCCTTAATTGCGAGTTATGTATGTATATATAAGAATATAAATAACTCTTTGATAAATATATTATTAGTTGTTATTCATAGTATTCAAATTTCTAATCATCTAATTATCGTATAATTCTACTATGAATTTGGTGCTCATACAAATTACACAAATCTGTACAGACACCTACGTAGTTACTCCTAGTTTTATTTTAAGAATACAAAAATATATTAAGTTTGTAATGATATAAAATACTAACTATTGGACAGAAACACAGACGCACAATGTTAAAAGAAAGTATACATATAACTTTTAGTAGTATCCTTCGCGTGTCACCTGTAACATCGCGTGCCAGCAATATTCATTATATACGTAGGTTCATCAGGTCGGTAAGGGGAGTGTACATGAAAAAATATGCCAGGGATGGTCTCATAGAACTATATAAGGTAGTTTTAGTTTTATCAATTTGTTACACAATTTGTTACAGTACAAAATGCATAAATGTGCTTTGTGCTCATTCAAAATAGTGATACAACTTGGTTTGTGTGGATTTTATGATTCATTACTATTTTCATTAACACTCGTTGTAATTTCAATTTGCAACTAATATCAAGCAACTCTGCTCCCCTAGAGTGCTATAAAAACAATTTAAATATCGATCCAAAGCCTCCTCTAGAATAAGACATAATATTTGTATTGAAGATCCACATTGTACAAGCTTAACAGTATTATATCATGGATATCATGGAAAGAAATAAGTTCTGTAAAAATTCATCGCAGTACGATAAACACAGAGAACGCTTAGTGACGATCCATATGTCGTGCTTTATCTGACAGAAAATTAAATTGAAAAGGCTTTCATATGTCTCATTTAAAAGAAATTCATAAGATATACGGAATTCTTTTAATTTACACTGGTTTTAGTAGGATATAGCATAAATTAATAAAGATAAATCAAAACTAGTTAAAGTCCCGGTGGAACAGCTTTCCAATTCATTATTAATAAATGTCATAAATAAAGATCCAAGAATTAATACTTATCATAGGACGTAGATTGGTTCAACTATGTAACTGTATTCTGAGCTTAGGAAGTCAAATTTCCGAGTACGAATAATTTGAATTTGTAGACAATATTCAAAAGTCATTTTAATGGTGTTTAAAACGAAGCATATTTTATTATTTGATCAAAATATGTTTATTAAAACCGCAAAATAAAAGTATGCTTCTTTTGCATCTTAGAAAAACGACTGGTCGCAAACACGTATTTAACACTTGTAAAGCGGTACAATGAAACCTGGACCGGACAAGCGAGAGATATCACATTAGAAACCGCTAGGAGCACACCTCGGTGAATATTGGTTACACTGAACAGTGTTCAAGTTCAAGTAACTGATAATCTGATAAATAGTAGATTATGTGAAAATAGACCGTTCTAGATTTACAATTGAGTGTATCGTGTGACATTGTTGTTTGTGGACCATTACTAAAGGCATCTTAAACATTTCCACTCCAAGGTAAATAACAGATATTAATGTTGTAAGTTGATAAACAATATACATTTTTTTTTGGGATTGAAATCAAATTTGTAGAACATAACAGAGGAAGCAAAAGAAATATTGGAAAATTTATATGTATGCCAATAAAGTGTTATTAAATAAATACGCCTCTTAGTCCAATCAAAATAAATTATTTATATTTTTATTCAGCCTTAGCATTCATTAAGTTTACTCAGTTTCTGATGTTAAGATACTCGTAATAAGAATATCAGCATAATAACGAATGATTGCGCAGAGTGTAATCCTAAAATATCTACTCTTGCATTAGTATCATACAAAAAATCAAGGCGAATTGAACATTTGGAAGAGAAAAAGTGGGTCACTACTTTCGAGTAAAACGTGACAAAATACTTTTAAAAATTACGATTTGATTTACACTAAAACAACGTAAAAAGATAAAATATCTCCCGCCCTTTAACCTTAGTACGTGGGCATAGCATTTTCTAGCATTTACATACAAATTGGTAAATGCTAGAAAATGCTCCTTACGTCATAAAAGCATTTGAGAATAACAAATTCTTCTTAATTTGTTTTTATCTGCCGATAGATTTTTTGTGGGTCGTTTTTCCATCGTTAAAATAAGATTACAACTGGTCGTTTTCTTGTTTCTACCAATATAATATGGCATTGTGTATTTATTTACTAAATGCTTTATAATGTGAAACCCTGTTGCAGATTTACCCCATAATCGTAGAGTACGCTCATAACAAAATATATTAAAATAATTATTAAAAAATAGCGTCGTGTAAAAATGTTATAGGTCTATAATGATTTGCAGCAATAAACTCTTGACGCCAATATAATGATTATATGTCTGAGTATTATATTAAATAAGACAATTGCGTGACTTCCTTCTATCTATTGTATTATTATTAACGCTATTTATATTTTACACTCGTGACCATAAAGAATTATTGCATACGTGTTTTTTTTCGCCAAGGTTCACATTGACTATAATATTAACGTCGATATAATGTGGGAGGAATTAATGTGCAGCCTACAATTGAGATTTCGACGGTGGAGGTCAATTGTTTACTTGTTGTCTAAATATACTTACGCAAATCGAGGTTTGATGACAATTCTGCAGATATATATTAAAATTGCCCAATTTGGCAGTATAAGTTGGATCTTTGTTTGCTTTTAAGGATACAAAAAATATATCTTTAATAGCCAGTGTTGATAATATCGACATCGATTTGTTAATAAGTAAAGAAACTTATTAACAAATCGATGTCGATATTATCAACACTGGCTATTAAAGATATATTTTTTGTATCCTTAAAAGCTTTGCAGTGAGTCCAGTGCGGTGGCTATAGCTTATCTGACCAGGCAACAATAAGCGTATGGAGAAGACTGATGGAATATACGGGGTAAGGCTTTTCACTATTTATAAATAATAAGAGAACAAAAACATATTATGTAATTATGTTACACAATAATAATAATAGTGTTATGTTTCTTCGCAATATCTTTATAATTTAAATAAAAATCATTAATGTTTTGTAATAACTTCAGTAATGTGCATTTGTGAGGCAGTCTAGAGTAAGTAACGTGACAAATTCACCGGGGCAAGCGAGTTAACATTTACAACATTAGTTTCGCTCCTCTCGGATATCTTGTACATAGCATGCGTTGAAGCGTATTATATATTATGGAGACAAAATTATATTTATATATATATATATATATATATATATATATATATATATATATATATATATAACATAATAAAAAAGATACTATCTCTGTTGACAGTTGATATTTACTAAAACTACATCTTTATTTAAAGCAGCTAGATATTGTTTTAGCCATGCATTGTAGAAGGAAGCTTGGTCTTTCATGACTATATTAATTACCACGTCCGGAAGCTGAGAATAAGAAAAACTCACGCAGTGAAGTAGAAGTCTACTTAAATATTGGAATTATAATGGAAGTAGGATCGCACAATTTTGTTTTCTAAAAGGATAAAACTATCGAAATAAATAACATTACGAAATTATTATTTTATATTTAATTCAGAATAATTTAATAATAAACAAACAGTGTACTTGATGCTTGATAAAATTTTGCATATATTGTGGTTGGTAACGAGGACGTAGATATATGCAAATTTACCTCAAATAGACGTCATTGCACCGACAAGCACGTTGCGGTTAGAAAACAGAAGAAACAGGGAAGTGAAATAATGGACGGTTTTCTAATACAGGCTATTATAGCAATTATATGTAGCCGTAAAATGTAACATAAAATTGTCTGTGTAATAAACGTGACGTAAGTGACGAGGGCATTTAAATAAGTAAATAAGTAAGAGTACTACTGTATTAAATCAGTATTTTTGTATATTTACTTGGTAAAATATCTTCCCAAAGAAATAAAGAAATAACAACGACCTGGTTATTTTCACTTTGTATCCCGCACATTGTAGGGTAAGCGAAGGGAATTTGGGAACCTAGTCCTGTCACTCTCTTAGACAAGACTTACCGTTTCTTAAGACATTTCCGTTCCCCACTTTCCGAGGAATTTGAGTTTGAGAACTCAACTCCGCGCTTTGTTACCAGAAAAAGAAAAAATATTAATTTTTAATTTTTACGAATGGGGATGGGGATGGGGAACCCACAACTTATAACGTTACCACATTTAACAACATGTATTCATTGACTTAATTATATTTCTGTATATTATGAAACTTACTAATATAAGTATAAAATTTACGTACCTATATTATAATATTTCTTAAAGGTATAAGAGAACAAAAATATACACAATTTTTAATCTATTACTGCTAAATATGAATATTTGTCGTGAAACACGAACAAAGAGTTGCACATCGATGAGCCAATATCTGTTACATGTACGGATTGATTGCATAAAGCACACGTTCATTAGGAATCTCATACTCATATCGACACAGTCATCAAATAACACATAAAATTTTGATACAATTGTATTACCAATATATTGCAAGAAATCGATCGAATGATGTGAAATTTCAAAACCATCGTAAAGTAAACTAAAAAGATAATATAAATAATAATAATACTATACATATATATATATATATATATATATATATATATATATATATATATATATATATATATATATATATATATATATATATATATTCTCATTCTACTCACGAGCTACGTAATCATTTAGCTTACCCCATTTTATCATGTGACATACTATCATTACCTACAGTAAGAGCTATTCTACAGTTACACGCACCATTTTCACTACTTTCCATTTTAGATTCCGCACTTTTTTCATCCTTTAACGTCAAATGCACCTCATCCATTTGTAGTCAGCACAATTGTGTCAACTTAATTTGTTAGAATAATACAAAGTAACAACATATAAAGAAGTACGTGAATAGGCTGTTTCGCCAGACTAAAATGGACTGACGGATGAAATGAAATCAGAACATTGGCAAACGAGTAGATAGGTTTTGCTCCAAACACGCGATCAGTACCTACGTAATGATAATATCAATACTTCACATAGAGTCCAATAAGTATAGGAAATTAAATAGGTAATAAATTGGAAGATATTTCGATATGTAATAAAATCTTTATAATTTAATTTGATAAAATAATCAAAAATAAAACTTAACACACAGACATTAAAAGTAACAATTTAATTATTATACCTCTACGTAACACATTCATTAAAAGGTGTCAACATACTATGTCCTACTTTTTACTGCAGACGTATATGTATATGTGAACTAACATAACTTAAATGATTAAAAACAAGCCGCAATGCAACATCTGAATTTTTGTGTCAACCAAATATCTATTAAATATTAGTACACGCGAGCACCAGGCTGTTCCTGGCACCCTGCTCAACTTTGCCTTGAACATGCAACCCTGAGGGTAATAAAATTTTGTTATACGCTTCAACCTATTTAAGGCTATTCATATAATATTATTTCGCAATAATAATTCTCAACGTTAGATTTCATTATTTAATAAAAAAAATATTTTCATTATTATGATTAAATAAATGTATTTTTTATTTGGCTCATAGATTTAAATAAGTATGTCTATATATTGTATATATATTAGTGTAATCGTTCAGATAAACCATAACACGACTGGTATGATTCCCATAAGTTTCCTATTTAATAACTTGGTGGAAGCGTGTGACTAAAATGTATTGCATTGAACAATTAATACATTATGAGTGATTATTTCGTGCAAATCAAATTGTGTCAAATACCTGCCCCACATCGCATTGTTTAGGCGTGAGATGGCGCAGTACATATATTTGCATAGTTATTGTTCATAGCGTAGCAAAATGTCGGTAAAATAGAAAATATCGAACAATAGTGTTTGTTTTAAACTCCCGCGGTAACCAGTCAGAGAGCAAATTTTTATTGTCTTTGTCGATAAGTTGCATTTTGGGCGTTGCGTTACTTTATTGCAAAACGCGAACATTCTAAATCATGATAATTAGTTGTTGCAGCTATCAAACAATCGCGAGATAAGGCTCTATTTCCACTTAGAAATTGTAAACAGAACTGGAATATCGTAATTCCTTTAATATTATCAATAAACATAATTATAATGATTAATGTAACGATTGATAATCTATTATATAAAATAATATTTTTAAAACAGTAATAATATATAAGAAATTTCTCTTAGCTTTCCTTGTTTCATAAGACATGCACTCGTATACGCATAAAAATGATAACACATCGTAGCAAGTTGCGGCGCGTCGTCACAACATACGGAACTAATGTCGATTGTCGTCGAGATAAAACAGGTAAATGTTAGCTCACCTAATATAATGACAATATATTATATCTCATAGCAATAATTGTGAAAGTTGATGTGTATATTTGTCTTAATGATTTTCACTGTCATATAATTTGTGTATAAAAGGATAAGAGAGTCAATTCTAAACATTAAAGATATAATAATTGAGATGGAGGATGGAGTTTAGTCGTCGTAGCGCAGGAGCACGAGCCTGCGACTGTAAACGCGAGGTTGTGGGTTCGATCGACACTAGAATTAATGAAATATATTACTTTAAATTCAAAGCGCAGCGTTGAGTTCCTGCATGCAGAACGCAATGTCTTTAATTCGGCAGAATGTGGGAAACGGAACAGAATATCTTTACACTAAGTTTTCAAGTTCCCTCTGCCTACCTGGCCATGTGCGGGACACAGCTTAAAAAAAGACAAAAAAAGATTATTTTGATCCGTTAATTCATCACAATAGAAGCTAAAACGTCACTATTCAAAATTTTTGCATTGTATGTTAGATTGTACGTCAATCATGCAAAAACTTCTGGAGAAGTCAATGAATTTTTGTACGGTAATGAAAGCTTAAGAGTCTGGAGGTGCACCTTTCTAAGATTTCAATCCGGTTCATTGTAGTATTTTGTATAAATGAATCAAAATCGATAAAGACAAATTACTGGAAATATTGATAACTACTAAATAGAAGTGAATAACGTCGTAGTAGATTAAGGCCTACAACTTATACCAGAATTGTCGTCTTTTTCGGAAGATTCAATAAAATCTAAATATTCTTTTTGTTTCCTAAACGTGGATTAATACTTTAATAACAGTAAAAAATAAAGTTTTATTTTTATTATACCAAACATATTGAAACTAAATTAATAAAAAATATGAAAGTATATTTAACAGAGCTAATAAGGTGATATATAAAAATAATACAAAATAGTAATGGAATAAATTTGGAAAGTTAATTTCTTACTTTATTTGTTTGTCTTACATTTTATTTGAACCTTATTTCATTTATTTACACACTTTTCTATTGTTACATTATTTACAGTACAATCTTTTAACCTTCTTCATTTTTTCTCCATGCAACATGACATTGGCAAAGTGATTTTGTACTCAACTGACAAATATAATTTACGAGGTGATGTGAGGTTCACAAGGTATTTACATTATATTCATTTACAAGAGATAGATAGATAGAAATAAACATTCTCAATCATTTATTTTTCATAATAATAAATCATATCAATTTTTGTTTATTTGCATTAATTTTATTTGTATTCATATAAAGAAGTAAATCAAATCTATGGTTTCTAACACAATGTGTTTCATTGTTTAAGAAACCATAGATTTGATATTGTCAACTAAAGTTACTTTTATAAGACTACGATTTTGTATTATTTGAATGTCATTCATTTTTATACTATTAAATAAATAGCAGTTTTCTTTGTCTTTTATATGTCAATTATTTTATTTTATATAGGTAATTTAAATGTAGTGAAATATGAATTAATATTTTAAATATTAATTCATATTTCACAAATTATGAATATTCAGAGATTTAAAATGCCAAGGCAGAACCACTATGTCAAGCTCTCTAGAGTAGCCTCTAAAAGAATATGTTTATATTGTAGTCTATTATTTTATTTAATCAATTTTGACAGCCTTAGATTTCTGTACAATGTAGATACTGATACTAGTTTAGTAGAAAAAATAATTCTTTGAAATTATCCTGACAAAGGTGTTATTTGTGCTGGTGCCCTTAGAAATTATTTGATGATGATTATATCTATGAATGAGACTGAAACTGATAGTTTCTAGCAAATTATAAAGAGGTTTCACTCTTATGCCTATTCCTACCACAAAGAAACTAATTCTCCACCTGCTTGTGGTGCAGCGGCATAAGAGTGTGACTGTAACCAACAGGTTCTGGGTTTGGTCCCCAGTTGAGGAAATGAAATATTTAAAATTTTCAATTTAAATATTTAATGTTGCATTTCTTCGCTCTGGTAATAAGGCAAAAGCGCGGCATTGAGTTTCGCCACTCAACACGCAATGCCTCAAATTCAGCAAAAAGTGGGGAACAGAAGTGGACCGGAGTATCTTTACACTAGATTCCTGGGTTCCCTCTGCCTACCCTGCCTCGTGCTGGATACAGTGTGAAGCTGAGTAGTGAGTAGAGTAGCTCTAACTTGGTAGTTGGTAATTTTGAAGTTGTTGATTAGTGTTCTTAATAGAAAAGATACACTACACACTTTCACTACATAGAACTTACGTATAAATTTGAGAAAAAAGTGGAAGAATTTTTGTATAGGTGACCAATTTCTGTTTTGTCTTTTTATTGAAATCAAACTACAACATTACAGGCTCAAAAAATGAATTAAAATATAATAAAATTTAATGGTTTTCTAGAGATAAATGTTAGTGAATTAATGATATTGGCAAAATAATAACCCAACAACCATAAGCAACATTGTTCAACATTGCTACAATGGTATATACAGTATTTTTTTTTTACATTTCACTCTGTACATACTGTTTCATATATAGCAGGGTAGGCAGACGAACCTAGTGTTAAGACATGCCAATCTTATAAATACACTTCATTTCCTGTTTTTAGTGGCATTACTCAATGCACCATTTTACCTCATTACCAGAGCAAAGAAATATTTTATTGGGTGGGTAAAAAAAATCACAACATTGTATTAATTGTGTCCTTAAATGTAAGTTTTAAAAGACTAAAAGGTATTAGGAATATGTACAAAAAAAATTGTATAAACAAGTTTATCCTAAAATATATTTTGAGTACTATATAATGATCATTCTTGTCTAATAAGGCAAGGAAAGGGAACACTCTTGCCTAATTTTTAAGATTTGAATGCTGAGTGGCAGAATGCAATGCCGGTTATTCTATTATTTGTTTATTCAACAGTAAGGTGGATAAAAAAAATAATTGCAATCCCTTCTACATATTCAATATAAAAAAATGAAAAATAAATTGATTGAAAATTTATTTAAAATAAATTTATCAGCACAAGGGTTCTATTCTCCATATCTTTTTCCCCTGTCTCAAGTTAATTTGTTGTTTACAATAATAATGGACTTCACAAACTTCCCTCCCCAATCCCTTACAATTCAACATTTGTCTTGTTTAGGGTTAAAATTTTTAATATAGGAAAAATTATATGTAAATTTTTATATTATTCTATATAAGATATAGATAAATTAAAATATAATAACATCTTAGTAAAATGATTTTTTTATAATTAACCCAATATGCATCATGTATATGAATGTAAATATGTAAGTTTAACAAAATGAATGAAGACAGTAATTTAACCTTGTACTATGCACTTTTCTATATGATGTAGCATTGTGTTTATTACTATGCACTTTTCTTTGGGTAATCTTAAGATTTTATGCATACAATGTGACAAAGGTTGTTTCACCTGCACATTGGGATAATCAAATAGCACAGTAGAATTTGATTTCTTTTTATGTATTTCTTATTATATAGTTAATTTCTGATGACATGCCACCATTAAATTATAGTTCAGTTCTTTAATTACGAGTGTGCCATTAAAATTATAAATAAAAAACTATCGAAGTTTGTTAAATACTAATATTTGTGTATTTTTTAAGATTTGTCGAATTTATAGTGAATATAATGTGATTTTAACTACCTCTCATTAGATATATCTATTAATATATCAAAAATGTTACATACCACATTATAATTGAAGGCTGAAGCACCAGGTGCGAAGTACTCTCTATTTACTTTATCTCCCATCACGATAGATAGATTTCACAGTATGTACAACATTTCTACTCGAAATTCACTCACAATCATTATTTTACAGTCTGAATGATTAGATCTTTAAGTATATCGGAATTAATTATTTTGTTTAGAATAATCATTCTTCATTAACCGTTGGGAGCGTCCGAACTAACATTGTTTAGAAAGGAAACTTTTTATAGTATTGATACAAACTAGCGTTAATATTTTTAATGCCATATCATAACGTATATGAATACTACATAAAAACTAAGATATCAGATCTAAACAATTGTGTGAACGTCGATAATATTATATTTAATTTTTCACAAAATTTGTGTAAATTTCTTGACAATTTGCCTTGACACACAAACGTATATTCGGATAATCGAACTAAATCGCAAATGTTATCTATGTGTCTTCGAGAGTGGAAAATGCTTGCTTTCTGTTTGTAAATTTACTTATACATTTTTTATTTTGTTATTATATTTCCATATAACTTTATAATGAGAGCTAATAGTTTTACAATATTTTTTTCTTTTATTTTATATTTATTTCATAATATGTATTCGATCAAGCTGCACAGAGTATATTTTTATTGTTCATATATATGCACTCATGTGTCTTTTTTTGTCATATTTGGAAAGTTTTCATTTTTAATTCAATGGCGCCACACATCTCTGGAACGACCTACCCGCAGCAGTATTTCTGTCACTATTCCATCAGCAACGCACTTGTACTTTCCTGGTGTTACACAGGACCGTGGGTGACGACCCACGTGAAACACCTCTTTCACCATCAAGTGACCCGTACGCTCGTTTGCCTTTTCCATAAAACAAAATATTCTAAGAGACTTAGAACAATGAATGTGAAGAGGTGATTTCCTTTTTTTAGTTTCACACTATATATATACAAATGGCAGAATAGGCAAAATAAAACCTAGACAGAAGACACTTCTGCTTCTCACTTTTCGCTATGTGAGGCGGCGCTAAAAAAATAATTATGCCTTGTGCTCTTCGTATGCTTGAATCACAAAATTTTATTTACTAATCTCAATTATTTTAGTGTCTTATTAACATTATCACTTTTAAGATAACATCATACATTAAAATTTCAGTGAAGGTCCATGAATTGAAAAATCATAGCAATTTTCCCGCACAAAATATTTTAAATTGACGTAACTTTATTTAAATAAAATAATAATTGCTTTAAATAAAACAAACGCTAACTCTTGAAGGAAAATTGTCAAAATTTAAAAGGGAAAACTGCGTTTAAATCTAGTTAGCCATTTCTGGGATTAAAGCGTACAAACGCACAAAACACACAGACTGAAAAACTGACAGACAACAATTTTAAAAATTACTAATTTTGGCCCTATTACATGAATAAACGTCCTCTATAATTTTTTTCAAATATATTTTGTATGTACAGACAGTCATTAGCTACAGATTTATTACAATTGTAGATTAATTTACTCCAATATGCAAATTAAAATTATTTCATATACTTAACGATTATTTCTTCTTTGATGCTCTTTTTACTAATGCTAAACTGATATTGATTGATTTCCTAAAGAACTTTTAGATTTTTTTGGTTTGTTATTTTTTTAAGTCCTTTGTTTCTTCGTTCAGACACTTGTCGACACTGATACGGATCGGTAAATAGCTCTCACAAGCTGTAACAAGCCATGTCAAGCACATGGGGTGCTTAGACGCCTGTGTTGGTCGACACCATAGAGCACATTTACCCTACGGGTTGACACTTTCTAACGTCGACTAAATGACGAATAATGCAAATGAATGCACTCACAACTGCCTAACCACAATTGCTTAAGCGATGACAAAATGTCATATTTTAATATAAAGTGTTTGCAATATTTGTGCTCTATAATTTATGAGTATTAAGATATGTCTGAAGTTTCAGAATAACGATAGTGGTTTAGGGTAGTCGTTAGAGATTTTAAAGATGATACACGAATAACACGAATTGGGAATAAAATGCTCGCTCCAGGCTTTTACAAAAGTTTCATTATTACTTATATTAATATGATGTAAAGTTTTGATAAAAAAAGACATGTCCCACTGAGTTTCTTTCGCCGGTTCTTCTCAGATCAGGCAGTAACTTGAGTAAACAAATCATAACAGATGGTAATGTTTGACGTTTAAAAAATGAAGCTTGTATCTTCTTATTTCAATAAAATGTTTGAACTTGGTATTATTGGCATTACAAGTTTTTTCTTTTCTTTTTTTTTTTTTTCAGCTTCACGCTGTATCCCGCATTAGGCAGGGTAGGCAGAGGGAACGGAAGCGAAACCTAGTGTTATGACACTCCGTTCCACTTCCGTTCCCCACTTTCCACCGAATTTGAGGCATTGCGAGTTGAGTGGCGGAACTCAACGCCGCGCTTTAAATATTAAAATTGAAAATATTAAATATTTCATTTCCTCGACTGGGATCGAACCCAGAACCTGTCGGTTACAGTCACACTCTTGTGCTGCTGCGCCACGACAGGCCTCAGTACAAGTTTACTAGTAAATATATAATTTAAAAAATCAGAAAACAATTTAAGGCATTCATGCTACCGTAAAATAGGGTAAACAGAAATACGTTTAGATTAGTACAACGCTTGTGGTTTTATAGGTATATAAAAATAGTCTGAATAGAAGTTTTTTTTTTGTGAAACTGAACATACTCGTAATGTGTATAAACTAATAACGAAAACTATTTAGGGCTTATTAAAACTTCATTTTTAACTATCTTTTAAATTTACTTATTTAATAATAGTAATCGAATACATTATATATTATAGTATAAGACCGAACGTGCCTGGTTATGTATCTATTCACCCCACTTTACTATTTTTATAAATCTGATAGCAGTATATAAGTCCTATAGACATCATTTTATAATATTATTTATAGTTCTATCAACGTAAGATATTAGTTTGTTATATCTTGTTTTGTAAAATATAGTCATCATCTTCCATCAACAGTGACCTTCCAAACCTTTTATTGGTTTGTTTACCTTTTAGCTCACGGCTCCCTGAATATAGGTAGGTTTATTGATCTTGTTACGCAGGGCTTAGAATGAAGCCAAATAAAAAATTAAAAACTGAAATGTCTATTGTCTCAATGCCTCAAACTCGGCGGAAAATAGGGATCGGAACGGATTGTCTTACCACGGAACCAGTCCAAGGTTCCCGAGTTCCCTTTGCCTAACCTGCCATGTGCGGGATATAAAGTGAAACCGAGAGATATATGGTTAATAGAGGTAGGGTTAAGAAGTTAAGAAAATTTAAAAAAGTTACATGTTTCTCATTTTTTATTAAAATATGTATTATAAAAACCTTATACCAATTATATTCTGATATACAACTAATTAACGTAAAATAAGTAATAAGTATATAAAAAAATAACGTAGCGGGATCTTCGATCAACTATTCATGGTTTAAGTGTCACAGTGCAAAAAACGACCTGTTCTTATTCGTTTTTAGAGTATGGTCCAACCATAGCCAACGAGCGGACGTACCAAAATCCCTAAGAGTGTATAAATAAATACCGAAACGGTATGGTTTGAGGAAATCTCAAGAAATTCTCTTCATATTTATACGTTAAAATTTGTTTTATAGTACTTAAAAATAATTATTAAACAATTAAATACAAATATTTCGTCGCTAGGCCAATATTTGCCACCACACTAAGACTTGTCGAATATTGGTTTGCCTGGACAAAAAATGCATGGAGTAGTTGTTTTATTTTTTCAGTAGTTTTAGTTTTAATAACTAATTATAGTATTTTTTAAATTTTATAGTTATCTAACTGACTTATTTCGTTGTATAACTGGTTATCTATTATCGCCCACAAAGAAGAAAAAGAAAAAATTTGGAACAGGCCAAAAAAAAATCTACAATATATTTAATATGTTCAATACCTTTTAATAACGTCGATATATTTGCTAATATTTTAACGTATTTAAAATTATATTCCTCATTTTGGAAAGAAAAGCATCTTTTATAAACGTATTTATTATATTTATATGAATTCGAT
The DNA here is from genome assembly GCA_019049475.1 of Eueides isabella. Taxonomy (NCBI): domain Eukaryota; kingdom Metazoa; phylum Arthropoda; class Insecta; order Lepidoptera; family Nymphalidae; genus Eueides; species Eueides isabella. Next base: position 7,217,288 of record CM032386.1, on the reverse strand, counting down.
GAATTGACATAGCTAGGTGAGTACGTATGGCTTAATTGTGATGAATGGATTTTAATAAATGATTTTGTATCATAAGTCTGTGTGTAATATTTTGTATTTTTGTTTATAATTGATTGGTGCCATTTTTTTTGAGCCATACTTTTAGGAAACCTGTGATCTAGTGAATAGTTGATTAAAAAGCAGGATTAAAACCTGTGTCGCTTGGATGGTTTCCAAGAGATGCGGGTTTCTAGATAGGTAATAATTTTGTGAGACAGTCATGACGCAAACGTACAGCCTGCCTGAGGCGGCGATTAGATTCGCCACTCACTGTTACTACAGTGTCTCGAAAATGGTATGGTGGAGTCTCCTTACACTAATACCTCTAAATACCTCTACCGCTGCCTATCCTGTAATATCGACTAATAAAATATATAAGAAATAGATATTATTATTTTTCAATTTTACAATATTTTTTAATATATTTTTCAATGTTATCAGGTCCAATTTTATCTTCAATCATCTTGAGAGATATGGCGAATACCTCATTGGCAATATCCTTGTCACGAGCCAAGCTCGACTCTTCACAGTAGAAGCAGTTGTTAAAGTAAAGGCCAGTAACTCCTTCCAATTCCATTGCCGTAGCTACGTAGACAGTCGTAGCTGCTGCTTGTTGCTAGTAAAAAATAATTTATGTTATAATAATAATAGTTGCACAAAAAAAAATCTTTTAAGTATATATTCTGTTAATGTTACATGGTCAAATAACCAATAAATTTTTAGATACGACTGTAAACGCCTTAGCTTGTGGGTTTGATATCCACTCGAGAAAACGAAATATTTAATATTTAGTTTCTTTGCTCTGCTAATTAGACAAGGAGCGGTGTGTATTTCCAACACTTAATATCACTGCCTCAAATTTTGTCTAATGTGGAGAACGGAAGTTTCTTTATAAAAATGGAGTGTTTAACTAAGTTACCACTGATTACCCTGACTGCCATATAGGTATGTGTGTAATATTTATATTTTTTAGATAACTTTAACAAGTTATTTGTTAGATAATAATTAAAGTTAATATTTTTTTTTAACATTTCTATCTAGAATCAGTATGGTAGTGCTATAAGGAGTCTGTTTTCCTAGTAGATGGCGTGTAAGAAGATACAAAACAAAGTTTATAACAACATTTTTTAACAAACTTTTAAAGTTTGACAAATTTAAAAGTTTGTTAAAAACATGCAATAATAACTACAGCTGAGATGTGACGTCGAATTATAAAATTGAAACAAAATATCATACAATGTCACTTAACCCATTCAATTGTTACATAATATATGAATGACCTTATATACTTAAGTTTATAACAATTGCCAAGGCTGCTATATGTAGTACAACTATATATACTGTGTGCATCTAAAACAATACATTTGCTCACCAAAGACTTAGTGAATGGTCGTACTAATGCAAATAAAACTTGATAGAGCCACCAACTTTTAGGTAAATTTGTATAAACCATGTTACCAGGATGCAACGAGTTCACTGCAATTCCCTTTTGCTTCCATTCCTCACTTAGAATCTGAAAATAATACATGAAATCAATTATAATTTAATATATCATAATTAAAGTAAAGAAAGAAAAATATTTTCATCTTCTTGGAAACCATCTTTAGCACTGATCACATAGCTAAATATTACTATTAATTTATGTCAACATTTTTATATATTCTACAGTTTTGTATGATGTTAACAGATTTTCATGGAATGTATCCATGAAAATCGGGTTTGTTACAAATGCATTGACAAATTTCCGAATCATTGTATTTATCATATGCTCATATATATTGTATATATAATGTTAAGACAATCCCATTTTCCGCTTAACCATTAGGTGTTAAGTGGTGAAAATTAATAGTGTATTTTGTTACCAAAGGGAAATTGACAGAGTGACAACATTTCCAGTGCCATGCCTTATTTATAAAGTGATTAAATCAATTAGTTTCACCTGGGGAACATGGGAAGAAACATATAACAATGTATGTAATGTAAATTGTGGTAGTAAGTATGTTTCATACCTTTGCAGTGATAACATTATATAGCTTAGAATTAGCATAAGCTGTCATTGTACTGTACTGTTCCTTGGGGTGGGCAAGATTTTGCTCAACGAAAACATTTTTTAAACTCGCCATTCTGAAATTATATATTCTTTTTCAATATTTTTTAACTTATATTAATATTTTATATTTCTCATTACTTTTAAGTTTTATTATTATTTTAGACATATTTTTATCATTAATTAATATTATCTATTTTTATAATAAATCTACAACAGATTTGATCGTTTGTTTAAGGGAGATATATTTACAAAAATCTTATAGGTAACGTTTATTATTCTATTAGGCCCCAAAATAGTAATGTTTAAATCTTTTGTTTAAATGTTATACGCTTCGCCGTCAAAATTCTTATACGCTTGTTACAACTTATTTATGTTGCGAATAAGAATTTCGACGGAGCTTGGTGAGAACGAATGGCATAGTTGGTCAGAGCGCTGGAACGGTTTTCCAGAGGCACGGTTTCAAATCCTGCTTCGTTCAAAATTTTTATACGCTTTTTAAATTCAGGTTTAGTATAATATATATTTTTTATAATAAAATTCACTTGCTCCATTCTCAAGGCACTCCATTCTCTCTGCCTACTGAGATATAGCGTGAAGGTAAGTGAAATGAATAGTTTAAAATAAAAATTATATAGTAAGTTTTATTTTTCATTATAGAGTTTATGGACACACTTTACACATATTATAGAATTACCTACTCACCTATGAGATTCCGATGATAGAAACACAACTCTAGAGCCTTTTTTCAATAATGGTTCCAATAACAATGCAAAATACATATGGGATAAATGGTTTACTTGAAAAGTTCTGTCAAGATTATCTTCAGTTTCTTCATATGGTAACCCAAATACTCCAGCATTTAATATTAACATATCCAGATGGCTGAAATATTTTGAGTGTAGTGTAATTTTTTTTGACAGTAGTACAAAATTTATGGATTCAATTAAAATTAAGTAATGATTTATTAACCATTTCTTAAAAAGTAATTTGGCTCTTGTGTGAAGTTCTATATTCTACATTATATAACACAAACAAAAGATAAGGAACAAAACAATCCAATACAATATACTTTATTGTACAAAGTAAGAAAATGTATAATCAAGTCAAGTTAATGTTTTCTCAGATTAAGAATTTGAAAATCCCCGTGTAATTAATAACAATGGTATATAAATAATCACATAATTATTGTATTCACATTTAATTAAGTTATATAACTTAAGACTATGTCTACAATTATGTTTTGTAAAAGAAATAATAAAAAATATAAGAAGTTACTCAAAGTATAAATTTCTAAGTTGGTTTGAATAAATTTCACAATTTATTGGTTTTGAAAATATATAAATGTTCTCATATTTTTTTTTATAAAACCAATACACAAGTGAAACAAGATAATTACTATACAGCAAGTTAGTTGGATTATTACCATATCTATTGAGAATTCCAAATTTGAGTTTTAATAATACAAATGAGTTATAATACTTATGAGTTATAATACTTACTCTGAAAAGACAGTTTTGACAGCCAAGGCACATTTTTTGACACTTTTCAGTGAACTCAAATCAAGTTCTATTACTTTAAAATTTTCATCTGTTACATTTACTTCTTTAGTTATCTGTTTAATAGCTTTTTGTGTGGCTTCTATGTTACGATTTGCCATTAATATATTACAGCCATGTCTAGCTAATGATTTTGCTGTCTCATAACCAATTCCGGCATTACACCCTGTGACAAGGGCATATTTACCCGACAAGTCTATTCCATGTAATACCTGAAATATACATTAATATGTGTATGGATTGTGTATATTTTTTGTTCAGTTTATTTTATCAACTACATGCTGTACCCCATACATGTTAATGTTAAAATACTCAATTTTTTTCTCTGCTACTTTCTGCCAGATTTGAGGCATTACATGTTGGCAGTGGCAAAACTCAACACCATAATTTGCCATGTTACATGTGGAAGTATTGAACTTATTAAATATCTTTAGTTTCTCAAGTGAGAATTGAGCTTACAACCTATTACCATACATAGGCCACAGGATTTAGAATCCTTATATGTATTTATATAAAATACAAATAATAAAAATAAATACATAACATATAAAAATATAAATATACCTGAAAGGCAGTAGAAGAACTATCAAAACGCTGCCTAAAGTCATGGACATGTTTTTTCTCGTCTCTAGCAAAAGCTAGCCGTGGGTCAATAGAGGTCTTACTTCCAGTCTCTTGGTGAATATATATAGGTTTACCATTTTCATCTGTACTTTTGGTCCAGCCAAATGGTAATTCTTTTGGAATAACTTTTTTATGACCCGTGCGTGGATGAGTCCATTGTATCTTGTTATTACATGTGCTGTAAAGTGATATTTTTCTCAAATAAACATATAAAACAAAGAAATAATATTTTAAGTTTATGTTGTATCCTGAATATAACAAAAGTATAGACAGAGGGAGAGAACCCAGTGTGAATATACTTTGTTTCGTATTTTTTGCTAAGTTTAGAGACATTGCGTGTTGAGTGGTGAAAGTTTATGTTTTTGCCGTTTTCACTGGATATCAAATTATTCCTTCTCCGAGTAGAAGTGACAACAAAAACGGCCGCTGTCTTTAAAATATATTTGATTTAATGATATATTAGAGTATTTACTTTATAAAGTAAACATTTCCATCTTCTGTAGATTTTTCTTCCCAACCTGGTGGCAGCTCATCTTCACTGTCCGAATCAATAATATGCATTTTAAACAAATTTTAGATTTGAGTGATGTGTTTGTTTTTAACGACCTAATACTAAGATATTGCCTGAACTGAATGCCTGATTTAAAGAGCTTGTCTTTCACATCAATTTCATAGAATAGTTATTTATTATTATGTAGTTGTATAATTATCTTACTCTTTGTTTAATACTTTAATGAAAGGTAAACTTAATGAAAACACAAATGACATGAACCTGACATTGACATATGTCATAGACCGATTATATTTGTGGTGCGTTCCGATATACACTGTGAGCACTGCGCAGTGGTCTCAGTGGTGAAAAATTCGTTCCGATATGGACTGCCAGTATAATGCTACAGTACCCTAGGGAAATATATGACGTCATAAATCACCGCCATTATTGCACTGTGAGCACTGGCATTTTCGAGGTAAGGTACTCGCAGTGCTTTGGTCACGTGATCACAAACTTTTCGAGAGTTGCATGTATTTAACACCAGTTATTTATTTACAAATAGAAGTTTGTGGTTAATTGTATTAATTATTAACCAATTTATTTAATTTAATAAATTATTTGTCATAATATATTTTTTTAAATTTATTTAATATACTGTTATTGAATGCAAACAAAATATTAACTTTAACTATACATAACCTTTTTTATAGGTTTACAAGTATTTGTAAAAAAATACTTTATGAAACATAAAAAGGATACTTACTAATATCAGAAATTTGTTTAAATTATAATTAAATTCAACATTAAACATTTTTTATTTTATTGATATTCTAACATATATAGCATATATAGCATGAAAAAACAAGAACGACAGTATACTGGACCGTGTTTCGTTTTAAATAGTAACCAGTATAACTGACTATAAAGAAACGATATCACATTATACTAATTTGCCGTTATACTGCGCAGTGCTCACAGTGTATATCGGAACGTAGCCTTGGTTGGCACCTACAAGTTCCGAGCCTTTGGCTACGTTCCACTAAGCGTTCAAAACAATCAAAACGCCCCTTTAGCCGTTCCACATAACGACCGCGGTCGTTGTGGTCGCGGCGAAAACGTCAACCATGACGTCATGACTAACGCTCACGCGACGTCCACGGCCAGGATAATAAAATACACCACTAATTATCATTTTTTATCAATATAAATCAATGTAATCAAATTTAATTTTTAATAAATAATTAAACGCACATGACCGGGTAGGCAGAGGGAACTTGGGAACCTTTTTTTTATGGGAAAGACGGCAAACGAGCGTACGGATCACCTGATGGTAAGTGATCACCGTCGCCCACGGCCCCTTGTAACTCCAGAGGAGCTATAGGAGCGTTGCCGTCTTTTAAGGTGGATGGGCACCGGGACCCGGCATTACCTAATGCGAAACTCAGTGGCAGAAGCCACTACTTAATGCCGGTTTTAAATGCCGGGGGTGGTAACAAAACGCTCAAGTCTGCCTATGCGTGTTGCCATTATGAACAGTGTGACCCTCCCACATGTACTTTAATCGCCTCTTACGACACCATCAGTACCACGGTGATCCTATTTTAAGCCGGAATCACACGGCTAAGAATAGGATAAGTGTTAAGACACTCCGTTCTACTTCCGTCCCCCACTTTCTGCCGAATTTGAGGCATTGGGTGTTGAATGTACTAGTACCGTTGCGCAACGATAGGCCAAAATTAAATATTTAATAGTCATATCATAAACCCATTAAAAACACCTTAGTATACCACAAATTAGTGATTTTACTTAAATCTAGCAGCACTAAGTAAAATTCATTCTTCAAAACCCAAATACCAATGCCCAGTAGGTACGAGTATGTCGCCCTTGCCCCTAAGGAAGTCGAAGTCCCTTGTGTTGGTGGATGCTTGGGTAATCTTCATAAGCGTCTAAAAACGGTGTTACACAATCTACAGATCAACTGTGGTCTATAGGTGGAGCCTGAAGTCGTTTAATAGTTGCCAAACATAAGTCGATGTCTTGGAGAAGAAGCGCTTCGTGTGATGTAATGGACTCTTTTTTATAGGATATCCTAACAGCGTAAGTAAACTTGGATGACCCCTGAGGGAAACGTATAAGTAATTTAAGTTCAAGTTCCATATCAGTAGGAACGTTGAGTTTTCTGTTCCCTCAGACTGTTAAGAATATAAGGATAAAGAATAATATATATTTTTTTGAAATAACGTTATGGGATTGTTGCTCTGTTTTAAGTCCTAGAATATAATTTTCGTGCAATGTCTTGAAAATTGGGCGGTAAAGAAGTATGTCGTGGCGCAGCGGCACACGCATGTGACTGTAAACGATAGATTTTGGGTTCGATCTGCACTAAATGAAATATATAATATAATATTTTCAAATGAAATATATAATATTTTCAAATTAAATATTTAATATCTTTATGTTTTCGCTCTGGTAACAAGGCAAAGCGTGGCGTTGAGTTCCACCACTCAACACGCAATGCGTTAAATTCGGCGGAAAGTGGGAAACGGAAGTGGAACGAAGTATTTTAGCACTAGGTTCCCAAGTTCCCTCTGCCTACACTGCTATGTGTGGGATATAGCATGAAGCTGAGAGTAAAAAAAAAGGAATTGTATTTAATTTATACAACTCTTGAAAATCTTTAAAACTTAGTACTAGATATATGTAAGTCATGAATAAAAGTCTAAATAAACTATAGTACAGATTTTTTTTATAATATTATAATATTTTCTTAAATATTAAACATAATTTTACAATAATGCTGAATGTTATTTAGAGACGCGTCATTAGGTTCTGTAAATTCGGCTTTTTAGGACTTATCTTTGATTTCGGCAGTAATAGCGACAGCGCACCACAAACTGAAATAAAGAGGAAGAATATATGTTTTATATAATCATGAGATCTGTCGTGGCGCGGGGGCGCAGGGGCGTGAACTCAGCCTGTTACGTGTTTATATATATTTGTGTTACTTACATATAAATATACCTCCTAAAAGATAAAATGTTGATGTACAAGAACTATTTATCAGGACACCAGTGATATTTGTTCCCAATATAGAGCCACATCGTCCAACCATCATAGTAAGGGTAATCGCCATACCTCTATAAAAATAATTAAATTATAAAAAAAATACTTACTCGTACATTAGAAAGTAAACATTCTATTTTAAATTGTATCTATAATCATATTTTAATGTACTAATATAAATACAATAAAGTGTTTTCATAATTGCTCTACTTTATTATGAATAATTTGAAAACAATAGTGAGATTTTTCTTCATTTTTCTGATTTCCTTGGTGCCATTTTTTCTTTTATTTATAATTACAAATCCATTTAAAACAAATCTTTTGTTTTTCTACTTAATTAACATAATTTCTAATAGTATAATCTACACATAATCTGTGTAAACAGTTTATATTATTTGCAGCTATTTCTAGTACTTAAGGAGGAAAATTATGATGTTCACGAGTTTATTACACCTTGAATTTGTTCCACTCGGTTCTACTCTACTCTACTCTACTCAGTTCACGCTTTATCCCGCACAGGCAGGGTAGGCAGAGGGAACACGAGAACATATTTTAAGACACTCCGTTTCATTTCCGTTCCACACTTTCTGCCAAATGCGTGTTGAGTGGCGGAATTCAACGTCGCGTTTTGCCTTATACTAGAGCGAAGAAAGGAAAACATTAAATGTTTAAATTGAAAATATTAGATATTTCATTTTCTCGAGTATGGATCGAACCCACAACCTATCAGTTACAGTCACACGCTTGTGCCATTGTGCCACGGCAGGCCTCAAATTGAATTTGTTTATATTAAAAAAAAATAGTTACTTAATAATTACCTTACATTAGTAGGAAATATCTCCACAGCATATGCATTTATGGGGCCAACCACAAGCCCCATGAGAGGGACGGACGATATTAGTATAGCAAAAACTATAGTATGTGTCACAAAATTCATTAAAATGCATAACATGCCTATGACCATAAAGACTAATATTAGAAGCGTCTGCTTTCCCACCAACTTCACTGTACTGCTAACACCTAGAGCTATGATAGCACAGCATATATAAGCTACTGTGTTGACCAAAAATGTAATCGTTTCTATTGAATCATCGCATATTAATGTTTCTGTTGCGGTCTATAAGAAAATAATATAAACATTATAATGTATTAAGAGGTAAACATTTTTTATGCGATGATTATCGGCAACAGTTTGATCAGCTAATAAATTACGAGCGTACTTTTTTTAAATTATGTTTATAATTATATTGACATGAAATATATTTTAGTTAATCTAAATATGCACACGAACTTTAAAACATATTAATAATAAAAATGTGAGTACTGTTTAATAATATTATATAATGAAATACAGACCATTTACATATATTTATGTAAAGAACATATAATTTTATTTACTAACTTGGTTAGGCTTTTTTGATATAACGTCACAAGCGGTGGCACCTTCGTAGTTATGACCAGTAAAAACTCTATTAAGAACATCTGGAAGGAATATGTACAGGCCATTTATCCTAAAAATGATAAAATTAAAACATCATAAAAATTATACATAATTATATAACTCGGTTTGGATATTAATATATACAAAGTAATTGTAATACTATCTATATTAAACTGTAATTAACTTGTTATTTTAAGATTATCAACTTAGGTATAATTACAAATATAAGATTAATGTGAATATATCAATTTAAATAGACATCATTGATGTAAAGAATAGTTCATTTATGCATAATTAAAATATGTAGAGCAAAATATTGTCACATTTCTGACTTACGTAGCAGCACCAAAGAAAAGAGATCCGGTTAAGGTCAACCACTTCAAATGTTTAAATTTTAATAAAGGTTTCGTTTGAATTGTAAGAGAATTAAAAAACGAAGGCTTTTTAGTTACAGCATCTGCGGGAATCTCAAGACTTTTAACCTGTATTAAATATTTAAAAAAATACATTGAATACATGTTTCTTTAGTGATGTGTTTATTTAAAATTGTTGTTTAGTAATATTTGAGGTATTTTATGAAGAATAATTAGATACTGCTTGCGAGGCGTAAGCTGAGCTTTTATTTTCGTAAGTGGTGAGGTAGTTGTGAAGATTGTTTAAGTGCGGTAAATTCCTTGCGGGTATTGCTTCTGCGCTACCGGCAAAATGCGCGGCAAATTCTTATTTGTCGTAACGACTACTTTTATATTGATAGTAGCATAAATTAAAATTTTATATTTTGTTCGATATATTAAATGTTAAAGAAGAAGCTAGCACAACCTTTCTACAGTAAAAATGTATGTGACCGAGCAGTAAATATAAGTTGGCCAAAATGGCCAACATATAAAATAACATTGTAGCAGTAACAGCTCATGAACATAATATGTAACAATTTATAATTAACACAACCAACATAATAGACGAGACTCGAAGTGTAGAAGACGATTCTTCTATATATAAATATATATATTTTTTGAATAGTTCTTTGTGTTTATACTTTTTAATACTCATATTAAATTAATCAAAGCTCACTTTACTCATCGCAGACTGTACCTACGTTAATACTTACAGGGTAGCAAAAGGGTGATTTATGTCTATTGCATGAATACATGATTCTTAAGACATGTAAAGATTCATCATGTTTTCCTTGTGAAATTAAGAATTTAGGGCTTTCTGGGCCATACGACATTAATATAGCACTAATAAAAAAAAGGCTTGAATATATTAGCATCAACAATCGCCAAGATCGAAAGTAATACAATCCAAAATTAATGTTGAAATTAAGTGGAAGAATTGCCCATGCCAGTACTGTAAAAAAAATTAAAACTATATATCAGTAGGTAATAAAAGACAAGAAGGTTTTTTTGGTTATTTGACAACTATGTCGATAAATATCAAAAATATATTTTTTTAATACAAGAAACAAAAATAAATGTTTGGTTGAAAATGAGACAATAAATGAATTTAGATATTATATGAATATTTAATTACATATATATTATTTATAATTAAATATTTACATTACAAATACTAATATACAACAGCTATTAAATATTTAATTTATAATAAAGCAAAACTATACCTACATGGAACAATCGCCATTCCTATTAATTGCAATGAGTTCGCAATGGAAAGAGTCAGATCTCTGTAACGCTGTGGTAGAATTTCTCCAATAAAAGTAAAAGGTACCGCTGCTGGGCATACTACACTTTAATGTTATAGAAAAATACGATTATTATATGAATATGTATATCGACTAGAGTCACAGTTTCACTGTGTCTATGCAGGTTAGGGTACACAAAAAATATAATTTATGTATCACAATTACAGCGTAATTTCAACCAATATTATAAATGTACGAAAATTATAAAAACTTTATAAATATTATGAAAAACTACGTAAAATAAGAATCGACTTCTTTAACTTAAAAACTTAAAATACAATTTTAGTTCAGATTTTTTTTAAATCAACTACCTTTAATATTAATACAATATTATTCTTAGCAGGCCTACTACCTACTGATAATTTTAAAGTCTGTGCCAAGCCTCCAACAAAGTGTTAGCTAACTTTAGCAGCAAACGCAAATTGACTATTTACATAATTATCTTTTCAATTTTTATACGTTCTTCCGAAATTATTTCTTCATTATTTCGGTTGGACATTTTGTTAAATCTATCATTTATCTAGATTTTTATTCTATTTTGTTATTAAGATATTATAATTAGTTGTTTAATTGTAATAAGATTTTATTACATTTATAGTTTATAATATAAAGTAGCAGCATCAGCACAATTCTATTTATCATTAGATGTTTTTAGAGTACATTAATATTACCACAATGAGCTCAACATTTTAAAAATTGTAAAGCTTGTAAGATCTGGCATGAATGCTGCAATCACACCAAAGGCCCCCGCTGCTATAGCACTATATATAACCATCTTTTTCCTCCCACGTGTGTCCACCAGAAAGCCCCATGGATATGAAGTAACGACTATTCCTGAAAGGTGTACAAATGAAAGCTAGTATTTCAGTTACAACATAAGGTAGTTTTACAATTGGGTATGTTGTTTTAAAAAAGTACACTACATGTTACAAGAAAAAACTTTTTCGGAAGATAAAATATTCTGATATGACTATAGTATATATGATTTTTTTAAATTAAATAAATATTTATTACCTATGTAAGGGATAGAGCCGACGCTCCCGCGCTGTGCGTCACTCATATGTAGGTCGCATTTCGCAGCAGGCAAAATATACGAATATCCAAAAAGTTCTACAACTACTGACATTAAAAAAAGGGAGAGCACCAAAGAGTATTTTATATTATACCAGCCAATACCTAAAAAAGTATTTATTTATCATAGAAGTAGAGTTAGTTAACAGTTTTACCGTCAATTAAAAAGTTTAAGTTTCATGAATCGTCAAATGATATCCATTCATATGATACAAGTCTTTTGTGTAATGTCAAGATCCATCGATCAGAGAGGAATATCAAGAAAAAGTATCCAAGATGTTAGACAGCTGTGAATTTGGAAATGGAAATGTTGCAGTATGCTGGCAAAACAAAAAAGAGTTGATAAATGTTTGAAGGAAGTAGCGACAGATATATATGGTAAAGGCATAAGAGGCTTTAGAAAAAAGTGTCACTAATGGTAGGAATGTAGTGAAAGATACTGTAGAAATAAAGAAGAAAGCAAGGCAGGATTATTGAGCCCATAGTAAGGATAAAAATATGAGAGATATAAGAAACATAGATTATAAACTACAAAAGTACCAAAGAAAAGTAATTATATATACGAAGTATGAAAATTCAGATAAAAAAAGAGATAAGATTTTTACGAATTTTAGTTACCCAAAGACAATTCGACAAACGATAAACACTAAAATTTTACAATAACGTAACGTAACATTTCCTAATCTTAATTTATTCCTAAACTACATTTGTCACCTTTGATATATGACTTAAATTACGCTATTTTATTTACTAATCTCAATTACTTTCTTGTTTTAATAAAATTATCACTTTTAAGATAATATATATACATGGGCAACAAAAATTTCAGCTAAAAGAATAACTATAGTTTTTTAAATGGACATCGTTTTTTTATTTAGCAACTGATTTAAATAAAACAATCACAAACTTTTCAAGGAAGGTTGCTGTTTAAAACTGCATTGTAATCTGGTTAGCCGTTTATGAGATTTACGCGTAAAAACGCACAGACAAAATTACGTATTTATTTGGGTAAAGACACACATTAATAAATTACCCAATAATATACATATAAACAATTTCGGTATGCTATTTCATAACTTTAACTTCAACTTCGATATTACTTTTCCCGTTAAATATGGCACCATGGCATTAAGAGCTTGACATCCTTATTAGTCAAATAACTGTTACGTCAACTATTCTGTATTAAAATATCTTCTATAGTCTAATATCATCTATAGTCTGACCAAAGTCATTCACCAATGCGAAGTAAATTATCCTCTACTTAACACGCCTTAAAGTCATAAAATAAGCAATAAATAAACAAGTATCTGATGATTGTCTGCCACTTATTTACTTATTTACTTCACGCTATATCCCTAGCGGGGTAGGCAGAGACGACAGATCGCCAAACGCTACGGTCTCGGCATACCTCGTTCGCCTCGTCCACTGTTACCAACCTCTTTATACATGCCCTCCGGGGGTCCTCATGCTTTTTACGTGACCTTCCTCCAGTAGCGCCATACTGCGTTTTCGAAGGTCAACTAAGGTCTCCCCCTCCCTATCTTACCACTCACTTTTCCTTCATAAATCTTTCTTACCATCCTTTCTTTACTCATTCGCTCGACGTGCCCAAACCACCTGAGCACGTCCTTCATTCTCACGGTGACATCCACGGTGACATCCATAGGTGCTAGACCTACCATTCTGTGTATCTCTTCATTGGGTATGCGATCAGCTAAACTGACTCCGCACTTCCGACGAAGAGATCATATCTCTACAGTATTCATCTTTCTTACATTCTTCTTCTGTAATACCCACGTTTCGCTGCCGTATAACAGTGTCGGTACCAACCATTGTGTACGGCCAAACGCGCAGCTATGCTGACGTTTCGGTGTCTCAACAATACAGTTAAGGCCCCGTTAACTCTGTTATCGGCAGCAATACGCCTTTCCACATTCATTTCGTAACTTCCGTCTCTGCTAAACATATTTCCCAGATATACTACCTCATTCACTGGTTCTAATATCTTATCATATACACTGATCTTGCATTCTGTCCTTACTTATTTTTTTCAAATATTATTGTCTACCCAATTACTAAAAAGAGAGTTTGATGGTAAAACAGAAAAAAAGTTATCATACAAACACTTTATTCGTAACCAGCAAAACTGGCCTTTAACTTCACAAGAATGAAATACGTATAATATGCATTCATTATACTATACACATATCATACCTTGTTATGATATAGTGAGATAATTATTGTATTAATTGATGTGACGAGATTACAAGATTTTAAAGGCAAACAAACATATTATCCAAGATCTATAATATCTACACTGTGATTAAACAATGAAACATGTACTGATTGCTATTTATTGTTAAATTAAATGTTGTACTGTATAAGTTTTCTATTTAAAAACATTCTACATAGTATATAACAGTTTGTATGACTATGTAAGAACATAACGTCTTAATTTTTGTTTCCAAAGGTTAATAAAACATTTTACTTTCTACTGTTATAAAACAATATCTACTTAATTACTTTTTTTATTAATTTAAAATTCGTTACCGTGTCGATTTAATGAAATTCATATTATTGAAGGTTCTTAGGCGTAATATCTCATAATAGCGACTATTTTTAAATATTTAATGTTCATTGCTGTACAGCTGTACATATGTAAAATACATACAAGCATTTATGTATTATGCACGTACATATTTGTAAATATATTAAACAGATGTTCACATGTTGTCGTGATTTTTTTAGAACTTTTATAGTGGAATAATTGCGTCATTCATACATTTTTGCGTAGCTTCAACGGTTTATGCAATGCATAAATAAGTTCTCGTGTTCACTGATTTTTTTTTCAATATTTTGTAGGGCAACATATATCAAAAGTACAAAAAATCGAAACCTTATAAGATAATTTTGTTGTTCGTCTGTCCGATCTGTCAAAATCATTTATGTCGAGGAAACAAGTTTAAATTAATATAAACTTTTCAGGTCTACGGTCACTTGGAACACAGATAAAAATGTTTTAAGTCAACGCAATACAAATAAGCATAGTTTTCATTGCATTTTATATGAAATTCACCGCAGTATCAAAAGTTGTGAAGCTTGGCACAAAATTAGAACTTGTACTAATAATAACATAGAACTAAATAAATATATCAAAAAATAAAGGCAAACAAATCCGAAAAGTGTAAAAGTTCGTGCGTTAAAACAAACAAAAATCTTTAAATTATGTAATATATATAAGCTATAGTATAGATAAGCTTGCAATTTGATTTAAAATCTTGATCATATTTTATTCCTATTTAGGGGAGCGGTAAGAACACGTGCACGGCATTCGCAGTTTTTCTCTCGTAAATTTTGATTCCACGAGAATTCTAGTACAAAGTTTTAAAAAAAGTTAACCTCATTAAAATCAATTGTTTCAATCGCCTTGGACAAACAGAAAGACACAAACGACAAAACTAAAAAAAAACGTGCTTATTTAGATAACGTATAATTTTTTTCTTAAGTGTTTTGGTAACGTGTTAACAGTTATATGCATTTAGAAAAACACGGTCATTTTGAAAAAACAATTTATTTTATATGCTCTCTGCATTCAATTTTAATAAAATGAAAACGAAAATGATAATTCAATGAGTTATTAAATGTTTGATATATTTATAAAATGTTGTCACTACTATATTCACAAATATTTAAACAAACGTTCGAATTTTATTTCTAACCTGCCACGGCCAGTGCTTGATCCAAATCCACCTCATTATTCTTTTTGGAGCTTACAGCTTCCGAAAGAGTGTCCATATTTTTTACTACCATAACAAAAAAAAAAATGTTCACAATTCGAACCTTAGGTGCACATTTTTCTATTACTAAATTAGACGTGCGCCTTACCACATATTCTAATATAAAAGAAATCTTCTTAGAAATGTTGTACTTTTTATTGAGCAGCTATCTAATAAGGAAATATATTTACATTATATACTCGCTAACCATTCGCGGCTTCGTCCGCTTGAACTACAGAATGAATTATTAGAATTATTTATTATTTTGAATTATGTCAATATTCTAATAATATTACTTTAACGACAATTTCTATAGATTGTGTAACGAAATCGCACATCTCAAGGTTTTTACTGAACTTGTATTTCTTTCCAAAACATATAAAACATAATACTGTCATGCTTGTTGGACCTCTCTTGTTCTACCCCTTAAGTTTTAAAGTACATCTCGAATTTTCAACCCCACAAAGCGTCATTTCAGCTATGATATCAAGTACATTTTATTTACACGTATAATACAATTATACCTCAACGTTGTCTGTACATGAAAGACATATGAGAAAATATAATACTGAGGCGTTCGTCAACGTAACAGAACCAATGGCTTTTAAAATGTTGTTTGTTTGTCTGCTTGCTTGTACACGTTAATATTAGTAACCGCTTAATCAATTTAAATGTAGTTTTGATTATTGTATTTTGCTCAACTTCCCTTACATTTAGTGTTTATTTAAGTCAACTTTGACCGATTTGCCAGCTTGGGATTACTATATGAGTAAAAGAGTTTTATTTCATAAATATTTCTTAAGTAGAAAGTATAATTGTTAAATAAAAAGTATTACAAATACTCTACATTTTATAGTATTTTAGTATCGACCAATCAAATATGGTCAAACACAACCAGGGATGGACGTGACCATACGCTTTTATAATAATACAATATAAATATACAGAAAATTAATAAAGTGCGAGTCGGGCTCGCCCTACGAGGGGTCCGTGCCAAATTTTTCTAAATTTGGTACGGAGCCCTCGTTATGCGTCCTTTTATATCATCAGAATGTTCAACCGATAAACATTGATAAGCCAAGTTTGCAACAATTACAAGAACAAAAGATAACATTTTGAATACTTTGAGATTAAAATGACACTTCTGTGTAAAATTTTCTGTTATTATCTTTCTCTGAAACATGGCTATCGTAACAATTTAAAACATCCCACTGCCCAAAGTCCCTAAAGCAATGTTCAAAAATTTTTGACAATTTTTTATATGTTTGTTATTTCTTTTGACATACTAACTTTATTTTTTGTATAAAGTAATTTAATTGGCTCGGTTAAATTGTAATACAATTGTTATTAAATTGATTAGATCACGAAAGTAATTAATATGAGTAAATGAATAATTGTGTATTTCGAGCGAGCGACTTTTCAAGCATGTAACTAGTTTAAAGTATATATTATTTAATAATACCATTTCTATTCTAGTACCATTTCAGGATTCTCTATTTTGTTATAATAAAAGAAATGTTAGGATCAGTATTTATAACGTTAACAACCAAATATACAATATGATGTGAATCATATTGTATATAAAATTGTCGTCATTATCTAAAAATATTGTTTTATTATTGCTTGAGGCGTCTATGAAGCCCTTGGGAGTCTAAAAGCGGTCATCGGTATTCCATTCGAAAGTTTATTTATTGTTAACCATCGTCTTGTTGTACGGAATTTAAGATGGGCCTACATAACGGGTCTAGCAATCGACTTTACATACAGAGTTATACAGGGCTAACACTTGCTTAGTTTTAGGTGATTTTTCAAAATGGTAAACGATCATGTGCGTTAAATTAAGAAGTCAATCGTCTTGACATATGGATCGGATCCCTTGAATAAGATCAAGAAACTTGACGGACTGAGCTTTTACTCCCATTCGTGGCTTTCCTGACGTAGGACTACAAATATTTTTTTATAAAATATTTATAAATAGTCATTCTCGTTTTACCCACAAAATAAATAGTCACGAGCAAACGAGCATGACATTGTGGCACACATTATCGTTTATTAATTTTAATTGCTAGTTGGATAATTAGCCTTGCATATATTTTAATTTAGGCACAGTAACATAACCTTGTAGCCGTATTATTCTAAAAAGATAAATAACAATAATAAAAAGTAGCTTAATTCAAGCAAAAGTAACTAAATTTACAGTCTGTAATCTAACTTTAGTTAGACGTAGTGTACGTCAATACTAATCAACTATTTTTTTATTAGGATATTTTTTCTTTTCTTTTTTTAGCTCATGCAGGATACAGTCCCGCATGAGGCAGGATAGGCAGAGGGAATCCGGGAACCTAGTGTTAAGACACTCCGTTCCACTTTCGTTCCCCACTTTCTGCCGAATATTTAAATTGAAAATATTAAATATTTAATTTCCTCGACTGGGGATCGAACCCAGAACCTGTCGGTTACAGTCACACGCTTGTGCTGCTGCGCCACGACAGGCCTTAGCATATTTTTAGGAACGAAGTTAACGTGGTAGCCCGCGCATTAGTACAAATAGAAAATGCCGTATGAAAAACGTAAACGTCCGAATAAGAAAAAACCCCAATGCTTAACGTGGTTAATTTCACAAAACGCGACAAAACTTCCGAAAGGTTTATAGAGATAGAAAACAGTAAAACATTGTATTTGAATTTCAATCCAGTTATTACATATATTTAGTATGAGAATCAGTATTATATTTGTTTTTCTTAGATATTTTTATTTAGATTATTAGCTTTGAAACATAACATAAAATGAAACAAACGAAATTCAGTTTTTTTTTATTTTATTTTATGGTTTGCGGTACGCAGCACAACCCGACTAGGGTTGGTTTTTTTTTTCTCATAAATACGGGAGGAGCGGAAAGGTACTTCTTCTCTCACTATTACACACAGCGCTAGCCGTCGGACAATAATTGTTAGAATTATAACTAAGCATAAAATATACCAACAAAAGAGTTTATTAACTCTCTTCTCATATTAATATGCATAAATTAAATATAAAACAGTTCAACTTAGGTTACTTTTTTATGATTTTGTTCAAACTAACTTTACTTTTTACATTTTAGTTTGTTTTTTGTTGTTGTTAGTAATATTATTTTAAGATTACAAATTACTTAGACATATTATTCTTTCTTAATGAAAAAAGATAACGGAACTCTTATTAGACAATTTTGTTGTTCGTTTGACAACACCATTTTCCGTGATATCGTTTAGAGACATCAAGCTAATTCTAATATTCAGGTTGACGAACTTACCACCTTAAGCTTCTGCAACGCATTCAAAGTATGCATAATTTCGTTGCATTTTGTATAAAATTTACCGCATCATCAAAACCTATGGGATACTTTTCGAGACTATAGTTATGAAATTTAGTACAAATTACAATACAAATGGAACAAAAAAATTAGAAAGCAAAAATGAATAGGTGTCACCTATATCTATACTAATATTATAAAGCAGAAGAGTTTGTTGTTTGTTCGCTTGAATGCGCTAATCGCTGGAACGAGGGCCGCCGCGGTGTTTGAACGCCCGCAAAAATTTGAACGTGCAATACCGATTGTGCCGCCCTGTAGCTACATATGCTGAATTTTGCCAAAAATGCATAAATAAATTTGGCGGGCGGCGGTCAAGTAATCTATCAAACTGGCCATCGGTGACCATAAGTGACCAAATGTCCTCAAAAACACCGAGGACAGGTGGTCGGGAAATACTTGCTGCTATCCACCCACCTTTTTTTATAAAATTATGGAAAATAAGGAAAATGGTTTGTCATGCGATCCGGCGCTGTAAGGCCTGAGCTTCGTGGTGTGAGATCTGCTACTGAAGACTGTGCAGGAGTGAGTAACCAGGTTTCTGTACGAGTGTGAGTAGCTCAAACTGCGACAGTAAATACAATGCTGCAGAATAAACAACCTGAAGCCCGAACCACCAGACTGACAAAGAGTCCCAGTAGATAGAAATCAGAAGCAAAACAGGCGGAAAGTCGCCTTCATCAAAAAAAATCACAACGAGTAATAGATTTAGCGGGTTTGATCCCAAAGCCATGCTACGAAGAAGCCAAGAGAAAGACGGCCTAGTAAGCCATTATATTATACGGCCTTAAAAATGTTAATAAACTTGTAGTGTTATTACAGCCCACCCACACCAACCAATTAAGAATAACTTGTGTGGACACAGCGCTATACAAAAACATCATTACACTAGTTCGAAATAAAGGAGTTGTAGGACACACACGCGTTGTTAACTTAAAATATCAACGCTGCTATAGAATAATTATAAAAAATCTACACTACACAACTCCACATAGTTCAATCGTTGAAGCAATCGAAGGGACTGGAAACAAAGTCTTTGGTGAATTTATCAACTCAAAATTTGGACCAGATACAAAACCAAACTCACCATTTTTTATTACCCACCATTTTTTATTTCGAACCCAGAGCTAACAATACAAAAATGAAAGATATTAAATATATCTATCATAAGTCTGTCACAATTAAAGATCCAAGAAAAAGAAAAACACCACCGCATTTTAAAAGAAATGTAAAATATACCCAGGTACATACAACCGCAGACTGCTTACAGAAAGACCACTCCACTCCAGCACAATATATTCTCTACCAAGGAGCATATCCGGCCAACTTAAGGCTGTGTAGTCTATCAAAATGACTGCTCTAAAATTTTCGAACATCATTGGTTTTGCTCCGAACAAGAACGAAATATTTATAAACAATAACCTCTGAGGCACACTGAACCGATTCAATTAAAATTGAAATTAAAGGATGCAATACTTACGTGACTAATCATCCAAATGGAACGGTACATGCAGGAACAGCCATAATATCAAGTGCTGCTGGAGTATAGGACAAACGACATCCAGGCTGAACCTGTCGGCAATCTACTGTCCGCCAAGGCACGTAATTAGTGAAACTAAATTTAAAGAATATTTTGCATCACTGGGAGGAAGATTTGCAACGGTGACTGAAGCGCCAAGCATACATACTGGAGATCAGAACATACAACCACTAGAGGCAGACAACAAAAAATATGCCTTGACGAAAATAATCTTAACTGTATATTATTGGGAGAACCAACCTATTGGCTAACAGATCTAAATAAAAAACAGCATTGCTGTATTCATTCATCACCATGGGACTTTTGGGAAATTACGTGCCTTCATGTAATTTCCCAAAAGTCCCATTGTGATGAATGTATACAGCAATACTGTTTTTAGCCTTCATGTAATTTGTCGAAAGTCTGGACAATACTATCCAGACAATACTGTCTAGATAGTAGCTCTGACCTGTCCTAACAATTATAACACCACGTCCATTATTTTCTACGAGAAGCCTGATACTTTGTACAATAAACTTAAGAATTGGAAAGGTTGCAGAGAATTCATTGAGGAAAGCGTTGATTTAAAGATCTTCTAAAAACGCCTCAAAAGATAGATGATACGAACCAATGCATTACTAATCTTGCTGGGTTAACACTCCTTTTGAAAAAGAAAAAGGTTATCAAGCTGTTGGGAACTTACTTTTTGAAATAAAATGGCACCAAAGTAAATGTATAAGTGAAATATAAGTATCCATAGTAACAATGATATGCAAGCCAGGAAAGCCCTCGGAAGATTATCATCATACAGACCTATAAGTCTCTTATCTATGCTATTGAAGTTGCTCGAGAGAATTCTTACGAGTAGAATATTACCCAGAATCAACAAAGACGTAGTGATACCCAAACATCAGTTTGGTTACAGGTAACAGCATTCTTCTGTAGAACAGGTGCGTCAAGTCTGTCATAAGATTAGATAGTCTTTCGAAAAGAAGGAATACTGTTCAGCTGTGTGTTTGTTGGATGTTCAGGCAGCTTTCAATAAGGTGCGGAAGAAGGGTCGGCTCTATAAAATAATATAATATCTTTACCGCATAGCTACTTCTTGATGATGAAGTAGCTATGCGGTAAAGTTCTCACGAAAAGATGGCAAAAAGATACAACAGGGTTTTTTGGATTATAGTCTGATTTTCTGTAAAATGCATCTTTAATGCAACGACTTCATTAAACAAATCAACACCGTCAATGCCTGATTCACTTCTTGAATCGTCTTTCAGCTATAGATGCCGTACCCTGACGGCTCACTTTTTTTAGCCATAACATTTCTTATGCTGTAAGTGGGATAACTATTTATTATGAAGAACTTTGAATATAACGAGACGATGATGAATCGCTGGGTTTGCTGCCCCTTTGGACATGCCGCCTGCGAACCGTGCTCGCTATGCACGCTCGGTTGCCGCGCGCCTGTCAGGAACTACTTGTCCGATTTGAAAATTTCTTTCAGTGTTAGATAGCCCATTTATCGAGGAAGGCTATAGGCTATATATAATCACGCTAAGACCAATAGGACCGGAGCACCAATTAAGAATGTCTCAAAATGGGGGGACGTTTTTCCTAATTGAGAGTTTCCGCTACGTGCGTTGTATAAACAGTTAAAGTTTCGCAAAAATCATGTATAACAGAAATGTTTTCCTTTAAAAGCTTAAAAAAAGCATATGGCTATCTTTTAAGGTTAGCTTTTTATGCTAACTAAATTTGTTCTAAAATAATGCATTATTTGCGAAGGTGTTTTTATAAACAATTCTTATCCGAAACGTTATTCATCGCAATTATTTAATTTAAAACAATATTGCCCTTAACATCGTTATTCGTCGCAATTATTTAATTTAAAACAATATTGCCTTAAACATTATTTGATTTAAATGAATACGGCTACTATCTATTTTTCAAACTTCTAAATGATAAGGGTGAAACAAACTTAACATGTTAAAAAAACGTTTGCCAGGTCAGCTAGTTTTATATAAACAAATTAATTATTAATTAATAATTTATAGTTGTAATTTAATTTTATACAAAATGAGAGCCTACGCCGTGTTATAAAAGAACATAAAATAACTTAGCATAAGGAAATAAAGGCACGGTCTTAAAGGTTAAGAAAAAATATAAAGGTACTCGTATATGTATAGGTAAAAATTTTGGGCAATTGTTCGTAGTTCTTTAATATAATGGCAGGGGCAGGGAGGCTCAAACATGCTAAATGGATTTTTTTTATATAAAGCCAGAGAGAGAGACAGAGAAACAATTAATTATTCTTGTAAAATAAATGCGTTAAGTACATGTAAAAATATGTTAATTACATCAATTTCATTATAATAACAAGTATTAAAAAAGGGCTTGTCATGGCGCGGGGGCACAATCGTATGAATGTAAACGCAACAGGTTGTAGGTTCAATCCCCGGTACAGGAAATGAAATATTTAATATTTCCAATTAAATATAAAAGCATTCCGCCACTCAATACACAATGCCACAAATTCGGAGGAAAGTGGGGAGCTGAACGGAGGTAAAACTTAAAACAGGCTTAAAAATATAATCATACGACATTTAAGTATTAACATTAATTTCCACTGCGACTAGAGGTGTGTTTGCATTATTTTCTTTAGATTTTGCTTCTTTGGACTTCTTTTTGACTTTGGAAGTAGAAATGACAATAATCCACA
Organism: Eueides isabella; assembly: GCA_019049475.1. NCBI lineage: Eukaryota > Metazoa > Arthropoda > Insecta > Lepidoptera > Nymphalidae > Eueides > Eueides isabella. The sequence continues at coordinate 7,193,889 of CM032386.1, read as the reverse complement.
ACCTGTAAATATATTTAAAAAATAAGTACATATATATATATATATATATATATATATATATATATATATATATATATATATATATATATACATATACATATATATATATATATATATATATATATATATATATATATATATATATATATATATATATATATATATATATATATATATATATATATATATATATATATATATATATATATATATATATATATATATATATATATATATATATATATATATAAATATATATATATATATATATATATATATATATATATATATATATATATATATATATATATATATATATATATATATATATATATATATACATATACATATATCTTAGTTACGTTCATGTTCCGTTTAAGTAAGCAATTACATGATGTTGTGTATGTACTAACCTACTAATAAGCCCCCATATAGGTAAAAAGTTGCTTCACAAGAAGCGTTGATAAGGGCTCCGGCCACGTTAGTTCCCACAATGGAGCCGAGTCGACCCACCATCATTGTAAGGCTGATGGCCATTCCTCTACAAATTTTAATTTCTATTAAAATTACTTTTATTGTTTAATCACTAAGAGATTATAAAACATTATAATTATGTACTAACGTAATAAGTGGATGTTTCAAAAAAACTGAATTACATTTATACTTATTTATGAATCTTGAGGCCTGTCGTGGCGCAGCGGCACAAGCGTGTGACTGTAACCGACAGGTTCTGGGTTCGATCCCCACTCGAGGAAATGAAATACTTAATATTTTCAATTTAAATATTTAATGTTTTCATTTTTTCGTTCTGATACAAGGCTAAACGCGGCGTTGTATTCCGCCACTCAACACGCACTGCCTTAAATTCGGCGGAAAGTGGGGAACGGTGTGTCTTAACATTAGGTTCCCAAGTTCCCTCTGCCTCGCGCTGCCATATGCATGTATAGCGTGAAGATGAGTGAGTGAGTGAGTATGAATATGTTGTATGTGTGTGCGTTGCAATATTTACCTTAAATTTGTAGGAAATATTTCCACAGCATACGCGTTTATAGGGCCAATTGAGAGTCCCATGAGTGGCACAGATGAGAGAAGTATAGCAAATAGTATAGTTTGAGTAACAAAATTAATCAAAACACAAAACGTGCCTATAATGATGAATACTAAAATAAGGAGAGTTTTCTTTCCAAGCAGCTTCACTGTGCTACTTACACCTAAAGCAATAAATGCGCACGTAAAATTTGCTACTGTGTTGATCATAAAAGTGACCGTTTCTAAAGAGTCGTCACAAGCTGTCGTTTCTGTTGACGTCTATAAGAAAACAGGACAATGTATAACTTTATACAAAAATGTAGAAAATAAGTAAGTTAATTATAAAAAGGTCATAAAGTACAGACAAAAACCTTGTTTTTTTTAATATCTTAGTAATAAATATTGTAATAGACAGACAATTACCTTGAGCAAATGGTATTTCAAGTTTAACTATTGTTTTATTTTTTATAAAAGTAATACAGAGATAAACATATTATGCAGAAGGTACATCTATTATTTATTTAAACGCAATATTTTTGCTCAGGCCGTCGTGGTCCTGAGCCACAAGTGTGTGCCACAAGCGTGTGTCTGCCAGCGCGACGGTTATTGATTTTACTTGGGGGCCTTCCATTAATCACGAAGTTTTTTGTAGCATTTTTTGACCACCCCTGCCTTCCCCTTAGTGATCCATATCCAAAATCACGTATATTTTTAGTAGATTTCATTAAAAATTAAAAGGTCCATATTTCCACTGTTTTTTTTGAGATAAGAGTTATTAGGTGAACCGTAGAGACAATTTCTTTAAAATACACCTTAATGATGATAAAATTAGCTTTAATTTACATATATTTATAGTGAAAATTTCGCCCTTGCGCTGCGCGTTTGACGAATAACTTAACACACGTGATATTTTACTGCACCCCCCTACCTCCTGGTGATATTTCGTGATTTTCGCCGAACCCCCTCCCCCCTTTTTGAACTTCACGTGATTAATGGACGGCCCCTTGGGCAATTGAAATGTCTGATACTATATTTTTTCGCTTTAGAAATAAGGCGTTCAACACGCAATATCTCAAGAATGTAGCGGAACGTGGGGAACAAAGTTTAAGGGGTACGTAGTGTCTGACATTAGGGTCCCGGGTTTCCTCTGGCTCTCTTGTTATGTGCACATAACAACGTAAAACTAAAAAAAATATATTTACCTCATTAAGTCTTTGGGCTATTACTTTGCAGGCAGTAACACCTCCACTACCGCTTCCCGTCAGCACTCTATTCAGGACATCTGGTAACCACATGTAGAGACCATTTAGTCTGTTGTAAAAATGAGAATAAATCATAATTGAAAACATACATTTATAATATAATTATAATATATACTATATTTTTGAGTTTTCTCAGTTATCTGCATAGATGAAGAATTTTATTGAATTATAATTATAGATATAAGCTCGTTTCTGCCGTTTCACTGGGAAATTTAGATCTTAATAAATATAGATCTTATATTTTTGGTGTGCATATCTTTAATATTGTCTTCACGCAGTATCCCGCACGAGGCAGGGTAGGCAGAGGGAACCCCGTAACCTAGTGTTAAGACACTCCGATCCATTTCCGTTCCCCACTTTCCGCCGAATTTGAGACATTGCGTGTTGAGTGGCGAAACTCAACGGCGTGCTTTGCCTTTTTAATATTGGCGATGTTCGTTTTTATTATATGTAATGTTAAATTACTGTAATGTTTAATTACTATTAAATTACTTATGAGGCCTGTCGTGGCGCAGCGGTACAAGAGTGTGACTGTAACCGACAGGTTCTGTGTTCGATCCCCAGTCGAGGAATTGAAATATTTAATATTTTCGATTTTAATTTTTAATGTTTCATTTCTTCGCTGTGTTAATAAGGCAAAGCGCGGCGTTGAGTTCCGCCACTCAACACGCAATGCCTCAAATTCGGCGGAAAGTGGGGAACGGAAGTGGAACGGAGTGTCTTAACACTAGGTTCCCGGGTTCCCTCTGCCTACCCTGCCTCGTGCGGGATACAGCGTGAAGCTGAGTAGAGTAAATTACTTTAATTGTAAAAAATATAATTAGAATACTTTTACTATATAATAATTGATTATTATGTTGAATTTCTGTGTATAGTTTAGTTTTTAATTTAAAATGTACACGCGACTTATTCATCCATAATAAACAATATCAATTTCTTTTAATCGAAATGGGATTAATATGTCGATAACAAATTTTCAAGATAGTATTTCAGCAGACACAATTTCTATTTTCTTGATATCATTATTAATAGATAATAAATATAACCATTTTTACTTATATTTTACTTACGTCGCAAAAACACCGAAAAACAGAACTCCATTTAATGTCAACCATTTTAAAAATGGCGACTTTAACAATGGTCTAGTTTGAATGACGAGTGAATTTAAAAATGTTAGTTTTTCCTTATGAGTATCATCCGGCATCTTGAGACTTTTGATCTGTAAAAATATATTTAATATTAATGATAAATAAAAAAAATGTATAAATATCAGGACAGGCTCTTTGTTTATTAGTAGTTAGGCATGGGATTTTATAATTAAATGTATATAACGAAGACATGTCCCAATAGGTGTTTTTAAAATCATGACATCTGCATTTCTGACGCTTTAAATTATATTAACTATCGATCATCTTCCAAACTTAAATAAAATCACGTAGAGATATGTACGTTTTACAAAAACTTTATATTGAGGTGGTCGACTGGCTACTAGGATGGCGCTGGCTGACCACTGGCTCATGCGAGAATACCACGTCCTTTTTTTTAACTAATGTTAATATTGTTAGCTCGATTGGCCTTTACAACGACACCGAGTGACGAGGGCAGAGGCTGCATTGTTCCTAAGAAATTGCGAGCACGATGATGCTGGTTCTCTGCGGGAGTCGAAGATCGGCTTGCGGCCTCAATCACACTGAAACCACGATTCGGCGAGCAGTTGCCGTTTTATAGATTAAAAGGATTAGGTTTTGTTTTGATTTTTTTCTACAAAAATAGTAATACATTTCTTTATCACCAATGAAACACATTTAATCATTGTTTTTGACATATTCACTTGTTTATAACATATTTAAAAAAGAATAAACGTAGTTGTTATAGATTTCAAGATAGTCACATGTTTTTTACTTTTTTATACGACGATGCAACTTATATTGCTGATTATATATTATGACAAATTTATATGTTATAACCGTAAACAAAGTCTTGACGGTGCCACCATCACGTATCGAATTAGTCTTTTGACAGCGTCATCTTCACAGCGAAGGTTGTAGTAAGTGCAGCGGTCGATAAAATCACCATGACTGTATGAGAGACGCTATCGTGCAACTATTTGTGCACGCTGTTTGTGTGGTTGCTTTTAACTATTTCAATGGTCGCGCAGGTTAGACCTCGAGCCTCGTTGATCGTTAGTACCTTGAAGCTCGTTTCTATTTCCCATTGCTGGTTGATAACAGTTTCCTTTTCCTCCTGTGAGGTAAAGGATATCTTTCAGATCTTTTGGTACTGGTGTGGCCTTGATGTTTTTAATAAAAAGAGAACGTAGTGCCTTTTGTGAACAAAATATTTCGCGGGGTATATTTCTTATATTGTGTATGTGACATCTGTGGGATTTTTTAATTACTCGCCAAGATCTGGGTGGTGAGCTGCTTCTATTGTACTTGTGATAACCGTGTATACCATGTGGATAGTGATCCACTTTGTTTTATCATTTCTTTTGATGTCCAATTCATTTAATTTCACAAAACCAGAAATTGCGTTGTAGGTCGCCATATAACTACCATTTATGTATCCTGCAACTATTTGGACGACGTCATTATTATATATAGTAATTTGTCCTTCTTTGAGTCTTATTTCTGAGATCAAGTATCCGCCCCGAAAACGAATTCGAGCACAGCGTTATTATAAAAATGTTTATATACTTGAGTGTTATTATGTCGGTTGAAGAATGTTTAATGTTCTGTAATTATTGAGTTGAACTAATCACTAATATCACATTAGTACCGAAATCTTATCGATACGTACTTAAATCAAATCCAATTTATGAGCATCAGTCAAGGCGGAACGCTGTTTACTCTTCTTTTTGCTGCTTCTTTAAAAATCCGAATGAAAATAAGACTTGACTAGACTAGTTTGCAGTTGTTCACTAAGATTTTTACTCAATAATTCTATACGACGCATCACAGTATTTCGTGACAGCTGGCGATCATGTATATTCGTTTTATTTCTGATAAATCCACGAAAATTATTATTGTTATTATTGCGTAATTTTATAACAAACTAAGAATGAAGCTTCAGTTACAGCCTTAAAAGGTTCATTCGGATAACAGAATATATTTTCCTGGACAGTCATAAAAAAAAATGTAATGCTTGTAAGTGTAATTTTATTCTTTTTCGTTATTAATTTCTGTTAGATGGAAACTCTGATTGATATTTACCGTGTATTGTGTTGAAGTGACGCTCTTTTCGCTAATGTTACTTATGTATAGATAAAACAGCAACAATTTTCTCTTACCTACTATAGTAAATAAATATTCCATCTCCCATTCTTTTCAAACATTTATCTAATATTGCAAAATATAACACAAACCGCCGTGCCCCCGCCTTATAAGTGTCCTTTAAGATTCGTTCTATAGTGGGAAGAATAGCAGAATTAAAAGGCAGAGAAAGCGGCTATCTACCGTACGCTACTCATACAGAGTGGACACTGAATGAATCGGCCGTGATAATCGGTGCAAGATCGCTAGAACTCCAATAATTTTCATAATATTTGGGACGCCGATAGGACACGGACAGCCCCCGGGACCGCGATCAACGGGTTAGCCCCCTCCTGGGACAAATATAACAAAGCACTTTAATACGGCCAGATTTCTAGGCCATAGCGCAACGTGGTTATACCATCTCAAACGTTATACAATCTCTTAAATCTTCTTATCTGCTATGTCACGGCCTCTAAAATTATCGTGAATGAATGTGTTACTTATGTGATCATTTCTCGTTACGCAACATACCCACCTTATCAATGTCATATCCGTGTGGGCGACGGTGTTGTCAATTTCCTAGACCGAGGTTTGTATTTGTATATTATACGCAGCCCATCGGTTACAGTCACACGTTTTGTGCCGTTGTGCCACGACAGGCCTCGACCATTATTTATCATTTATGCATTATAAACAAATTAACAAAAGTAATATATTGTAACTGAACCAATTAAGTAGGGACAGATATTAAAATTTCTGTTCTTCGTAGTCCCATATAAGATATTTTTTTTCTGTCTGACAGTTTGTCGAGACGATTGATTTATCTTTAGATTACATGCAGTTATCAAGCTGAAATGTATATTGAATATCCGAGTCTACGGTACGCTGTAGTGCAGAAAAATCGAGCGATAAATTAAAATAATCAAAAGATATGAGTATTAATGCATCGAGTTTGCAGCCTTTTGTATGAAATTCGCCACGTAATCAAAAATTTAAGAGTGTTTCCCATCCCAGCCACTGCTCCAAACCTATGTTCATAACATTATTTCTGTGGTTCTATCCGTTGACATACAATTTAAAAATGGGTACGGTAGCCCTAGTGGGCGACTCACTTGACTGGACCGAAACGGACCTATATTACATAAAATTGATCACGAAGGCAGTCGCCATCCAAACCTGGCACTGTAATATCGTCGTTATAATTAAATATTGTAAACTATTAATATGACAATATCATTATTCAATTGCCTTTTATTATATGAACTTCTGAGATATATCTAAATATAAACAAAATCTTAAAATACTTTACAACTATATAATGTGGAATATTATACTTACTGGATAGCTCTCAAGCGACTTTCTTTTATTTCCTGCGTAAATTATTCTTAACACCTTCAGGGCATCGTCATGTTTTCCTTGTGAAATTAGATATTTTGGACTTTCCGGCCCAAAGCACATGAAAATAGCACTAATGATAAAAAACAGTGAATATATAAGCGTTAATAACCTCCAGGGTCGGAAATCATATAGTCCAAAATCAATTCTGAAGTTAAATGGAAGAATTGCCCATGCTAGCACTAAAAAAATAAAAACAACATCAATAGTAATAAATCTAAAGCTATAAAGTATAATATACGAAATTTTGTCACAAGTTTAAATAAAAGCTAGATTAGGTGCAGTTACAGTTATATTAACGATGATATATTTTACACTTACGTGGAACTAATGCAGATCCTGATATTTGCATTGCGTTAACTATAGAAAGTGTTATATCCTTATAACGTGGAGGCATTATTTCGCCAATAAATGTATATGGTACTGCTGCTGGGCATGCTATACTGAAATGTCATTACGAATAGATAATTTACGATACTTTTTACATGCACAAACCACCAGATTTTCGTTTCCCGAGGGTGATGAACTTCAAGTTATTTTGGGCATGGAATTCGTTCCCACATCACATTCATAATGTTTAAGAATTTAAAATATATTTAAATGTCTAATAAATGGTGATAATACAAATGACAAAAACAATTTAAAAAGTATCAATCCACACTTAAGCAACAAGAATACTTTTTTAGCAAAAGTATATATTTTATTTTACGATTACCCTAAAAATAGTTTATATAGTTATCATAATCAATATTACCACAGAGAGCTTAGCAGCTTAAATATAGTAAAACTTATAAGATCTGGCATAAAAGCTGCTATAACACCAAAAGCTCCCGCAGCCAGAGAGCTATATACAACCATCTTCTTCCTTCCACGTGTATCCACCAGATAACCCCATGGAAATGAAGTCACTACTATTCCTGCAGAGTAAAGAGGATACAATTAAGAAACTGACGTATCTAAAGTCACACTCTAAATAAATAATGTCAAGAAAAAAAATGTTATGACACAATGTTCTGACTGATGGCTCATCAAGAGTACAAGTTTGCTTAAAAATTAAAATGTTCATTGAAAATTGTGCTTATTTTTACATTAAAAGAATTGGAAAATATACAGGCTCAAATAATACAATAAATTATAGAAACAAATTTTACCAATGTATGGTATGGAACCAATAATACCCCTTTGGGCATTGGTCATTTGTAGATCACATTTGGCAGCCGGTAAAATATACGAATATCCAACTGGTTCTATAATACAGGATATTAAAAACAGTGCTAGGACTAAACTGTATTTTATGTTGTAGCACCCAATACCTGTAACAAGGAAGACGGGATATGAATTTAAATTCTCCTACCTTAAAAAACTGTCCAAGTGTGAGTTGGACTTGCCCACCGACGGTTTAACGGGAAGGACAGGTTGCTCACTTTGTATGAAATTAACTGCAAATATAAGCTTGTAAGATTTTTTTCTATGAAACAAATATAAACTCTTTGGATTTGTTTTTTTTAAGCTGTAACTTTTCACTTCGTACCAAATTCATATTGTAGGTCCACGGAAAGTACAAAATGTGCATAACTTTATATGATGATTTTTATTGGAGCAGAGCATTTAAAGAATTCGTGTGATGATGTTATATAATTTATAACTATATCTATAAAATGAAGTGTCTGTCTGTTATTTCAAAATAGACCAACTAAGCCTAGATAAGTTCTCATCAAGCTATGTCAAAATTATAATTTTCTTTTTGTAAAGTTTCGACGCAGCTTGATGGGAACGTATGATTTAGTTGGTCAGAACGCTTGGACCCTACGTTCTTACGTCGTCATCGTACGTACCTATAGGTTAAAATTTTTATAAGGTTTTAAATTTAGTATTTTTCTTTTATAAGTTTGGATCTTCAATCTTTGTCTTATTATTATATCTAATTTTTTTACAATTACAATAGTTGTGCTGGACAGACCCTAAACCACGTGAATTGTCAGCACTTTTGAACCAGCTTCTCTACCACATCCCCTGGTATCCTTCAGCTTCGTTTACCAGCATTGAAGTTATATAAATCCTCTTGATTTTTACAACCGTACAAGAAGCGTAGACGTGATCATCCGGTATCTCGAGTATTGTTATAGATCGTCCTTTGTAATTCACTACAATTTTTATGAAAATTACGATTATGTAGAATATCTGAAGTCACTATATATGCGATGATATCAAATAAAAGCAATTCAGTTTATTAAATGAATAATCACGTTGTAAGCGAGTGAAGCGACGGGCGTTCGCTAGTGTCTAATATATTATACAATGACATATTTTTAATCCAGTTGAGGCTAGTCGTGGCTCAGGTGTACAAATGTGCGACTGTAAATCACTAATGGATCCTTTTGGTACCGAGGCAATGGGTGGTTTTGAATTTCACAACAAAACACACAATATCTTAATTAGATTGGAAAGTGGTTCCGTATCCATACCAGGGTCAGTCAATAGCAGGGTATCTGTGTAGACTAAACTTCTCCTCCTAGAAGATCTCTGATCCTAGAAGTGACTGATAAATTTGGTTAAACCTCGATCTGTTTCTGTCTAATAAGGGAACTATCACTATCAGTTAATTTCTAATTTTTACTTAATTGTGCATTGAACGCATATTTCTTTTGCTTCCTCCACTATATATAGGTACATGCCCTGCGGTGGGCCTTAGGTTTTTTACGCAAGTTCCTCCAGCATTGTCCGATACCGTGATTTCGACTGAATGAATTATTTACAATTACAATGTGCACACGTGAATGGCTGGGTGTCTTACCCAACCTCTCTTACCATTCACGTGTGCAAGTTATAATTAATTGTAAATAATTACCATCGTAAAATAACATAAGTTTATAAATGTTTTATTTATTTATTTATTTATTTATTTATTTATTTATTTATTTATTGATCCACCAACGCTTGTTTACATCACTTCATACAAAAAATGGATAAACAATACACAAAATTATATCTAGATGCAACAAACACTTATAGGCAGATACACCATGCTCAAAAAAGACTAAATAATACTAACCTACTAAGCGCCGCCAACAAGATACAAAATAAAAGTAAATAATTAACAAATGAAAAACAAAAACCAATCAACTTTAACATGTACCTACATGCTTAAGATGATCTGAGTTTTGTCTTTAATATTGATTTAATTTTGCCGGTAGGATCTGCGTTAATGTCAAAAAGGTCACTGTACTCATTAACCAACTTGCAAAGTCTAGGAACAGGAGAGTTCGATCCAAACACTGTTTTCCGGGGCGGTGGGTAAAGGAGGGTTATTTTATTACGTGGATACCTCATTGGTACCCGGAATTTAAACTTATTGAGTAGCTGAGGACAATCAATTCCATTCGTGAAAATTTTTGATATAAAAAATATATCTAGCTGCCTTCTGCGTTCTTCCAACGAAAACATTTTGAAATATTGTAACTGCTTATTATAGGAAGGAATACTATTTTTTGAAATACCATTAGAAAATAATAAGTAACGCAAGAATCTTTTTTGTATGCGTTCTATAAGTAAAGAATGACTCGCATAATGAGGTCTCCATACCACTGAACAATATTCTAGGATGCAGCGAACAAGAGAGTTGTAGAGCAGTATACGAACTTTATTATCCCGCAACCCTTTAAGATTTCTAAGAACAAATCCTAGTAGTTTTGAAGCTCTGTTCGTTATTTCTTCAATGTGAGGTAAAAAAGTTAACTTTCTATCAAATAATATTCCCAGATCACGCATTTGCTCGAGTTCCTGGATGCTATTTTGAACTATATTATAATGAAATTTGACGAAATTTCTTTTTCGACCATAACTTATGTAGAAGCACTTTTTTGGATTAAGATCCATTTTATTATGCAAACACCACTCGACGAGTGCATCAAGGTCTTTTGAAGCAATATTGAATCTTGTATAGTATCTATTACTCTATACATTTTTAAATCATCGGCATCTTTTTCATTCTGTGAGCAACTAATTAAATTCAGACAGTTTTTTCTTATTTTTGATATTTAAGTAAAACAGCCACTCTTTACTTGTACATATGTATGTATGTATAGTATATGTGTATAAATATTTATTTAACATACTTATATATTATTTATTATGCATATGTAATATTTATTTTTAAATATGTATTTGATATATGTATGTATAATTGTATATAATCTAATATTTTATATATTTATTAGAATACTAAGCTTTTTCTTTATTATTATTATTATTATTATTTTTTTTTTACTTAACGGCACTGTATTTTCATCCCGCTGTTTGATATTCATCCACTTCCATTGGTTGGCTGGAAGAGATTTCTTTAAGAAATAAGTCCACCTTTGTTAACTAGTTTTTAAGTTTGTATGTCTTGTTTCTTTTTTTTTTTTTCAAGTGCAATAAAGAATATATATATATATATATATATATATATATATAAGTTTTAGAAAATTGTATGGCATTAGGTATGTCATTAATAAATATGGTAAACAATACTGGACCAAGATGAGAGCCTTGTGGGACACCAGAAGTAATTGAAAGTAAGCAAATCATATAAAATTATCATTATAATCCAGCAAAAGATATCACGAAGCAAACAAAATAAATAAATACCTAATAGTTTTACAACAATTTTTAAATTGCTAGGTATTTCATATTATCTTATATAAAACCTTGAAATCATGGTTAATAATAAATCATAAAGTTGAAACATATAATAAAATTAGCATATATTTGATTTATAAAAAAAACTTTAACTTTAGATAAATTAATTTAAAAGCAAAATTCTTGGGTACCTTTCAAATAAACATACGTATGGTAATGGCACTTGTAATAATACCCTAAGGAATTAGCACATTTCCATTACAAATAATTATTACAAGAATAGTAGGGTTGAAGCAATAATCACAAAATAAAAAGTTTTTTTCTCTTTTGAGAATATTTTCAATTTAAATATTTAATGTTTTCATTTCTTCGCTGTGGTACAGGGCAAAATGTGGTGCTGCGGCCCACCACTAAACACGCAATGCCTCAAATTCGGCGGAAAGTGGGGGACGGAAGTGGAACGGAGTGTCTTAACACTAGGTTTCCAAGTGCCATCTGCCTACCCTGCCATGTGCGGGATAAAGCGTGAAGCTAAGTGAAGTGAAATGTAAAAAGTTCTTTTGCGCTGCATCCCTAGCGGCGTAAGTAGCTAGAGGAAGCAGAGCGTCAAACACAACGGCCTCAGAATACCTCTTTCAACTTATATATTAATCTCTTCATACATGCTCTCCTTCCTCCAATATCATCGATACTGTGTTTTTAAAGGTCAACCGAGGTCTCACTCTCCCTCTCTTACCACTCATTTATCCTTCGTAAATCTTTTTTGACATTCTTTCATCATTCAATCGTTCGATGTGCCCGAACAACCAGAGCACGTTCTTCTTTATTCTAACCATGACATCTTTAATTCAATTCAATAATCCAATAGCGGGTACTAGACTTGCTATTCTGAGTATCTTTTCATTGTTGATTCGATCAGTTTAAGTGACTCCGCATATCTTACGAATTAATCGCATCTTAACAGTATTCATATTTCTTTTTTTCTTCTTTTGTGTATATATTCTTTGATACATACTTCCCAGGCATTGGAGGCAGGTCACTTTCATGCACTTATTCTAGCCTATAATTTATTTTGCATTTTATCATTCCTTTACTTCTTTCAAGTACTATAACCTTGGTCTCACTTGCATTTAAAATAGATTAAAAATTACAAAACAAATAAGGAAGATAAATATCTGCTCAAATTGCTTTAAGTTTATATTAGCCAAGACAAAATAAAGAAATGTCCTGTATCCGATATCGAGTCCTATTGATAATCACCCATTAAATTATCGGTGCCGGGTAAAATGATCTTGTACTATTAAAAAAGGAAAATATTTTATTTTCTTGTTATTCTATTTTCTAATTTCAAGTATAAAATTAATAATATTTATTAATCGGTGTTGATTAATTATCAGGAACACAGGAAAATAAGCCTATTTAGTACATTACACCAAAAAAAATGTTTAAAAGATGAAAGCTCAAAATCGTCGTTTTCTATGTAAGTATATATGTTACAACACAAATAATAAATAATCGTGTAGTTCGAAGTTGTCGAATCCGCAGGTGGTTAGTTAGTAATAAATCTATACAAAAATCTTACCGGAAGCAGTTAAAGCATTCATAAAATTTATAATTATTATGAGTCCAATTTGAACAATCATGAGTATCTAAGTATAATTATAATAAATTAAATAAGTATTCAAAATATTAATTTATGCTCATAGAATATAATCATTGTGTACTCGTGAGAATTGTCAAATATGATGTCACCCATATTTTTCCCATTGAAAATTACTTATAATTTTATATTTTATGATATATAAAATATATAAATATATAAAAGTAGCGTTAACCTAGCACATGATTGGTTTTTTATATATAAAGTCGAATGTTGTAAAAATCTCACTTAGTTTAATTTTTGTTCCAATAAATCTATTTAGGGTTAAATTAAATAAAACAAGACATTAGGCATGAACAAAGTAAACAACATGCTAGACACAAATATTTTTGCTTGTCACTAAGATAAGATTGTTTATTTTTTGTAATTTCCAGGAAAAAAAGATCTAAAAACTTAGGTGATGTGATGAGGCTGTGGTATCGTAAACTTAGGGTTGAATATCAGAACAAAACAAGATAATTTTGAGGTTAATAGTAAAACATCCACATATAGAAAAAATATAAGTTATTTCAAACCTGCTACAGTGAGTGCTTGATCCAGGTCCACATCGTTGTGTTTTTTAGAGTCAACAGCTTCCGATAGAGTTTCCATATGATTTTTTACCATAATAATATTTTTCTTAAAATTCACTCACGAATAATTTGTTACTTATTTAATTTCACTAAGACGTCCGCTCTAGATTGATGTCAATTGACGATTCGGTATCAATCTACATTTGCAATGATAAACTAAACTGATAAATTAAATCATAATTACGATTCATACGTCTCCTGAATCTTATCAGTTTTATTTACACTACATAATCTTAGGTATACTACGAACTGCTATATCATAAGTCATAATGTTTAGAGATCAACGAACAATCATAGTAAGACCTTAGTAATGATATAGACCTTGGCTTAATTTTTAATAGCGATGAGACATGCGCGTGAATATTGGACAAACATTTAAGTATTGTCAAGCGAATTTGTTTTCTACGGCCAAGCCCCGTTTGTCACAATTTCAGGTATTAATAATTTTGTTTAATAAGCGTTTTATTAAGACTTTGAAAACTAAGTAACGAGTTCTGGTATCATTTGTTTTTAAATTACTATTATGCTGTAAGACATTTTTTTAAAGCGCTATTACAAACAATAAATCACTGCAGAAGAAAATATAATCACTAAAGCTGCATTTCATTTACAATTAGTGCGTATTTAACGCAGTTGTTTCAATTCGTCATGGTTATAGTTTTTAAATCTTTAATAATAATAAATATGTACTCATATGCTTAAACAATTGAATTTTGACATTATAAAACGTTTAGTAAAATTTGTTAAGATTATTCTTTTTGCATTTATAATAATCAAATTTTAATTTATTCAATTATCAAAATTCTGGCTTAAATTTCACTTTGGAAAATATGAATTTATATTACATGCTTATTTTTTTACGGTCTTGTTTTTTTTGAACAGTGAAGAAAGCTTTACTTGTCATAAACCTGCTCATTCTATAGCCTAAATAAATTAAAACAGCGTAGATCTTTGAACCCGCCGCGCCACCTCCGCAATTCAATCCAACTAAGGTCGAATTTAAAGAAAAATGAAAATAATTGCACACACACGCGATCACGGGCACTTACACATTCACACAATACACGCGCGAATGAAATAACCGTTCCTTTGCAGTTGGGAAAAAGATATGGAGACACTAAACAACCAACAAAACTTGTTTACTGGCAGCGATAAAACAACTATGGAAAGAAATAATATAAAAAAAATGAAATGAAAAAAAAAGTAATCACTTATATACGCACGTGAGAAGTTGTACTTCTTTGGCATCATTGAAACAGCTTTTAATTGTATGCAAATCATAAATTACAATAAACTTAAATTCAATGAATTTAAATTAAATTTATTATTAAAATTATTTATTTACTTTTAAAATATTGAATAACCAATAATATTTTTTTATCATTATTAATATAATAATATTAAGTATTAATTATGTTAAATTATAATATTTTAATTTATATCATTAAATAATACATACGGATAGATAACCTCAATTATATTGGAGCACTTGAAAAAGTCTATAAACACAATTTTTTCACGAATATTTACGAAAAGTAAATATAGTAATGTCATGTCACTTGAAAAAGGCAAATAACTTTCACTAACATATACGAATAGAAAATATATTAATATAGAAAAAATATTGAATTGAACTATCAGAATATATCGAATATAAATTATCAGCACATATATAAATCGTACCTATATAAAAACAGTGAGTAGAGGCGACCGCTGCAACTTCATACTGTAACTTTTGTGTGACAAATCTTAAAATTTCACTCTTATCATTTTTGTACATAATGTACCCAAAGAATATATCTTCAAAAATATTTTAAATTAGCTGAAACTATGTCAAAAATAATAGGGCTGCTGTAATAAAAATTGGACCGGACTGACAAAATAGTAATTACTTTGTTTTAATGATGTCAATTTTTAAATCAAAATATTTTATTTACTTATCACTTAACACAAACTGATAACATAAGCGATTCAAGATTACTTAACACGCAGCTTACGGAGAATGCGTATTTATTTCACTGATTGATCTTGAAATTGTGAACTATGTAATTACACTTCCAGCAATAATGTGCCATAGCCACTGCATTGCTATTATCTAACATGCCCATATCTAGCAGTAGATATATTTTTTTGAAATAATCGAAAAGGTTTATAAGTTTTTCTATATGTAATACATATAATTAAAATTGAAAAGTCTGCCTGTGATTCCAAAATAACCGTGTTTTTTAAAGTGCTTAATAGCATTGAATTTTACTGAACTAACATTGAGAGAGAGGAGTTTGAGAGCAATATTAACATATGTCGCTCAACAATCTCCTATTTACTACTGTTTTACAGCTTCGTTACTACTCTTTGCTGCTATTTTTTATCACGGAATTCTTGTGGGAATTTACGCGGGACAAGGTCTACCTACGGCCAACCTACGGCCAACCTACGGCCAATATAATATGTGATATGTGAAATAACTCAACAACTGTTCTATTAAAAGTAATAGTTTAACAACAAAAATACTTTATAGTCGCAATCTTAATGAGCACATTTGGAATTGGCGCGGCAATTATAGCAACAATAGTTGCTAACATTGGATTGGATGTCATCATGCAACAGGGAAAAATTGTTTAAATCTACTAATCCGCTGTATATCCATGTATGTATTGCTGTGCGATTTATTTGAAAATTCACGATTTGAAACACGTTTATCGAATTATTCCAATATCCATGGGGCTACAGTCAATATAAAGAAAAAATATTTTAACCTACTTTTTATAATTTAAAATATTTTGAAATTATTAAGGGTTAATATTTTTATTCAAGTACGAAGATGAAAAGATAATGTTAGAACAGCGAATAGGTTATTAGATGCAAACCATTTTTGAACTTCTTTTCAAATTATCTGGGTAGTGAAATTTTCAATCTTTCCTAAGCATGTAATTAAATTCTTTTGTAATTATTTTCCAAGCTTCATTTTGAATTACGCGGAACAAGGTGCGTGCGCTGTTTGTTCTAATCTGAAGTGATATATTAAATAGCAAGATTCGCGAGGCCGAACTGAGCTGATATGAGCTTTGTATTTGTATGAGTTTTCATATATATTATAGGTGTGACGTTGACCTTCAAACACTTTTTCTTGACTTAAATCGGTTTATACTGCTTTTTGAATAACGGCCTTAAACTCTTGTACTGGTAACAGTGTCACATATCTAATTCTTTGTAATTTATACCTATTATCTAGGTCATCATCATCATCTGAGCGTTATTCCCGGTCGCGACCAGAGCCTTCACTCCGGTGTCCGAGGTCCGCTTTCCGGCTCCGTCTTCTCCATTTCGCCCGATCGTCGGCGTCTTTGCTAGTTAGACCATTGGCACGCATATCATCTCTTACGACGTCAAGCCAGCACTTCTTGGGTCTTCCCCTTCT
Source organism: Eueides isabella (assembly GCA_019049475.1). NCBI lineage: Eukaryota > Metazoa > Arthropoda > Insecta > Lepidoptera > Nymphalidae > Eueides > Eueides isabella. Next base: position 7,176,679 of record CM032386.1, on the reverse strand, counting down.
ACCGGGGCCCGGCGGAGGTGGCATGGCCAGACATTTGTTACCCACATAGCCTGGTGGTTTCCGCAAAACGTGATCGTACCAGCGAAGACGACTCTCCTGCATTTTGTCAGCGATGTCACGGACATGAAGGCTGCCGCGGATGCGGGAGTTCCTCACGCGATCCTTGCGTGAAACCCCACACATCCACCGCAGCATATTCATTTCCGTGACTCGCAGCTCCTGCTTGTGTCGCTCCAGCACCGGCCACGCTTCACAGCCGTGTAAGAGGACAGGTCTAATCATAGTTTTGTAGACCTGTCCCTTCAGCCTAACCGGCATTTTGGGGTCACAAATGACACCAGTCACCTCACGCCACTTGGCCCACGCGGCAGCAATGCGTGCCTTGACGTCGCAATCGATTTCACCAGACGCGGGAATTACAGATCCCAGGTATTTCACCTGATCCGTGCGCTCGACCAAGTCATCGCCTATGCGGACGGATGGGGGATCTGTAGAGTTTAATGCCAAGTACTCGGTTTTCGCCACATTAAGTTTCAGACCACCGTTCTCTAGCGTCTCCTTCCACACCTTCACTTTCCACACCTTCACATTTTTATGTTCAATGTATTAAAGTGAATGATGAAGATGGCAACATCACTTTACAATAACGAAAAATGTATATGAGTAAGCAGTAAAGCAAGAAATAGGAAATCGAGAGTATATTGTTGTTTCAATAATAAAACGGAATGATTATAAATTAAAATAAAAGCAGAAGAGAATGACAATTATGATTATGTATTCTCGAGTTTTCCGCAGAATTACTCAAACAATTTTTTGAAATCCTTCTTGGTTCCTAAGTCTCTAACCTTAAGCTTCTTTTCCTGGAAAAGAACCTAACTGGTTCAATATATATTTTTTGTTTTGGTCTACGTGCCTGTTTTCTGTCGGTTACGTAATTATCTTTGTGTACATATTGCGTTCTTTGGCAGCGAATAAATATTGAAAGAATTTTGATACTGGATTTTCATTGCCTACAATGCACTGTCAGACAAAGCGAGAAGATAAATAAAATTAATCGGTACATCTGTTGGTCGTGAACGAAGGGATAAGAAATAAAAGAAGTTTTGAGAAAAATAAACACGTAATTTCTAATTGTACAAGAAATAAAATACACAATGTTGTTCATATTATCTATGGAATATGAAGTTTCATTAACTTCAAAATACGTTACAGACGTCCTTTAATTGAAAATTTCTTTTTCCTTTGTAGTTGATCTTGTTATAATTCACTTTGCTATCAAAAACTGGTTGGCCATGTAATGTTGCCTTGACTTAAAGTAGGTATATATTTCGACAAGTATGTATGCCCTTTTAATTTAATTGTATTATAGGTACATATATGAAAAATAGAGACAATTTATTTACAAATTAATATCAAATATGTGTCCATAATAAAATCAAGCTTCTAACTATACGCAAATCTAAAGATACGATACGATACGATTTACTGCATTTTGTATAAAATTTATATATGCGAGTGTTATAGGGCTCTTCCCGTGGATTTACAGTTATGGAATTTGTCACGACTAGAGAACTTGTGTATTATACAAATGAAAGAGAAAAATTCAAAATTTTTAGGTACTTTATAGAAATAAGATCATTTCATACAGTAATTCATCCTTGTAGTTCATTTCATACAAAATGAGTGTAAACGTTCCCAAAATTAAGTATTGGTATTGCGGTTTTATATTCTTACTTTTCTAATATTTTCAAGCAATCGCTTTTCGATTTTTTTAACTTCTTTCTTCTCATTCTTCATCTATTTTAATGTGGAGCTTGCTCTAGTATTCCACAATTATGAGACGATTATCTATTACTCCACTATCCGTAATGTATAAACATATCAGGTAATGTACGTTTTTGACATTTACATTCTTGATCGATATCAATTAAGCGCAAAGGTTTTGTTTCCACCTTGTTTAGTAATTCTATAAACTGTATTTGCTGGAGCGACAATAACTGTATTTCCTGTCTTAAGTCATTGATTATTTCTTTTAAAGGTAATAGATTGTTATAAACCGAAATAATGGTATCGTGTAATAACGAATTATATTTTATGTTTCCGTCGCTAATAGTTTTATAAATACCTTTGGTTTGGTTGAAGATATTCCTCGACCTTGTTTCTGTAAAAGTATAAAGGTAAGATTAAAAATGACTTCCTTGAAATTAAAATATACCATAAACTAGACACAGTACTTTTCTTAATGTTTAACATAAAATCGATGTCCGAAGCGATAGGTATTTTTATTTCTTTGTCGGTTTCAGTCAATATACATTTGGTAGATATGAATTTATCTTCTAATTGTTTCTCCGGTGGTAATATAGGATCATATGTTTTAATAGAAATAATATTGTCATGTTTATTATTAGATATATGAAAATTTAGATTTAAAGCGATTGAAGAAGGCGATGGCTCAATGGATTTTGAATATGAATCTTTATTTGATATATTCCTTGTTAGCTCTACATAATTTACATCATTTTTCGTTTCGAACAGCGTAGTATCGTTAGTAATACCATTTGGAATAGCCGTATTTTTTTGGTTATTTTGAAACTTTTCAGTGGATGATAGATTGGAATCTAAATATTCTGGTTTCACGTTATCTCTTTTTTTATTAATAGTGTCTTGACTAGACGTCAAAATGTTGCTATGGGCCGCATCTACATTTTTTTGTAACTCATCTTTGGATGCCTTTATTGAATGCAACGATGTAGAAGTATATCTTTTTATGGTGGAACTACTATTAGTTAAATAGTATTTATGTAATGTACTTTTATCAAGATTTAAATCATTGAAATCTTTTTTTGCCAAGTCAACAAACGTTTCATATTCTTTGATATCAGTCTTTGTTAAACTTTCGCTTTTTAAAGAACTTTGTCGATGTTGAGATTTATTTGATATTAAATCTACAGAATTTCGTGAAGTATTCTTTAACTGTTGCGTTAGTGTCTGTGGAAAATGGAATTAGTTGAATTCAATATATACACATCTTCAGAATTCTTGATGTCGAAACTTTTATGTGCAAACGATGTTGTTAAAGGACAAACATTCAACAAACAAAGGACATACATATAGGTTAATAGCACCGGTAAGCAATACACAATAGTAATAAGTAGCAGCTATGAGTATATCTAGAAATAGTTTCCTTTATGTTCGTCCTTTGTTTGTTGTATGTTTGTCCTTTAACAACATCGTTTGCACATAAAAGTTTCGATATCAAGAATTCTTAAGATGTGTATATTTTGAATTCAACTAATTAAAATTACTTACACTTTGTGTATTGTAAATATCATCATTAACAATGCTATAATATTTCTCGTTTTCATCTTTTGACTCACTTAACATAGTTAAATTTTCAGATCCTGATTTTTTTGTATTAGAACTTTTATAAGATTCTTCTGAGAATATATCTTTGCTTAGTTTTGTTGAGGACATTCCTGTATTAGATTCTTGTACATCAAAGTCTCCTTCAATTGAGGATATCTCTTTTTCATCCTTCTGTTTATTTAAAGTACTATATTCGTTTTTAAATTCTTCTGACTTCGAAATTTTACTATGAACATTTTTAATAGAAGCATTTAATTCAGAAATTGTTCCTTGCCTTATTTTTAAACTTGCCGTACTAGAAACATCAATAATATCATTCTCGATTCTATTATTAAATTGGTGTGAATATAAATTTTCTTCCGTTGAGTGACCGACAGTGTGCTCTTTATTCTGATCATAGTTATCACCATTTTCAGATACAGAACTTTGCTTATTTTTTATGTTTGTAAAAAAGGCAGTAGAAGGCGTTTCAGACTGTTGATTATCGTTGCTTTTCTCTGCTATCTTCTCTGCTACCTTCAGGTCTCTAACGGTTTCAGCATTGCTTAGTATATTTAAAGATCGTTTTGGAGATATATATTTTTTTTCTGGTATTGGTTCCATGTATTCTTCTTTAGATTTTTTTAAAACATCTTCTTTAGGAGGGGGTACTATGTTACTCGTAGCATTTTCAATATTTCCATTATTGTCACGTAGTTCTAGTTGTACTTCTGATCTATTATCAAATACACCCAACGAAGAACTTAATTGATTTGAATCTATATTGCTTTGCTTAGAAGACATAGCTTTTCTAGCTTCACCAATTTCGTGAGATTTTTTTGTAGAAATATCATCCCCATAACCCAACTTTAAACTTCTTGATAACAAACCTGGAATATATGGCAAGATGAATATAATCTAAATTTAACAACGAGTATAATTGTTATTATACATAAATTAGAAATTTAAGCAATTTTTATACCTTTTGATTTATTGCTTGCGTCCATGCTGGAATTCAAAGAAACGTCATTCTGTAATTCTCGCAAAGCTATTTTCTTGTTTTCGACATTACATTTATTTATGTCTAATGGCTCTTTGATAGTGACTGATAATGGGTCAAGCTCTTTTCCTTCAGTGATATCTATAGTATCTATTATTTCCTTTGTATCACTCTTTGATATAAAGTCAATGTTCATCTCTTTTTGTTCTAAGCTGGCATATGATCTGTTGTTATCATCAGTGGCAATTTCACTGATTATTTGTTTATTGGATTTGTGATCTTTAAGTAATTTTTCATGAAATAGTTCTGGTTTTATAATATTTATTTCACTTGAATTTAGAAGTGAAATATCTGTTACTGATGTAGTAATTTTATCCTGAATTTTTAGGGTTCCATGATCAGTATATTTATTATTTGGATCTTCTTCAAATTTTTTAAATGGTGTTTTTTTTGGTGGCATATAATATAATTCTGTGAACTCATTATCAAGTACCCTAGTACTGTTACTTATTTGTTCGATGCTGATGTTTTGATTTTCTTCGATTTTTTTTGTTTCATTCGTCGATAGGTCTTGTGGATAAGTAATTAGAGAATCAGAAATTACGCTATCATGAATCTCTTTACTAATTTGAGAGTCTAATAATGAATCATCTGATTTATTTTTATTATTTTCTATACTTATTTTTAAAATGTCACTGCTTAAGTGTTTGGTATTAGGTGATATAGAAGTTGGTTTATAAGCATATTTGTCTTCACTAAACGGCGGATCTAGACATCCACCTAAATATAATTTAGAAAAAAAAATTAGCATAATTTTATAACATATTACTAAATATTTCATGTATGATCTTGTATTAACAATTACCTGCTTTAGATTGACCAAAAAAAATTTTTGGTGACTTTGTTGTATTGCCAGCAGGTATAACATTTTTTCTCAAAGTAAATTTTTCTGTTATATCCAACGTCCAATCATTTAGGTTATCATTATATATATTTTGCATTTCGTTTGTATTGTGTGATGCACAAGGCATATAAGGAACGTCGTCTACATCATTTTGCATGAGGCAACCTATAAGATATATAAAAAGATTGCGATTGAAACCTTGAAAATTAAACTTCTATTATAATAACTATTGCTTATCATTCAATATGATTTAGCTTGCTTACCAGGTTTAAATATATTTAAAAAAAAACTTTCCCGTTTTTTAGGAGGGTTTTTATCACTATGAGGATCCATTAAAACATCAAATGACATAATAGTCTGATCACTGTTCACAAGACGTAAATTTTTCGTGCGCTGGCTTATATTCAATTTTGGTACTGATATTATAGCCTGTTTCATTTTACGTTCTTTTTTGCTTTTTATTCTAATTTTGTAATTTAGAAGATTATTTCCATTTGATGTGTGATTATTAAGGTTATTTTGAGCTTCTGCTATTATTTCAAATGGTAAATTTTTAACATGCTGCTCGTCATTCACGGTCATGTTTCTATAAGAATTTTTCGATTATTAATCGATATGAAAACAAATAGACGAATTAATAATTCAAAAAAATTATTTTTAATAAATAATAAATAAATAAAGTAACTCTACTCACACACTTGGTTTCACGCTGTGTCCCGCACATGGTTGGGTAGGCAGGGGGAACTTGGGAACCTAGTGTTAAGACACTCCATTCCACTTCTGTTCCCAACTTTCTGCCGAATTTGAGGCATTACATGTAGAGTGACGGAACTCAACACCGCGTTTTGCCTTGTACCAGAGCGAAGTAAAGAAAACATTAAATATTTCAATTGAAAATATCGCCCCTCAAGTGGGGTTGGAAACCAGAACCTGTCGGTTACAGTCACACGCTTGTGCCACTGCGCCACGACAGGCCTCTAAACTTACTGGTGGCAGAAAACGTTTTATGGTAATAGTTGACGAATATTATTACGAAAAAGATATTAACGATAATGTTAAAATAATCATAGACTAAGATCTATCTACACGCATAACAGTCAGTATCTTGGTTTTTATTCATTTTCAAGTGGTATACTTGGTAGTTTAAGGACCCTAATATACCAGCTATAGTAATATATTGATATAGGAATAATTGTATTTATTCCCGACTACAAAGGAAGGACTATGTTTTCGCGTGCATCTTATATATATGTAATATAAAGAATATAATATTACATACATACATTTAAAATACGCGCTATCGATACGCAATAGATTATTACCTCACATCGCCAGAGCCGCTGGACGGACTTACATAATTAAGGTGTCGTAAATTTTGTCTTAGAAGCCCATGTGTTTTTAAAGGTTACATTAAAAAAATATATGTAAATAAACGGCTGACGCCATTGTTCACAGTGAAAGAATATTTTATCTTCAAAGATTACAATATGGGTGTCAAATTATAGGGCTCAATTAAAGAATTTCAAAAAGTTAATTTTACGTAAACTTCAACTCGTGCGTAAAATTAACATATTTAAATAAAAAAAATGTGGTTACATTTTTATTTTATAATTAACTATTATTCATTAAATATAATAGAATAAACCATGCGATTACTTTTACATGTTTTTTTTAAATAACTACAGCTATTTCTATTCGTTATATTCTTATTGTTGTTTGATTCTTTTAACAAATGATAAATACCTAAATTTGTACATTTATTTATAATATCATTTATAGCTACTTTGAGGGGATAGACAAAATTTTCCATTGTTTTTTTAAAGAGGGCGACTCGTTCCTCTGGTAAGAGTTTAGTGTTTGTGTTAAGAGTTTTCTTAAATATTATATCATAGTCACAGTCTATGTTAATTAACGTTTGTTCAAAGTTTAACTGCAAATTGGATTTTATTTGCGTGAAATGTTGTGTATAAGATATAAAATCGTCAGTATTATTTCTATACAATTGCATTTTAAATGGGTAGTTCTTATCTTCTAGGTTTGATGAAATTAGTTTTGATATGTCTTCATCTTCAACATAGTTAGTGCTTTGATCATTAGTTTGTTTTTTATATTTATTGTCTTGTATGTTGTCATTTTTCAGAATTTTATTTTGAATACTTTCTGCAAAAAAAAAGAAATAAAAAGTAATAATAAAGATATATTTGTTAATAATTCAAATTAGATCGAAAATACCAAAAATCGTTGGTTCATATATATAAGAGTTTTAATACATTATGAAATAGTTATGATTATGATGAATTAAGTTAATTAATAAGGTAGTGTAATTATTGGCTCCTAATGTAGGAATATCAATATGTAGTAAGAAGATAAAATAACAAATATAAAATGTCATACGCTATTTCTGTTGGATTGCTTTTAATCATATGTAAGCTTTTACCGTTAGTGCCAAATTAAAATAGTTACTTTAAGTGCAGATATGTTATGACAAGATATCTTAAAATGTCATATAAATACCTTTATTTCTTAGTTGAACATTTGTTGATTTAATATCGGCCAATGAACTTATTTTATTCAGTATATAATTTTCACTTAAAGTGCACTGAGGAGCATTTGAACTAAAGTTATCTAAATCAAATAACGATGAAGATGGCAATAGATCAACACAAGAATGATATATTTTCAAGCAACAATCGACGTCTTGTTTTTTAATTACAATCTTATACGTCATTGGTATAACATATTCGGCTGAGCGCTCTTCATTTTTAAGTGCTAATTTATTTATATTTTTAATACAAGTTACTATTGGTGTTATTTCCACGCAGTAGCTCGAATTAAGTTTCGAAACACATTTCATTAGAGGTGTAAATTTAATTCGAATATAAGAATTGTCCATTTATGCATAAATAAAACTGAAAAAAAAAAATAAATAAAAAGCGGTCTAGTCAGAGTCCGTTTGTTCCACCGGGGGTTACGTAACAAATTCATATAGTATTATTTATTAAAATAAGAATTTGTTACGTATATTATACGTAACATTTACTTAACGTACGTCAATGTGAAAGTGTGGATGCACTCATTTTGTGAGAAATTAACTACAAATATTATTTTATGATTTTTTTTCCGACCTACCTAAGAATACCCATTTTTTTATTTTCTTTGTATTGTAAGCTATCGCTTCTTGGCAAATTTATAACAACAAACTACAATCAGCAAGAATAATGCAGAAACACTCGTTTTTAATTATTACGTTGAATTAGAAGCTAAAATTGTCTGTGTCCTAGTCAGCCATAGATCTGGATATCTGGTACTAATTTCAGATTACCATTAGATCTTAAGAGTTCCGTTCCATTTTCTTTGTTTAAGGTACGGAACGCCTTAAAATAGATTTCAATTTCAGAAATATATTCATGCATCATAGAGTATGTTATTATTTTAACCTTTATCAATAAAAACCAATCACATCTTACCTAATGGTCTCCTAATTTGATAAGTTAGTACTTATAAAGTACTTAAAGAAATATCGTGAACATCACAAAAATTTAGATTTGTTATTTTTTTACTATAAAATTATTTCTTTTAACGTCAATTTGACATAGATAACATTTCAGGCTGGTTTTAAAGAAAATTTTGTGATATTTATAGGTATAATAAAAAAGATACCCATAGAGGTAATTGTTGTTTTTTTTTTAATTTCATAAATAAATTATATAGATAGGCACTTAAAATATAATGCAATTCAAGGTTAACGTTATCTTGCGCTGTAGAGACGGACGAGTTTGACTTAATGATACAGTAAGAGCAGAAACAATATGTTTTAATTTACTCACTTTCTGTCTCAGCTTCACGCTGTATCCCGTACACGGAAGGGTAGGCAGAAGGAAAATTGCGAAAAACTTGGAACCCTAGTGTTAAGACACTCGGTGCGGAACTCAACGCCGCGCTTTACCTAGTTATCAGACCGAAGAAATGAAAACATTACATATTTAATTTGAAAACATTAAATATTTCATTTCCTCGAGTGGGGATCGAATCCACAATCTGTCTTTACAGTCACACGCTTGTGCCGCTGGGCCACGTCCGGCCTCATTTTTTTTAAATTTATACCTACTGATACATATGTATGGATGTTTTATCAAATGTATTTAAATTGCGGTGTTCTGCGGAATATCTAATGTGGAACAAGAAACATGCATCTATTTTTCTCTTTACATAATGAAGTACTTTGAGACCGTTTCCAGCATTAGACGATAAACACAATAGGTTGTGGAATCGATTCCTACTCGAGAAAATTAAAATATTTAATATTTTCATTTGCTCTCGTGACGAGGTGGAAAGTGCCTTAATACAAGTTTCTCAGGCGTCTTCTGCTTACTCTGCTGTGTGCGGAATACCTATAACTTAAAGTTAAGAAGAAACTAATAAAGATAAAGCATAATAAAACTGCCTTTTCGTGATTATTTTGCTTTTATTTTTACAATTCATACTACTATACATTACTTACATGATCGTTATTTACTCTTTTTATAAATATACGATATGCTATGATATAGTAATTGTCTGTTACTATTGCTCCTAATAGGAAAAGGAGTGACAGAACTTTAAGTTTCATTTTCTAATTTGTATGTAATCTATAAAGCCATAGTATTTTTTAAATTTTTGTCGTACTCTTTTCTGTCCTTTCCTTTAAAGTTAAATAATGATAACTGTAAAGTGTTTGATTTAAATTTCAAAACGTGTCTTATATTTTTGTGGTATTATCTAGATTAGAATAATACATAAAGCAATCTTAAGGATCAGGCAACATATGTATGTATCTTCATGTAACATATACATATGTATGTACGCTGTATAAATATTGATTCCAATCAAAAATAAGACGTTTTTCTTATTTCAACAAATAAATAATATTATTTTTTTATATAATAATTACTTTAACTCACCTTTTTACAATTACATAAACTAATCAATTTGACAAAACACATTTTTTTAAACAAAAATGAAAATTATTGTGTACGAACACCGATATTATAATAAATATTATAAAAAGAGTACAATACTATTTACAAAACAAGAACGTACAGTTTGTTGAGGTATTTAGCATTTAACGTAATAAGTTTTTAATATTTCCCTCAAGTGAATGGGGAATGCTTAAGATGATTAATAAAGAAAGAATAATTTCAATTACAGAACCAAATTAATACTTTGCTTTGTGTTTACAAAAATTGAAAACAATAAATAGAAAACTTAATTTTATCTCTATAACCTAATAGCTACTTATATAATAAGACATTATATACAAAATGATAATTTAAATTACGGCTTAGTTTAAATTATTTGTTACCGGCAATCTGTATCTGTCAATAACTTTGAAGTGTAAATAATATTTGGGGCGCCCAGGCGACGCGACGTATTTAATATTATGAATATATGAACAACACTTTTCTTTCGCTTTACACTGTACCCCGCACATAGTAGAGTAGGAGACAACATAGAAACCTAGTGTTAAGAGTTGAAACTCAGCGCCGCGCTTCGCTATTACATGGTTTGACTAGATGATTAATATAGTTCATTATAAAACTGCTTAAGACGCAAGCAAGGTGTAAAAAAAATATTATTTCATACACTATCTATATGTTATACTTATAAGTATTAAATATATTAATTAGGTATTTTATAGAATACTGGTTTATACAGATTACCGGTATCATGTTGAATTACATATTATACTACTTGGTCATACAACCATCACACACTATGACTAGAAGCTTGAGATCAATTGAAAGCCAATTCCTTTATTTTTCTATGTATAATTTACTCTTATATTAAACAGGGACTACTTATTTCTTATTTTAAAAAATGTAAAAAAACACTGTATATGACTTATTGCTTGTTTTACTTAAACGGAGCACCTTATTGATGAATTTGTAATGAAAGTATATATATGGTTGTTCAACAACAAAAAAATAAATAATTTATAACTCGAGAAGTTAAAATTTATTTATGTTTTTGTGATATCAACAACAACAAAATCGAAATGTTGTTTCAGTTTTTATAAGAACAGTAAAAGTCAAACAAAAATTCTTATCTGATCAGATAAGAATTTCTGAAAATAGAAAATGTTGCATTTTTGTCTTTTACCACAGTCAATTAATGTTACATTAATGTAATTTATTCGAGCATAATATTAAGACTATATTTATTTTCAAACACATACGTATGTACGTAAAGTTATATATACAATTTACAAACTATAAAATAGCGCTAGTAACATATTGCATACATGTCCCCCCTATCGTGCAATGCAACTTACAAGTACGAACCTATGCCTACTCAAATTTGTAACTTCCATCGTGCTCTGTTTTGCTAATCGCAAACTACCTAATCCCTTACATAATTCATTCACTCAATATTCCAACTCAAATGATAATTTAATAATTTTCAATTTTGTATATTCTAAAGCGTTGCAAAACTATATATTTCTACCCATATTTTTAAACAACACCTACAAGTAGGCAACTGTAGGAGACAAATTATATAAAGAAAATAATAATATCAGACAGTAAATGTTATGTAATTTATTTATCGGGTCTGAATGATTTTTTTTGAACGGTATGACTTTTTATAGTGAGCATGAATTACGTAGGAGTTGCCTTACAACTAACCGTCAAATTGTGAATTCGATGTTACAAATCAGTTATAATTTATGTTTTGGTATTTGACTGCTATCATTTTGCTTAAGGTGAATTTGTACCTAGCCATATAAGCAGGAAAATATTTGGTTAGTTTTTAAACATTATAAATACATGTGTATAGTATATATATTTTTTAAATGTGAAATATTGGAATAAACATCTCACAATTATAAATCACAGTAACACCGCAATCACAATTTTATAACCAAACCATTATCCATAACAAAACACTACCCACTTCTATGGAAGAATGCAGACAACGCAATATGTTTAAATAAAAAGGCCTAAATTAAAAAATGTCTTTTACGCCTTAAAGCGTTATTTACGTGAATTACCAAACTTTTCAAGTTCTTATTCTAAGTCGCCATTAAATGGCAATGAATATAAAAGATTGAAGACATAACCTTGTAATGTTTCACGAAAGATTAATTTAAACTATATTGTTTTTGTACATTAAAAATAAGAATTTCTGCCGACCGATTTATGTACTTGATTTTTTTATCTGTAAGAGTTAAGACTTATACGATCAGTGTTGTATTTTGTGTGTTAAAAATCAACGTTGGCAGTTCAGACAGACATTTCCTAGTAAAAGCATTAATAATGCTGTTAAAAGCTTTTTGGTTAAAAATAAAAATATGACACAAAATAATAATAGTTTATATAATAAGTATAACTTATAGTATGTTAAATAACTTATAGTATGTTTTAAGACCTCTATCAAGTCAATATGCTTAACAACTACACTACGAAAATGACTAGATCCACTCATCCATTTTTAAGCTAAATAGCTTATTTTATATGACTAGAGATTTACACAGTAAAAAAAATACATAAAATATTTATATAATAATATATTCACAGAAATCACGATTGGCAGTTTCTAGTTTATCAAATATATATAGTAGTTTATGTAAATAAGTAAATGCTTACTTACTTTACCATCTACTTAAATGGAATATTTTATTATTTTTATTAAATACTATGAAGTTCGAATATAAAACTTTTTTTTTATAATATAAATAAACACACAACGCAATTCAATTTTTTATTTATGCTTTTTAGGTGTGCTTGTTGCGAAGTTTACTTCACCAATTTCAAGTAGAAGTAAAAACTCACGTTATTAGAGATTGGTCGGATTATTTTTATTATATGGTAACTTATTTTCGGCTTTTGTTGTATCCAGAAATAAAAGACAAAAGTAAATAAATTTGTAGCTAGCGTCTCTATACACAAAAAAGTAGTGACAAAAAGTATGTCAAATATAAAACAGTTATTCTTATTAGATTAAGCTATTTACAACTATAAGCCTAAATTTTATAGTACAAATTGGACCGTTATAAGTAATTTTCAAATTAAATATTTATGTACATTAAAGTTGTCGCTGTAAAGGATATTTTTTTAACCAATAAAGTAAAAAAATATTACCTATTATGAATGTTAAAGGTACATGTAAGGATTTATTGTTAATTACAATAAAAACACTTGAACAATTTATAGGCACTCATTTAAATCAATCAGTATATTTTATTTACTTCTATGTAAAATAAGAGCTGAGTTTACATTAAACAGCTCTTTTTTTCTATTTTGTGTTTAATTCAAATATTGTAAAAAACATAAAAAAGTAACAAATTTGAAGTTCATCAATTTACCCGTGTGATTTATTTTATAATTTAATTAAAATATCACTTGTACGAATTCGCCACAACCGTTACTTACATACTCGTACATGATCTTAAAATTTCAACATGATCGTGTCGTCTTGCAAGACGCCCTTCCCGCAAATATCTGACTGAAATGCGCCGATGGGCGTTGGCGTGGCTCAGGTGCATAACCCTGAGTTGTCGACAAGTGAACGGGCGAGGACATCTGCAGCCGCTATGTCGCTTACTTTACCTTCAAAATGCCCCCTAACGTGGAACATGAACTCCGCTTTTCCGGCGAACTCTTGTCTGCACATTAGACATAAGTGGTGTGCGTGCGTGTGCTGCCGTTCAGGAGCGTAGTGTGTATGACCGTGTGTGAAATACGCACCCCCTCCTCCTCCTTCGTTCACCACCGTTGCAGAGGACACTGACGCCGTGGATATCCCGTGACCGTTTAATATTTGTTGATTTTGGTTATGGTGGTGAAGAAGTTGCAACTTCTCTTGATTCGTTAAGTGAACCTTTTCTTGTTGCTGTAAATAAAAATTACTTTAGTTACTAAAAATTAGGGCAAGTTAATCGTGTAGTGATTGTAAAATTGTGTCATTATTTTATATGTTTTATTAAATAGCGGCCCTCGTGTGGCTTCACACGCTTCTTTTATATAATAATTTATGTTGAATTATACAAGTGGATTTTGGTGAATTGATTGTTTCAGGCTCAGGGTCATAAGCGTGTGACTGTAAACGACAGGTTGTGTCGATACCTAATCAAGGAAGTGAAATATTTTATAATTTTAAAATAAATATCTAATATTTTCGTTTCTTCGCTCAGGTAACAAGGCGCAATGAGTTCTGCCACTCAACATGCAATGCCTTTAATTTGGCGGAAAGTTGAGAACAAAAAGAAGGGTCCAAAACTAGGTTCCAAAATTCCCTCTGAATAGCCTGCCATATGCGGAACACAGTTTGAACTGGTTGTTTTTTAATAATATTATACACCCAATAAATTGTAATTTAAATCACTTGAGATTAATTTTATTTTACGTATATTTTATTTTGCAATTTCGCGAAAATCATAGTATTTAATTATAAAATGTTTGTTTCATATCTATTCAAGTAAGCGCGCATTTGAGACGAGGCTTTTTCTAGTGAATATCTATTATGCGGAAAATCCAAGATAAAAATAATCTATATGATGCTACATTATTCCCTATATCTGGTAGTGAAAGTACAATAAAAATTAGTACAGCTGTTCTGAAAATTAGTCTTAGTCTTAAGGCAAACAAACATTTTAAAATGGTTTGTTTATATTTTCAGGTCCGGTCCATAACTACAAACACTTGAAAAAACACAGTTATATTTTAAAATCACAAACAGAAACATCAATTTTATTTATATGTATAGATAAACAATAAATAATAATAAATATTATTGCCGGTATCGCTCATAACAAACCTGATGTTGTGAAGCTTGTTGCATTTTATCTTGCAGTAATTTGTTATCAGGGAGATGAGACTTGGCGTGAGCACTCCACTCGTCCCTCGTGGCGAACAGTCGGCCGCACAACTCGCAAGACCACGACACCACCATGCCTGCCGTCGCCGCGGCTACTGCAGCTGTCGCTGCATTTGTATGCACTAGATTTGTGTTCTGAAAATTGCGGGGAAGCTGTCAACAATAAGATTTCTTTTACTCTGCCGGAAGTTTGAGGTTATCATTAGTTTTATGGAGGAGAAAATGATATAATTAAGAATAGCTTGGAATAAAGAGAAATATCTATAACAAAAAGAAAAAAAAATAATTACAGCGCTATACTGTAAGAAATAACGGAATTCACCTTGTAAAATAATTAAATTAATTTATCAAAAACATAAACACTGAAACATGCTACGGAAAATATACTTGTAACAAAACTTCTAGACATCAATATTCCATGCCATTGATTTCTTATAGGGATTTACCGTAAAATTGTGTCCAGGTACCTGGCAGACCTGAATAGGCTGCTGGTGGGCATGCTGTTGCTGTTGTTGTTGCTGTTGTTGCTGCTGCTGCTGAGCTGCTGCTGCAATTTCAGCCTGGCTCGGTTTTGTGTCTTCTTGTTTCGTGAGTTGCGGCTTAACATCGTCCAACTTAAGAGCTGCGATAATTGTAATTCTTGTCATTACAAATTACTTTTTTCATGCAAGCAATTTGTAAAAACATATATTTGTAATAAGAAATAGGTGAAAATGAAACAAAAACTTACGAGGTATTGTAATTGTACGTTTTCCTAAAGGTGCTATGTTTGATGGCGTTATATGTTTTAATTTATTCATATGTAGAACAAGCTTATCTCTTCTTGCAAAGGCTTTATTACAGACTTCACAAACATACGGTTTTTCACCTGCCCAAAATAAAGATGAATAAATTTCAAAGATTTTTGCGACATATATTATAAATGTAATAAATAAATAAAATAAATAAAATTATTTATTAACATAACAGCATTAGATTTTTGATATATATAATGGTACCCACAATACTGTATACCTATATGTTTTTGAATTTTACTTTACCTGTGTGTATCCTCATATGTATTGTTAATTTATCTTTACGTGCTAAGCCTTTGCCACAAACAGTACATTCAAACGCCTTATTGCCTAAAATAAACATAAATTTATTAAAAAATACTGCAGACAATTATTTTTATTTACGTATCAATTTATCGAGTATTTTCAATTATAATATTTAGACCTATGTTACCTTCATTAGTAGAACTAGTTGGCTTAATAGCTGGATGTTTTCTTACAGCGGTCCCTTGAAGAGCTTTTAACCGCGTCCCTGGATGCATTGATCCACCTTCAGCATATGGTTCTGTAAATGGTATTAAATTTGGCCTCGGGATATTATTTGTTACTTCTGGTGACCTGGAATTGACGCAGAATTTTTTTTAAACTGTCAACTTACTTATTTGATTATCATGCATTATGTGATAAATATCATTTTACCAATTTCCTAAGCTTTGTAAAACACGCACTCCTCCTTCAAAACCCATTCCTACATCATCTGGGACGGTAAATGTAGAGTCTGGTCCTCCAGTGCTAGAGCTTACTTGAGGTACTTTTATTGGTGAGTTAATAGAGGCATAATGATGTTGAGTAGAACTAACTGTTGGTGGTGAAGGATGACCAGGATGTGTATTACTTTGAGTCTGGCAAAATAAATTAATGATTTTATTATTTTTATTAAGAAAAGTTAGATCAAAATAAAAAATAATATTTATTTTCAATATTTAAATACTTACTTGCATATCTTGATGATGACGTGATGAAGTATTGGTATTATTTGATTGTTGTTGTTGTTGCTGCTGTTGCTGCTGCTGCTGTTGTTGTTGCTGTTGCTGCTGTTGTTGGTGCTGTTGATGTTGCTGCTGTTGTTGTTGCTGTTGTTGCTGCTGTTGCTGTTGTTGCTGCTGCTGCTGTTGTTGCTGCTGTTGTTGTTGCTGTTGTTGTTGTTGCTGTTGCTGCTGCTGTTGATGTTGTTCTCGTCTTGCAGCAGCAGCAGCTTGAGCCATATGTTGTTGTACTGCTACATGTGCCTCTAAATATGCCGTTTTCTGTGCTTCTGTCATTTTATCCATATTGACTGTGCCATCCTGATAATAAAATTAAAATAATCAAAATTAATTTTTATTTGTCAGTATATATTTTATTACGTAATCAAAAACATAAGCAATGCATCTATTAAAATGACAATCATGCTTTTTTCTTTTCTGCTTTTTTTTTTGTATTGTCGACTGTAGATAATTTTCCGTCGCCTTCATTGAGTGTCTTTGATGCGGTCGTAGGGAGGGCTAGGGAGGCGTCCCCAAGGCCCCCTAGTGCATTCACCCCGCAGAAAGTGAGAACGGTCCCCCACAACCGACTTTCATTCGATAACACGAATATGAACACCCTACGCTTAATTGCCTAAATTTGATAAAGGGTGGGTTCAACGACCGACCGAAATCCGGGGAAACGGACATTATAGATTTCCAGGGAAATACTATTGCAAAGAAATGT
Source organism: Eueides isabella (assembly GCA_019049475.1). Taxonomy (NCBI): domain Eukaryota; kingdom Metazoa; phylum Arthropoda; class Insecta; order Lepidoptera; family Nymphalidae; genus Eueides; species Eueides isabella. The sequence continues at coordinate 7,159,053 of CM032386.1, read as the reverse complement.
AACTTAATAGTGTAGATTAAGCATGTTTCTTTTCCTAGATATGTGTTTTCTTTCCGCATAGCGGGTTGGATAAAGAGGGCCCTGTGGTCAGATACTCTGTTGTTGCTTAATTCACTTTTCAATTTGCTTTTATTAGAAAAATTGCGTATTGCGTTACGGAATTCAACATAATGATTCAACTTACAAGAGTGGCATTTGTATTAGGTAATACATATCTAGTTTATTCACCTAAAATTATAATATCGGTAGAATAGCGATTTTCGAGTGAAATAAATTATATTACTTTCGTTTTACATGTGTAAAAAATATAAATTGTAATAAAAACAAAACAAAGTACTTTGCGGCTTCAATTCATTTGCTATAAGTTTATAAAAAATAATATAAATATATATTTTTTCTATTTTTTCCTTTCATATTTAAATTTCATAACCGTGGGTCTACGGGAAGAACCCTATGGAAGATACGTATGTAGGGTATATGTATTGATTACGCGACGAACTTTATACGAAATGTAGTAAAAACTGAAATTTGTTAATGTAGACAATAAAAATCTAAAAAAAAGTAAAATTTTAAAAGTAGGCTACTTAAAATAAGAATCTCTCCTGCCCAATGTTCTGGTATTTGCGTATTGAACATTGACAAATATAAACTTCACTCAACTTATACGAACCTATTTTATTAATATCAAAACAGCCTACATTCTATTCAAAATATTTTCTTTGATTTACGTTTTACGATATATAAGTCGCTTAATTTGTTAGCTACACGTTTCTGAGAGAGCCATACCACATTATAATGTACACTTGAATGATCTGATTCCGCGTTTTCATTGTTTGAGGAAGTCCCCTCGAAGATAAAAGAAGGGCCGAATCGGGGTGCCTTATCATTTCTGCACTGATTAAAAGCAAACTTATCTAACAGGGGCCCAAACAACAAGGGTGAAATAAGTGCCGTCGAATTTGAATATAAAAGTGAATTATTGCTACGTTGTTATGTATAAGTACTCGTATATGTTTTCATCTTTATGGTGGAAGAAAACAAAAACTTAGACGTTCCTACTTATTATGATTTAATAAAATAATGACTAGTTTTTTTCCTTTGACCTATTTAGTTTCTTCATTTTTGGGCAACAAGTAAGAATCAACAACAGGAGTAGCTGTTTTTTTGCTACCAAAAAGTCTCTTTTTTTTCTAAAATACAATGAATAAATTAAAATGTTGTCTAATCGCAGCACGTTATAAATTGATATCCTGAGTGCAATACTAAGAAATCAGTCAAAACAATATGTAAACAGGTTATTTTTTTATTGGTTACTTTTAAAAAGAGCTTTCGTTTTTTTTAATATATATGATAAATAAACAAAAAATATATAAGATATATTGTACTTATCAGTACAATAATAGATATAAAATATTTTTAAAGTAACTGCAAAACTTACTATAAGAAATTCAAATATTTCCATCACGGAAACAATTCACTATAAACATCTATTTGAAGATTCACTAAAACGACACTTAGAAATGTATCTCGTGAAGGTTAAAGTCATGGTTAAGACGCGCACTCTCCCCCGTACCTATGTACTAAGTGCAGGCATTGGCGTTACGTCGATCGATTACACTTTCCCTTCCATCCACCTGAATTCCTGTAGGCAATGGGGACCAGCTTGCGTGTCTTATGTCTCTGATCAGTTTGGAAAATAAAAAAAATATATCATTATAATCGTTATTTCAATTTCAATTTTTTGTTGTTACTGTACTGCCCTTTTTAAATATTGTGTATTGTTACTATGTATGATTTTGCACTGTAGTAAGTACTATTATAAAAAAAATATATTATTTCCTTAAAGTTGATTTTTGTTTATAATTAATCAGCCAGAAAATTAGCAGAGGTTGATGAGTGTAGCGAGGTAGTAGAAAATAAAAGTAAAAGTACTTACATATGAAATTAAGAAGATATACTAATGATTTTTGTTTGTGCAGTTATTTATTAGATTTTTAACATATTTTTTAGATTTTTAACATATTTTTTTATGGAAATGACGGCAAACGAGCGGACGGGTCACCTGGTGGTAAGTGATCACCTTCGCCCACGGCCCCGAGTAACTCCAGAGGAGCTACAGAAGCGTTGCCGTCCTTTAAGGTGGAAGCACCGGGACCCGGCATTATTTAATGCGAAACGCAGTGGCCAAAGCCACTACTTAAGGCCGGTCTTAAATGCCGGGGGTGGTAATAATCCGGTCGAGTCTGCCCATGCGTGTTGCCAATACTGGCAACGTGACTCTATCACACTAACTTTAGTCGCCTCTTACGACACCATCAGTACCAGGGTGATCCTAATCTAAGCCGGAATTACACGCCAAATAGTTAATATTTTATCAATTAGTACAAATTTAACAAGAAAATACTTTTTATGTTTCCTTACCTCAAAAAAGGAATTATAGTTTCACTTTGGTGTCAATATGTCTGATATCTATCAAAACTATATATTTCAAAATTACTTAGAGCTGAGATTAATCATTAATATCCAGGTAATCAAAAGATAACAGAGATTATGCATTGTTTTTGTTGCATTATGCAAGAATTTTTCCGCGTAAAATCAAGACCTTTAAGGTATTTCCCGTCAATTTACAATTATGACATTTGGCAAAAGTTGAGTACTTGCAGTACAAATGTCCGAAAAATTCAAATGCATGTTAGTAACAAAACTTTTAGAAACTTATAATTCTAGAACATTTTATACAAAACGATGTTTTTTCAAATGTAAATTTAAATTTGTTGTAAGTTGAAGTTTTTGTAAATTAATAATTCTGAATTGATACGTACTCTACGGCACTCTTGCTGGCCGAATCCAACTTGCACTCGCTCAGTTTTATTTCTAATAAGTTTCCCGTGGTAAAAATATTAAACAATATATTTGACTTTTACAATAAGAACTATTACCTTCTTTCCAATGTAAAGGTTTTACATGATTCGAAATAAATTTTAATAGCCATAACAGAGGACCGAACCTTGGTTCGCCATCAAACTACGTTTTCAAGTTTAACCAAGTTCCACATGTCCGAACATGGTTTGATGGCGAAGCAAAATCGAGGCTTGGTTTGGTTGTCTCTTACGGCTGTAATTACCATAAGATATATAATAATATTTTAAGTAGATATATAATATACCAATATTGAATATTATTATATATTTTTACAGTTGCCAAACAATAAAGTTTTCCTGAAAATTTTACATTAGTCCTATCCTAAGAACTGTCTTTTGAAGAATTTATCAGTTTAATAAGTTTTACGTGGGAAAGCATTTTCAATACAATCGTTAGGTTTTTTTATCAATATCATTTTAAAAATTTATTTGCTTATGAATAGATCGAGAGCTTTATTCTTGTACAAACAATAAAAATAAACAATAAAGTTTAAAAATGTTTAAACAAATTTATTTATAAATGTATAAATTTATAAATTGATTTTATAAATTTATAAATTGATTTCCTCATACTATTGATAATATGGTAATGTTATACCAAGGTGTATGTTATTACATTTCTATTGCTTATGCCATGACTTAAGTCTAGGAACAGAATTCTTAGTAATATGTCGATCACTACTAAAGTCTATATCTGGCTGTATACTTGTTGTAAAATTCAAGGGTAACGCACATTCTCGTTTGGAGTGCATCCCCCTCATTCCGATATAAGGGTTACTTCAAAAGGTTGTGCACGGAAGGATATTCCAGACGAAACATTATTCAAATTTCTACCATAAATAATTCTGTTATATTTTTTTACATTTAACAACTTTTATGTTTTAATATTTATAAGTATTAAATTATTATTATTATTTAGGTTTTAAGAACCATAATGCTACTTTGTTAAGTACCTATTATATAGCAGAAGAGTTACAAATATAACTGATAAGTACTATCTTGAGAGTGTCAAAGAAATAAGAAATATAGTAAAAAATATACTTAAAAAATTGGTTACTTAATAGTCATCGTAGGTAGACAAAAATACTACAGGTATCGTACGATTTCGTCTATTTCAATCATCCATCACGTTAGTGGAGAAGGCTGAATCGTCAGCGATGCTCTGGGGTAGTATAGTCCCCACCGGGAGGCGGGAGGCCGTAGTAGAAATATCCTTCACCCTTCACGCTAGGTCAGGGTTAACAGTCCCCCGAGCAGGGTGACTGCCAGCCTTCGACCTTGCTTCCGATACATGTATGCCCACCCTTACATTATTATGCATTCAAGGTCTATTTATTTTATATTTTGGATTTATAAAATAATAAAAATAAATTACAAAATAACACAGGATGATGCTCCTGCTGACGGAAGTAAATTTTGTGAGCCGATATCAAAGAGTTACTGGACATGCGTACCCAATAAATATATTCCCGAATGACATATAATATCGCTTTCCGATGACAACCTTATTACTATTTTATTAGAGTGTACAATTCTCGATCGCGTAAGACAAAATGTTGATATTCGATAAGCGTTCCTGATACGCTTTTATTTTAGTTCGAAATCGTTTGTCCGTGTTTTTGGCAGTTTTGGAAGTTAATCTTGGGCTTTATTCTTAAGGGCTAAAGTCAGTTTTCCTTTGTGCTTTATTCTATTCTATGGGGTCGATACGCGCCGGGCGCGCTGGATCGATAGAGGGGCCGCGACTCGCGTCATGCATCGCCCGCGAGCCGACACATAACAACCATTGTGTCTTTGACGTTTACTCGAACTTCGGTGACTTTGTCATATTTTATGAGGAAATGAAATATTCTGCTAGATAGTTAATTTCTATAGAATAAATAATAAATAAATATAATATTTATACAGGGCGTAATAAATAGTAAATACTACTATATTAGATCACATTTTAGATGAACGTTTTCTTCCCTAATACTTTACGTTTACCATATCAGGAGTTACAATGCCGCATTATTTGTCTATTCACAAGCTTAATAAAATGATTATAGATTCAGAAGTAGGTACACAGTGAAGAACACAAGTGTCCTAATTGAAATGGAAATTTTACCACTAGGTACTCAGGTTCCCTCTGCCTACTCTGCTATAGGCATACAGCTTCATAGGATGCCAGGATACAGCTTCAAGTATAACAAAAAGTTGATAGACATTTTCATACCCTGTCATATATCAGTAGCTCAGAATTTGGTGGAAAGTAGAGACCGGAAGTGTCTTAATAAGAACGAAATGTCTTAAAACAAGATTCCTAAATTCTATTTCAAATCTTCTGCATATCCTGCTTTAAGCGGTATATAGCGTGAAGCAAAAAATAAAAGGTACTTATTTCTTTTGTATTTTATATTAGCAAGCTGTAGATTAGATTCGAATATTAGCAAGCATTATCATTGTGGTGCGTGCAAATAATATTTTGTTTTTTTTTTCAGAAGTAATGAAATAATTTCGTACGTAATTAATTCTTTACGCAAGAAATGACTACGTATTATGGGTAAACAGATAGCTAAGAATTAAATTGTTAATCTCCAAGTTATTAATTTATACCTTATATACCCGTACATTGAGATAAATAGCGCAACCTAATACTTCGCTGGTATAACTATAAAGTAAAGTTTTTAAATATAAATATAGTACTGATTGCCAATCAAATCTGCAATAATCGAGTATAGGTACAATAATAGCAGTAACTTCATAATTTCAAAATTATATTAAAGCCTGAATGCGAATAAGATATTTGAAAGAAATGAAAAAAGGACAGAATGCAAGATCAGTGTAAATAATAAGATATTAGAACAAGTGAATGAGGTAGTATACCTGGGAAGTATGTTTAGCAGGGACGGAAAATACGAAATGAATGTGGAAAGGCGTATTGCTGCCGGTAACAGAGTTAACGACACGTCAGCATAGCTGCGCGTTGGCCGTACACAATGCGTTGTTGGTACCGATACTGTCATACGGCAGCGAAAAGAAGAAGAATGTAAGAAAGATGAATACTGTAGAGATGCGATCTCTTCGTCGGATATGCGGAGTCAGTTTAGCTGATCGCATACCCAATGAAGAGAACACAGAATGGTAGGTACTAGCGTGGATGTCACAGTGAGAATGAAGAAGAACGTGCTCAGGTGGCTTGGGCACGTCGAGCGAATGAGTGAAAAAAGAATAGTAAAAAAGGTGAATGAAGGAAAATTGGATGCTAAGAGAGGCAGGAGGGAACCTCGGTTGATTTTAGAAAGCACAGTATCGACGATACTGGAGGAAGGTCACGTAAAAAGCACGAAAACCTCCAGGAGGGCATGTATGAAGAAATTAACGTTAATTAACGTTTGGCGCTCCGTTCTCTATGCTTACCCCTCTAGGGATATAGCGTGAAGCTAAGTTAAGTTATTAAAGGAATACTGGGTTGTACTTCTCTAGTAATAAAAAGTCCCTATTTAATTATCATATCATGATGTAATTTCTCAGCCGCGCCACCATGTGCATGTGTGCACTTACGCGTTGCCGCTGCCGCCGTTGGAAATCGCCATATAACACACCAGGTCCGGAACAGCAGGAAGTGGAAGAGGGAGCTACAAATAGCAAACTAGAATGTTAGAGAAGGGATGGAACAGAAGATGTATAAATTAGAATAGGCGAAAGGTCAATGACACGATCGATTTATTGGGCAGCCAGGTCGCTTTCTGGGTCGGCGTACTACAAAGCGAGTGAAGGTGTTAAGGTGTTATTGTCCTCTCGACTATTGCGTACTGCCGTGTATCGGTAGAAAGTGTTGAAGTATGCTCGTAGAACTTAAGGAACGAATTAAGAAAGCAGCGATAAAAAAATGTGCTATAGATATAGAGGCTTTGGCAAAAATTGCAAGATAGCGTGGTAAGATTAAGTGAAAGAAGCTATAGAAAGAATGCAGATAGCGTGGTAAGATTACAGAAGCTCAGGTAAGGATAAAAGTAAGAAAGATAAAAAAGAAAGAATATTAACTTTAAAAACAATAGTTGAAGGCACTGGTAAATATAAGCGTGGCAATTCGGAAAAAGAATGAGACGAAAGGTACCGGAGTAAGAGGATTGAATTCGAAGGACATTAAAATTTAAAATTAACAGCTACATATTTTATTCTACTTTGATGAGACGGTGTAATGTTGCTGCACGTTTGGTCGTACGCATTGCAGTGTTGGTAATGACGCTCTTATAAGGCAGCGTGGGTATTACAGAAGAAGAATGAAATAAATGTGAATACTGTGACAGACATTGATTAGCCGTTCCGGGATAAAGAGATACACAAATATTTCAGGTACCGTTGATACTTACCAATCATATAACTCTCCATCGTGCTGGTATGGTGATATCTTTGCCATAAGAATGAATAAGAACGTGCCCAGGTGGTATTGGCACGTCTAGGATATGAGTGATGAAAGAATGACAAAAAGATTTCTCAAAAAAGAGAAGTGATTGGTAAGAGAGGTAGGGGATGACCTCGATTGACCTTCAAAAGCATAAGGACCTTCCTGAGGGCTAATATGAAGAGATTGATGACTGTGTATAAGGAGGAAAAGATACACAGAGACCGTAATGTTAGTGTTCCGTTCTCTCTACCAATTCGACTTCCCTAGGCGTGGAACTAATGAAATCTAAAAAACGTGTCAATGTGCTAATTGATAATATTTTTTTATCTAATGGTATTATACTTTTAGTAGTATACTTTTAGTGGTAGTAAATACGATAAGAGATTATATACGATAAGTTATCATTTTACCACTTCCATTTTGTTGGCCATATGTATAATTTTATTCTTTATCTCATATACTCTCATACAGTATGGTAGACAGAGAGAAAATAATGTTGATTACTGAATACTCTTCGCTCTCCGCTTTTCGCCCAAATACATGAACTTCACGTTGGATCGAAATCAAGGACACAATTTTTTCTACCCAAACGGAAAAATCATCTTGTTTAATAATATTAATATAACATTTTAATCTCTTGTATTGTTTGCATTTGAACTTGTTGATAGGCTTTAGACAAAGTAAAGTTTTGCTTGTTTGCTTTCTTGCTTTCTTAAATTAAAATTAAAATAGCTTTACAATATATGTAATCTACTATTAAGAAGAATAAACTGTTACGTAAAATATTATGTAGTTAATTTCTGTTTTATGTATCATCCCTGTTACGATAGCGTTATCATATCAGGATCAAGAAATATCTGTACATGATGGGTACCTAATGGCTTTGTTTAATGTGCACTCTCACAAAGTTTACGTAAATTTTTAAAAATGTTGCATCTCAGGTTATTAAAAAAATATGTTTCAATCAAAAGCAGCAGGTTTTAAGTGAATATCGAAATTATCAGAAGATTATTTCTATCTGTTTTTCAAATAAATATGTAGGTTATGTTATATCTCTTCTCTATTTTTGGTACATAAAGATATGGATATATGATCTTCAGAGATATGACTCGATAAATGGTAAAAGTTAATAACATTGATAGCAGTATTATATAAAACTAACCTGGAAATTTATGGTGGATGTGACGATTCTCATAGATTCAGCATAATTTCGAAGTACGGAATCCGTATTAAGACAACTTTGGCGCCACTCGTATAGCTGTTCTAGTCTCGTCACACAACGCTCGCAGATCTTCTTCGGCAGAAAGTCATCTTTCGATATCTGCTGGATATAAATTACACCATGATCTTAATGATAAGATATTGATGAGGCCTGTCGTGGCGCAGGCGTGTATAAGACTATAAGCGTCACAGGTTTAGTTCGACCCCCACTCGAAAAAATTAAATATTTAATATTTTCATATTAAATATTTACTGTTTTCATGTTTTTGTTCTGGTAACAAGCGCAGCAATGGGTTCCGCCACTACACGTAATAACTCAAATTTCGCGGAAATTGGGGAACGGAACGAAATGTTCTAACACTAGGTTCCCAAGTTCTTTTTGTCTACCCTGCCATATGCGGCATATAGCGGGAAGCTGCAAATATGACTAGACATTACCTTTAGGCTAGATATTACGTTTTAAGAAGTTTATGATATGAGTCAGCGGTCGAAATCCAATATTTCATACGTATTATGGAAATAATTTATTTACCTGTGCTACCAGTGTTTCTACCCGTAAGTCTGCCACGATGTTCACAAAGGCCTAACACAATGCTATAATACTTGAAATGTATGTTTTGAGCAGAGTTTTAACGTCCATTATATAATCATATTTGCTATGTATTGAATATGAACGATTAATTAGCAATATTGATTGATTATTGTATTGCGTAACGAATACATAAAACAAATATAATATAATAATAGCTCATTATTACTGATGTGTGATACTAAATAATAAATATTGCTAGATAAAAAATCTATAGTTTTAATCATTTTAAATGTCAAATTTACTTTATTTAATTTAATTTACAGAAGCGGTAATCCTCAAATAAGAATTAATTTTAATGAATACTTTAGTAATTGGTATTAGTTTAAATATGAAATAAAATGACTAATTATTAAAATATTGTTTGAAATGTCATAACTAATTTAAGAATGAGATCGTCATATAAAAATTTGTTAATTATATAAAAATGAGAATATTGAATACTTTTCCCCTTTTATATCCTCTCCAATTATATATATAATCGTACTTTCTCATAAGATGTTCTTAAAGAATGCAACAGGTATCGTGTTCCTGTTCAGCAATTCTGTATTTCATGTTGTTATGATGTCCGTAGCGCGTAGCGCGCATGCGCCTACGAAGCTACGGCAGTCGACACGTCTCTACATTACTGCACCTCAGTTCTAACACCATGTTTACCACGATACTAAGTCTTGAGCCCGTGTATGAAATGATATTCATAAGCGTAAGAGCAAAAGGTAAGTGGAATGAATAATACAAAGACAAAACTCACCATAGTGGGCAAACAGGTCCGCAGCTTGAATAGAATCTGCCGCTGTTCCGATTCTTTGTCGAATATGTGTAGGCGAGGCCCGCTCTTTAGCGAGCAGAGGCGGCAGAGGTCGGTGAACGCGGTGAAGTTGAGGTCCTCGGGCTCGGTCATCGCGAAGCACCTGATGAGGAGGTCGAGGAGGCAGGAGTTGTCCATGTAGACGGCGGTGGTGTTCGGGTGGCGGGAGACATCAACGCATGTCGCGGGCTCTCGGGGAGGCGTCGCGCCGCCGCTGCGTTCGGGGGGCACTGGGCCCTGCGCTCCCGGCTCGCCCCTCTCGCCCCCTCGCCCCCGCCCGTCCGCGCCCGCCCTCGCCCGCCACCACACGCCACCCTCCGCGTGTCTCGGACGCGCCGGAAAATGCGTGCCAGTTTTCCCGTCTGCAATTGCCGATTGTCCGTATTGATTATGACGTCTTAATTTGTATTTATGTTGTTGTGACAAAGGGAAAATATGTAATACTTCTTGTTATTATACTATTATAATTATATATATATTTACATATATTTATAGTCTTAATATTACGCCCTCGATTTACCCTCAATAAGTATACCAGTTCATATTAGTGATAGAGGAAGTTTACATGGAAATAATCTTGGAGTATGAGGCTGAACGCATGAGCTTTGATGTGCTTCATACGAAATCATTAATATTATTTAAATAACTCTTTTCAACATTTAATACGCTTTTTTGTTTAAATAACTTTTATTTATACAACTATCTTCTATTCATTATTTATTTACAATAAAAAAGTATTTATAACATTTTCAATATATTAAATACTAATATGACATGTTCAAATTGAATCTATGTCAAACTATGACCTATGTGTAGATAATATCTATTCAAAATATTAAAAATAAATGTGTATATTTAATACTCATAAAATACTTACTTCTAAAGTGATTAAATGTCGGTCATCTCATCTAACTCCGATGCCGAACACCATGCGTATTCAGAAAGGACATTAGCTATTATTAAGCCGGAAGCTTATGAAAACGCGGAAGATATTGAGAATCATATAAAGGATAATGGCTATATAATTCTTGCTGTTAGTATTACTACTAGTATTATTTGAAAATATAAAAGAATCGTGCATGAAGTTGTGTAGTAAGTTGGTTGATAAATCATTAAATTGAAAAAAATGTAATTTCTACCTAACATGTAAAGAAACCGTAGTACTTAACATTTTTAGAACGTATGAATTTTATTGTTTTTGTGCCTATTAACGGAATTCAGTAATATAGACTCTAAATTTCAAAGATTTACACATGATATAAATATTTGTTATATAAATATTCTCTTAAACATTAGACTAAACATTAAATTAGCTTACTTTTACTCTATACAATTTAGTTTTTTTATACTGTATAAATGTTTGTTGTGGAGATGACGGAAATCGTGATAATTTTTCTAAATGGTTCAATAAATTGGCTTATCAATAGTTTACATACAGTACCTGGATGTAAGAGGTAAAAAATACATTTATATAATATATTGTCTATGTATTAGAATCTCTCTCTCTCTCTCGCTATATATATATATATATATATATATATATATATATATATATATATATATATATATATATATATATATATATATGTGTGTGTGTGTGTGAATAGCCTAGTGGCCGTGGCACTGCGTAACTGTTCTGAGGTAGAGAAATACACATATGGGTGGACGGGTGATGGCCTCCACGCTTGTTTGGACAAACAAAATATTTATATATTATTTTTTTTATCAATCTACCTTCGAGTATGTATGAAGTATGAAGCATTTATTGATTTTTAGAACAATTAATATATGCTAATTATTATTAAATCGCGATGTAATTATTAAAGAAAAGCTGGTCAAGTACAAGTTGGAATCGTCCACCGAGGCTTCCATGCTAATTTTAGTCAACTAATTTTTGTAATTGATAAAAATTGGCAATCTTTAGAATCTAGCCAAATTTCACAACTATAGACCTACAATTACCTTACTAGTACGGAAATATTCTGTAAATTTAGATTACATGGTGAATAAATTTGATAAGTTTAAGTGTTCAATTTTGATACGCCCGAATCCATTCATTTTGTATGAGATTAACAACAAGTATAAATTTATAATGTTTTTTTTCTAAAAAATATCTATAAAATTTCACTTTTCGGTATTTTTTATTTGTATCGCAAAAGTTCAATTTTATCTCTGTAGGTCCACATAAAATACCCTAATTTCTGATTACGCGGCAATTTTTATACAAAATGATGCATAAATGCTCGTATCTTTTGATTGCGTTGATTTAGACGCTTGATTTTTTCACGCCATCTCGAGATAAATTATCTTAACAGACGAACATTAAAGTGGTCCTATAAGGGTTCCATTTTACCATTATGAAGTATAGAGCCCTAAAAAGTGATCGAGGAATCTCTCTCTGTGATAAAATATATTTCAAACTTCTAAATTTATAAACGTATAAAACTTTTAACGTAGCAGGATTTTTATATGCTTTTAAATTTAGTATTTTCTTCCTCAAGTGTGGAGTAAAACTTTAAAAATAGCAAAAGTATATTTCAAACTTTTGTAAATCACTTACAATGATGTTATTATTGTATTAATACAATAGAAGTAGAGATGGAGATTATAAAAAAATGTCATATTATGACATTACGAAAATTGATGCTGTCAATAAATAAATTGAATACAAGCTAAAAGTAAAATACGAAAGTATCGCGAGACTAACCAGCAACAATGGGCGACAAGATAATAATAATCGAATACGTTTATCTATGAAATGCGTTTTGTACATAGCTCTATTAAAATGTGCCCTAAGATACAAATAACGTTATGAAATGATTGCTTTTTATAATTTATATAAAAAAGGAAATTAATGGTACTATTGTGTTACACGTATTAAGAATATTTATATTGATATGGTATTAAATTTCAAATTGTTGATGTTTTTATTGTCATATATGTTTTAAAACGCGAAAGCACTTACCGCAATAGCCATTGAAAATCTATTGAAAAATTTAAATTACTCTGTTCTAGACATTTTTCAATTTATCTATCTGAAATAGAATGTATGCTATGTAGGTAGTGAGGTAGTGATAATATACGAGGGCGCAATGCATATAAATTAGAAACCAAACTTAATATAACATTTATATATGTCGTTATGAAGAATATTTGTATTTCAGTAATTATGTTATTACTTTCATAATCCTTACTTCTTAACGAACGACGAAGTTAATATAAGATACTTAAATACTATAAAAAAGATTCAGTGTCTGACTTAGAAACATTTAGAAAATTGTTGCGGAGTGGATGCTTCTCGGGGATTCGAACTGTTTTTATTTTTCTGCACTGATAAGACATATTATGGCGTTGAGTTCCGTCACTCTGTAGGCATTGTGTCGAATACTGACTTTAGGTCCTTTCTTTTGCTTTAATATTGCGGTATATGTGAAGCTGAAAAAATATGTGTGAAAAAATAAACAAATTTCAATAATTTTTTATCAAAACATTTTTATGTTACTCAGAAATGTATGAAGGATCTGTTTTATTATTTTTATACAATATCATAATTTATACTCGAACGTTGAGTAACGTTTTGGTAGATATCAAATGTGACCATATAAAGGGTTGCAATGATCGTGTAGTGGCCAGCGGCGACGTTGCTAGGCGAGGGTCGCGTATGCAAAATAGAGTTGAGAGTGAGGGTGCGTTCGTTATCCCGCGTTGAAACAAGTCCTCGAAAACTTAGGGCTAGCACTATTCTTGATAATCGCTCTTTAGATTTTATTCAGAATAATCTAGATTTTAATTATCAAACAAAATTGTTTTCCATTTTTTAATTAACTTGCAATGACGAGTCATTTAACAAACATTTAATGACTTCTCGATACACCTACAAGTTATTTAAACAATAAAATTTAATTTTGTTTATAATTAAAAAAAACTAAATGTCTTTGCGAGAAGTAAAATGCCATAAATATATTTTTGTAATTTTAATAACATATTTTTTTTATATTTACAATTATGAAATAATTGATTTAATATAATTTTAATATGTCTATTCTAATATATCACCCCTGCCGCTGTTACATCTCGAACGCCCCAGCTTCGTGCGGTCACTGCTGCTATCTATGGCTTCCATCAAAAGTAATTACATATTCCTATTGACGTTTCAAGTGGGGTTGTCCACGACAATGTCACAAAAAATACGAAAGATTTCACACATTTTTTAAAAAATTGCGAACCACAACGAAAAATACTGTTAGTTCGTACAATTTTTATCCTTTACATTTTATTTTTCATAGTTATTTTATCGATTTAGATCAATTGGGAAACAGAGATAATCAGTAAATAGTAAATCATATTTTATACAATTTGTTCGCAAAAATGTTTGCTAAATTTCCCATTATTGGTTCGGCAAAGATGCTGCAACTGTTGCATAAGTCAGAATGCGTGCGCTCATCATGTGTCAGCGTGTACCGCCGCGTAGGTACCGCGTAGTAGCGTGTACTGCGTGTACGGATATAAGTGTGCCTGTGTAAATGGTCGTATTCTTGAGTGTGGCTTTTCTACTACTATTACCTAAAGCTTACCTTTTGTTAGGCTCGATAGACCATGCTTGTAACCCTCTCATTGTGGAGGTCCCTATAACTTTTGATGACGCGGCGATGCAGCAAAACGGTGCATAAATGTGCATTTATTTTGGTTGCATTAACTAAGAACTAAAAAGCTTGTGTTTTATTGATAGTAAAACACAAGCTTTTTAGTTCTTCGTAGGAACCGGAGCAAGAATATTTCATATAAATGTCAACTTGACACGTAATCACGTAGAGACGTGATTTCAAGATAAAAAGCCTTGACTGACGGACAAACAATGATCCTAAGGTTCTTTTATCCTTTTGAGATACGAAAAAGACACTAATAGTCATGTATTAGTGTATTTTTCTTATGAGAAACAATGATGATGATTCTTATAAGAGATGGTATATCTTCTCATGAACTTGAAAATATAATGAAAAAGAAAAAGCTTAGGTTAACTTATTAGTAAATTGATTAGTAAGTTACTTTACTAAGTAAATAAAGTAACTCATTAGTTTATTCTGCTTAAGTACCTCTTTTACATTAAAACCTCTTTCTACGCTCTAATCATAGCAGAAATGTGTCTACATGAAGATTTAACGAAAGCTCTTATAATTTAAGTTATCTTACAATAATTATTATATATTTATATATTTCTTCCTTATTATTTCATATGCAGTCATTATAACTTTAACAAAAAACACTCTACAGCTATAACAATAAAATCTTAGGTACTTCTTTGTCTTACGGCATCTTACCTTGGGGTAATGCAGCCGGTATTAGGTCAATGCTTGTCTTACAGAGGCGAGCTATTCGCGCAATCTATAACTTAAGCCCTAAGGATACTTTAAGGGAAATGTTTAAAAATATTAAAATATTCACCGTGGCATCTCAATACATTTTTGACAATGTTATGTATGTCAAGAAAAATATTAATAAATTTACTAAAATCAGTGATGTACATAAGCGCTCCTGTAACTCGATTGCATCGAGTCCGTAATTCGTTTATGGGACAGTGTGTACGCTTTTACAATAGGATCCCAGAAAACGTCAGAGAATTTTCTGTTTCACAATTTAAAAAAGTTGTGAAAAGACGTTTGTGTGTTAAAGGTTATTACCATATTACCGATTTTATAAATGATAACACGCCTTGGGGATAAAATGCTCGCTCCAGGCTGTTTCAAGTGTATCATTGTCACTTAATTATATAATGTAAAGTTTTGATAAAAAAAAAGAATGGACATGTCCCGCTGAGTTTCTTTCGCCGGTTCTTCTCAGGTCTGAGGCAGTAACTTTTGTGAACTGGTGGTAAATTGTTTGACGTTCAGAAAACGAAGTTGTAACTTCTTATTTTTAGGTTTTCAAAAATGTTACATATAACATATGTATAAAAACTATGATAGGACATTCCTATCAATAATATGTAATATTTAAAATACAACATTATAACAATGAAACTGATCAAAAAATTATAATATTTTTATTATTAACTCATACTAATTCGGTTGTAAAAGCGTACCTATTCATGGGAATTGCGTGTCTTATCTCAGTATATCTATTATTTGTAGTTTTATTCTAGGAGCATAAGATCGATAGAATCATTGAATGAAGTGAGTCATTAGGCAAGTTTGCAAGTTTATTGTTATGTAGCACGATTCGTGCGTCATAGGATCGTAGCGCAGGGGCACAAGCGTGCGACTGTAAACACAAAGGTTGTGCGGTCGATGCTCACTAAAGGTTATGCCTTTAGAAAAATTGTCTTGTTACCAGAGCGAAGAAATTAAATAATAAAATATGTAATATTTGTATTTTTCGCTGTAGTAACGAGACAAATCGCGGCGTTGAGATCCGCAGCGTACTACGCAGTGCCTCGAGAGAATGGGAATGGGTAGTCTTATGGGAACGGAGTTTTTTAACAGTATTTTCCTAGGCTCCTTCTGCCTATCATGCTATGTGCGAGGAACATCGTGAAGCTAAAATAATGTAGAGCTTATAGTTATTTGATCTCCTTCGAGTAATACTTGTTTAGAAACGTATAAAACTTTAATGTCGCTACGTTCACGGATACGGATTTGTATATGTAATAAAAAAAAAATATTATACTAATTTTAATTTTATTTACAATAATAATACATTTAGAGACGTGAAGTTCTTCTTACACCAGAGCAAGCTGCTGAGCTTTATAGAGGACACTATGGAAGACAACATTTCCCTCATCTTGTGGCGCATATGTCAAGCGGGCCTGTTATAGCGTTAGTCCTGGCTGCAAGAAATTGCATACAAAAGTGGCGTACATTGATGGGTCCAGCGAGGTAATAACTTTAAGTCTCACTAAACTTGTCTGATTCCCGAACATGGCAAGGTATGGGGAGGGAACTTGAGAACCTAGTGTTAAGACACTCCGTTCCGTTACCAACTTTCCGTCAAATTTGAGTCACTGAGTGTTTAATGGGGGAACTCAACGACCCGCTTTGCCTTGTTACCAGAGCGCTACACAAAACACTAAGCATTATATATCAAATATATCAATATAATGAAAATATCAAATATTTCTTTTATTCGTGTCGATATCGAACCCACAACCTGACGCGTTTACATACACATGATCACATTTTTGTGCTTCTGCGTTACGTCAGGCCTCTTTAAGATATGATACAATATCTTCGAATGGCTTAAATAAATAATAAACGTTAAAAAGGGATTTAATCCTAACAAATATTTTTTTTTTTCTTGGAATTAACCAATTTTTTGAAATATTCTTAATGCGACCAAGACCAATACGAACGGACGAGGCTTAACTTTGAAACAAAATAAACAAGGAATGGAGTAGGACAACTTATAAAATATGATAAACTTAAGTTTGTGGGAATATGTAGTACTGTTTTTGTATGGAATTAACTACAAATATAAGCTTGTAATATTTTCTTATATCAAATTTCACTTGTGAGTATGAGACTTTTTCCTTTGTTTAAAATGTAAGTTTACATCCTGTCAAATTTAATAAGACGTATTTTACAAATGCTCGTACCTTTTGATGGCGCTAACGTAGAAGCCTGATTTTTTGTACTCTAAGTGGCCATAGACCTGAATATTTGGTATGAATTATAGCGTAACATTAAAGTAATTCAATAAGGATTCTGGTTTTTTCTTCCAAGGTACAGCCAAGGTACACCCTTATGACAAAGGTATTATATAAAGGTAGCATTTTGTGAATATGAATAAATAAAGATTATATTTAAACATATTTTATAAAAAAAATATTTAGCTACAACACTAGTGGCACTTTAATATATGACACCATGGCACTATTGTTTTGTGTCTAACGTGTTGCACACAAGATTGCTGCTGCCAACCATAATTAAAATTACAAATCTTATTCAAATAATAAAAAAACATGAAGTCATCATTAAACTAAAAGACCAGCTAAACGTATATAGGTCAAAATTATCCCATTATATAGCCATGAATTTATTATGTTTGGTATATGAAAAAACTCGGATTCACCTCCACTCGTTTCGTTTTATTTATAATAAAAAAAATATTTTCAAACATTGCGCTTCTTCGAGCTTGTGATTGTGTGTAGGTACCGTAAGTGATAGAATTAAGTAATTGATATATTAAGAACTATCTAGCTTTTCGACGTTAGTAAAATATATAGTAATATTGATTTAATTGTGACACCCAACATAGAGTTGTGGAAGCTCAGGCTTACTGGCCGGACAGTTTACGAGCGTGCTACGGACGACGGACCAATTACAGCGAGTACTTCAATGCATTACACGGTAGCGAGAATCACGCAGAAGCTATGCGAGAAATACATTTCTTCTTTCCAAATAGTACGTTAATTTTTTCTTGAATATTTATTTAAATACTACAATTCCTTGACTTTAATAATTACCATGGAACAAAATATATTTTATTAAAAAATATATCAGTATTTAAATACGCTGTATATTTTGTTATCATTAATAAAATATTTAAATATTATATACCTATATTTTTGTATATTTGCTCAAGTGTTTTGGCAAATATAAATAATTTCTCTGGGGTATAGGTATCGTTTATGCACGCTGAACTAAAATCAAAAGGGTGAGGGATAGCCCCCTAATCACTTACTGTAAATCTTTGAATTTTAATATGCCCCTGCCTTAAACATGTGACTCTAAAATTTCTTTTAGATAACAATACACATATGTAGCTACCAAAATTTTAACAAAGAATTAAGTTTCATCTATTTTAACACAAAAATATTTATATATTAAGAATACTTTTTTCTGCAGTAAGGTAATAGTGTAAAGTAAATAATTAATATTTAACAGTGATAGTGGGACCAATGCTCCGTCAATGGCAAATTGGTGACTACATACAAAAGCATATAGCGCCAACACTCTCGCCGGCACTCACTGCCCTCGCTCATGAACGACCGGCGGAGCCACTGCTGTGGCTTGCCGATTACTTGAAGCGTCACAATCCCAATGAACCTGAATTAGCACCACAGGTCCAAGAAATGAGGGATGAAGAAAAATGTCATACGCCATCACCCTCTCAGTGATTGAAAAGCGCATCTGAAGGAAGGAAATTGAAAAAAAGCAAAACCTATTTATTATAGATTTTGCTTTTTTTTAAATTTTTAATATAACCATTTTTGTCGTGTGTTTATTAAATTTGCAAAAATAAAAAATGTTACTTATAGAATATATAAAGAATATTATATTTTATTTATTTTAGTACTATAACAATAGACAATTGGTCCATACATTTTTAATTTGTTCTGCTGTCTTACCCACTTTATTGAGAGTTTACAAGCCCACTTGAATCTTGGCTAGTCGTCTTTGTGGACAACACTTTTTAGATTTTACGATTATTTATAGGCCCGCAGAATGCTCAATATTTCAGTGTTGTTGTCAATAGTGCCACTGTTGTGGTCCTGGGCAGCAGCTCCTGTGAACAGCTTCTTGCTTGAACAATTAGAAAGTGGTGTGCTGTGAATGCTGCTGTTTTTGTTAGTTCGTTGGCACAAAACAGTTTTATTACTCCCCCGTGATCTTTATTCTATTTCACGCTTTCCCTTATCGCCTTCGGCAGGTCGACATAGTTTAGTTAAATTTTCAATATGTTCAAAGAACTGTTTGCGCAGTGTGGACAACCGTACCAAATACATGTCATTTTTGGTAGCTTTTCAAAGTTATAAGCAAAATTATCATTTGAACACTTGATACGATAATGTTTTCATAATGATAATTTAATTAAAAATAATAATTTCTAGTACCTTTTGTAAATTTACAATTTTTTCAAGGAATTAACAAAATAGGTTCATATACATACTTAAAATATATGTATTATTTCACTGCCAAAACCTGCTATTCTTTTACTTTCCTTAATATATTTAAAACACGATCAGTGTGATTTTTTTTTCAGCTTCACGCTGTATCCCGCACTAGGCAGGGTAGGCAGAGGGAACGAAAGTGAAACCTAGTGTTATGACACTCCGTTCCACTTCCGTTCCCCACTTTCCGCCGAATTTGAGGCATTGCGTGTTGAGTAGCGGAACTCAACGCCGCGCTTTGCCTTATTACCAGAGCGAAGAAATGAAACATTAAATATTTAAATTGAAAATATTAAATATTTCATTTCCTCGACTGGGGATCGAACCCAGAACCTGTCGGTTACAGTCACACTGTTGTGCCGCTGCGCCACGACAGGCCAGGTGTGAATTTTAATACATTTTTTTTAATTAAGAAGGTTAAGGGTGTTTAAAGAAAACACGAAAGTTCCCCAATTTCATTTATTAGTTACAAAAGTGTTTCTATCACAGGCTAACATGTAAGAATAGTATAATCATTTTTTTATCCTTCTAATGATAATTATAGTTCAAATATTACAACTGAATATTTAAAAAAAACTGATTACAAACAAATAAGTATTGATTGATCAGTCAGTCATTTATTAAAGAAAAAAAATAATAATAAAACGAGTTGAATAGTACAAACAACCTAAATGAAAAAGTAATCAAACCACATTTTTTTATTTAAATTTATAATAAAAGAATTTAAAAAAAAATAAAAATTATATTTATTTATGAGGAACCACATAGGGGTGCAAGACTTATTAACTAAAACAATTTCAACTTAAAATAGTCACAAATAAAAAAATATATGTACTAGAAGTTAATAAGTGAATGAAACAAACATTTGGTAAAAATCATGACTTAACTAAATGAAGAGATTACAAATGGAATTGCTTAATTACGCAGCTTTACCTGTAAAAAAACATATAATTTAACTTTTATTTTTGTTGAATACACTTATTATATAGTAAAAATTCAAGAAAAAATTGCAAAGGACCCTTCTTTGCATCCTGTAGTTAATCATATTAAACTGTAAGGCATTTTTCTCTTGGGTAGAAAATAAAAGTAAGAAAAAATAAAAGTATTAAAGTGATCCTCCATACATACGTATGCTCAGAGGTCGCGCATGCGCGGCGCGGCGGCGTCGCTGGCGGCGCAGAGGCCGATCTTCTTGCAGACGTCCTTGGTGCCGAACTCCTCTATCAGGTGGATCACTCCCTCGCCGTAGATCTCCAGCATGGTGTGACACTGCATTTGTATCATATGAAGTGCCATAAATGTATATGTTTGCATAAAAGTTTCTGAAGTGAGGAACGGAACGAGGGGTCTACTCAACATTCACGAAGGGTCTCCTCACTCATTAGGTTTCGAAGTGCCCTCTACCTACCTTATCATTTGCGGGATACAGCGTGAAGCAGAGAGAGTGGAAGAGTGTTCTAAAATATTACTTTATGCTTTTTGTCATTAGTTTTACAAAAGTAATATTCAGATATTGTTTTTATTTAATTCATTGTAAAAATAACTTCATATAATGATCGAGATACTATTTAACTAAAATTGGAACATTATTTTTTTTTTAATTATATATTAAATCAGATGTAGAAATATTATCTCCTTTGCAGCATTGAGATTGATAATAAATAAATAATATTAATAAAATGAAGTAAAAAATGTTACCCGATTGTAGTATTTAGAGGGTAAAGCTGAACATGCTTTTTCTACAATATGAACAATATTTCTGTCAACTTTGTCATTATTGAGCACTTTCTTTAGAGCCATCACTACTGTCTCACAAACGGCACAGTCCAAAATCTCCTCTGCTGGAAAACAATGATTTCTATTAATAAATAAATAAAGTTAAGATCATATTTAGGCTGTGCTTGTGGACGTGGACCACTGTGGCATAGCGGTAAGGAGACTTATTAAATGCAGTTGTAGTTTCAATTCCATTCTTACTTGGGGTATAAATATTTTAATTTCTTCCATATGGTGAAAAAACAAAGCGCAGATGAGAGTTCGATCACTCAACATACATAGCAAATTACGTAGAAAGTGGACAACGGGACGTCTACAATACACACTTTATTGCAAATGAAGCATATAAGAAACATCAAAGGGGTCTTATTTCTAAAAAAAGAAATCCTCCGGCCAAATAAAAGTATAATATGTATATAAATTTATATATACATAATTCTATTTATATTTCATACATAACAACTATATTTCGTTACTCCATACTTAGCAGAATGGTTGTAGAGAATATAGTGCTAACAACACAAGTTTTCTAGTAATTCTAGTAAATAAAGAAAAATGACTAATATTTAACCTCTAAAAGTGTCCAATGTGGCGTCGCACAGTTTGAGCTCGCGGCACACCTCGTCGGGGTCGAGCTCCTGCGCCAGGAGGCTGATGACGAGGTCCGCGTACTTCTCCACGAACTGGTCGCAGTCGGCGCGCACGGACTTCGGCATGCGCTTGCACACTCCGTGCACGATGTTCTTGATCTCGTCCTGTCGTAGAATATTACACTTCTCATATAATGGAACACATTTAAATATTGTCAATTTGCGTTAACATTATGTGTTAAATTTTACTTTAAAATTAAAATTGCGTAAATTGCGACTTCTGCTAAAAGGACCGAATTATTTTATCTTACTGGCCCTCAGTAAGGAGGCAAAGGGTTAATTGCACCCTTAAAAATAAGCAATCTTTTGAAATTTGGGCGGAAAGTGAGGAATGCAGTCTCAACACTAGATTCCCTCTGCCTCCGAACCCAACGTGAAGCCTAAAAAAACGCATAGACTCACATCATTATGTTTATCCTTGATTTGGTCGTCGATCTCTTTGAGTACAAACTCGCATATAACGCAAATAGTTTTTTGTTTTGCATCAACTGAGCGGCCATTTACTGTATTGTCTGGAATCTCGTTTGTAGCTGCAACAACATATTTTATAAATAAATGCTACGGCCAAATAATAAATAAAATACTTAGTATTTACATTTTAACTAAATAAATCTTAAAATTAAATTTGAAATATTTTTTTTAAGTTATGTAAGTGGTGAACAAAGAATATGTGTCATATATTATATTATAAATTGTTTATTAAGATTACAAATCATGTGTAATAAAAAAATAGAGAAAAAAAAATGTATTAACCATATATCATAAAAGAAAACATTATCATACCTATGTCACCTTCTCCATGTTCCAGCATAGACTTGGGTAGCATCGGTCTTCGCCTGTTATTTCTATCGCCTCTCAATATTGGACTATTGTGGAATTTATCTATAGCCGAGTAGCCCACGGTATGATCGATATTCTCAGCACCAAGAGCCAATGGGTCAGTATGTTTTTTATCGTCTTTGCAAAGCTTAAGGTATACACATATTTCCTGAGCGTTAAGATCGGCCACCAGCATTTCTACCAATTGGTTGGTGTAAGTGTCTACGAAATCGACACATTCAGTACGCAGTTTAGCGGAGAGATGGTTGCATAGTCCGTCTAACGCTTTACGAATACTATCCTGTGTATAAAAGATAAATATGTGGTTATATTTTAAAACTTGCCAAGTAGATATAAATAATTTATACGTAACTATATTATAAAGAACTGAAGCTGAATTTTAAAATATTAAACCATTGAGCAATGAAAAAATTACACCAAATCTTATCATATATCCTTTATGTTTTAGAGTATATAATAATGTCCTTTATTTAATACAAAAAAAAATTTTGGTTGTAAATATAAATTAGAATAAGATTAATAAAATATATACCTCACTACGATTGTTCTTCAGCATGGTTTCAAGTTGCTCTACAGCGAACAGACAAAGAGGACAGTTTGACTTCTCAGCGTTTATGTCCACAAGACGTACTTCCTCGGTTTTAGGACATAAGCCCAAAGCTGGACATACCTGGTCAGAATATTTATTACATCAAAATAATAATTTCATACTTTTCAAATTTAATTGCAAACGTTCACCTTTCGTGAGAGTAAATTACCTTGTTAATTTTGGAATCATTTATAAATAACACAAAAAAAATTGAGGTATGAAAGAAAAAAAAAATCAATTATCCGAATTTAGTAGAGCAAAAAGAGACAAAATAAAGTACTTAAGGTTCAGTTTAAATAAATAGAAATTAAACCATAAAGTAAACACAATGTATCACTAACTATCAAGATGGAATATAAGAGGTAATATTAAATAAAGCGAGTGTGTGACTCACGCTGGCCGGGTCTATCTCCTGCACGAGCAGCGCGATGACGGCGGGCCCGTACTGCGACACGAACTGCCGGCACTCGTCGTTGATGGACGCCGGCAGCACGTCGCACGCCTCCTCCACCACCTTCTTGATGGCCTCCTGCACACACACACACACACACAAACATATTTATAAAGCAACAACCGTCCAAGCGCGCTGACAACTATAAGCTATACATTTTTACTAAGAAATTTTTGAAAAGAAATTTCGAAAATCTTCTACGCACTCCCAATATACCAGTTATTTCTGTCATTGCTAGCAACAATATGGCCGTAGGGTTAGTATTGTCCTACCTTAGCGTGAGATATTTTAAAAATATAAAAAATATGAACGAATACGTTACTGTACAACGCTATCGGTTATGCGATTAATAAAATAAACAATAGCATTGTTGGTAACAGGTACATTAACGTATGTTAGCATATAACATTTATATGCCTATGCTCCTATTCGATAAAAAAGAGAATTATCAAAAACAAACACGCTTAGCAAATATAAATGCGTAAATGTAGAGGCTAAAAGTTAAAAAAAATAAAATCACAAAATCTTTTTTCTGTAAATAATCCTTGAATAAGGTCTGTCGTTGCGCTGGGGTACAAGCGGGAAGAAACCACAAATGGGTCGTGGTTTACCGATGTTCGGGCTTAAGGTACTAGGAGATCATACATAACGGGGAGCTCACCTCAGTGTTGTCGTCGCTGAGCTCCACTTGTATATAATGCAGGAAGTACTGGCAGAAAGAACAGAAGGCGTCCGAGCGTGGCGCAGACACGAACATTCTCTCTATAGGCAGTATGGGGACTTGGGTTTTTTCAGTTCCCAATATTTGTACATTCTCGTGTTTTTTTGCCTGGGTTTGCTGTAAATATTTAAACTGATTAATTTATATGGATTAAATTACCACGACAAACATTTTATAAATGATGATTTATATATTTTTCTTATTACATTATAAATTCTTCATGTAAGATTGACGCTTAAAATCAATAAAAAACTATTTTATTGCTGTAAAACGTTTTTTAATAAATTTAATATAATTAATATATAATATAACTCCGACGCAGAAACACCTAAAAACTAGATTTGATCTTATAATCCTCTACTGTTATCCTCTACTATGGCTGTTTTTTTTAGGTCGTGAGCTATTAAGCATTACAAATAAAAAAAGTTTCACTTTAATTTTCCTTTATCAAAAATATTCAAAAAAACCTAAGGGACGCCATCACTGCACTACATATAATTGTAAACGAAGGTTTTGGGTTCAATTCCCACTCGGGGCACGAAATTATTTTCACTTCCTTACTGTGGCAACAAAAGAAAGCGCTACTTTAAGTTCCACCACTCAACGCGCACTGTCTCTATTGAATGTATGGATTATCTTAAAACTAGAAAACAGCGTGAAACCTAAAAATAAATCAAAGTATATTTTATATATTTTCTTTGTCAATCTTATTTTTATTGAATTATTTATATTTTATAAAACATACCTCTGTAGTGTAGCTATTGGCTTCATCTTGACCAATGAGCTTGGTCGACATTGTAACAGCTTTCACGGCCAGTTCCTTGGGTAAGAGAGGTGCAATGGTTACTTCAGTTTTGTTAGTGCAGATTCCAATCAAACTGCATAATTCTGCACCCTTTAATTCCGATACTAAGAAGTTATAGATCGTCGTAGAATATTGCTCGACGAGATGAAGGCACTCGGATTTGAATTCGCCAGTTTGTTTGCATAAACCTATAAGATACAATTATTTTTAATATTGAATTTCATCATAAATTTAATATACGAATATTTCATGAAATTGTTTATTGTATTTATCACATATATTTGGAAATCAATCAAAAATAGTTTCAATAAAAAAACAATATAAAAACTTATTTAAAATCTATAAGAAAAGACAAGGCTTTGAATTGAGGTAAATATGAAAAAAATATAATATTAAGCCATCTCACCAACAAGTATTTTGTGGAACTCCAATGCAGTAGTATTCGCTACGAGCGTGTCGCGCAAATGTTGGATCACTTGTTCGCAGAATTCACATGGAATGTCACTGAATTAATAAAAAATGTACTTTTTTTAGCTTTCATAATAATAAACAAATAGTTTTGCAGGGTCTGCAGACGAAATGTAGTGTTCAAACAATTCTATCCGAACGCCTTGTACAATTTTTGCGTGCGTGTTAAATGGCAGAATTCAATGCCACATATCGTCTTCTTACCAGAGCTCGTTTGAGGTATTGTGTTTTGAGTGGCGGAACTCAATGTCAAAGAAATGAAACACGCCGCTGCGTCACGAGCTCGCCAAAAAAAACTGAATTACAAAATTTTATATCATAATAGAGGAAGTTATTATCACAAAATTATATAATTATATATCTCTTTTAGAATTGGAATTAGCACATTTATGTCTTTTCAAGTAGGATAAGTTTTTGCCTTTATCTATGAATCGTGGAATAATTGTTAAATGGTGTTATTAATAAATAAATGGTGTCCAATAAAACTTAACAATTAATAGATAAATCTTAACTATATTGTTGATAATAATAGTTACTTTAAACTCAAAAGATCACTTATAAGTTTCTTACAACACATTTACGACTTACTCAGAAGCTTTCAAATCCTTAGTTTGGTCATCGAAAGTGTACAGATTATGTGAATGGTAGAGGTGGTTACACTGGCCGTTGATATGGCAAACGGACTGCGGCGTCAAGTCCTTCTTCAGACCAGCTATTATGTTCTCATAGTACTTAAATACTAACATGGAGCAGGAATCCGAGAAGGAGCCAACTTTTTGACATGTCTGAAATGAATTTTATTAATATACCAATTGGATTT
Source organism: Eueides isabella (assembly GCA_019049475.1). NCBI lineage: Eukaryota > Metazoa > Arthropoda > Insecta > Lepidoptera > Nymphalidae > Eueides > Eueides isabella. The sequence continues at coordinate 7,132,118 of CM032386.1, read as the reverse complement.
GATTTCAGCATCTGACTGAGAGTTCAATTAATATAAACGGATTGTAAGATTGTTTCATTTAAGTGACTTAAGTATTATCTTCACGAAAATGACGTTCTCTTCATAATGTTTTATTTTGAATAAGTATTAAATAAAATCCTGAGGTATGTAAAAATAAAAAGACTTAATAATCTCTACTTTATAAATGAAAAATGTTCTACTTTTTTTTATCATTTTTATGCAATATAAAGATATCCTATATCTATTTTTGAATAGCTCTGTATATACTTAAGGTTTCCTGTAAAATATGACAAGATGAAGACTCTACTAACTATTGATTTTCTACAATAATTTTATTTAAGACTAACTTTATATATTATATATACTTATGCATCATAGCTAAAATGGGGTTATTTGTTTAGTGCTTGTGCATAGGAAAGAAAAATGTTTTTTTAACCAAATATCAAGTAGTGGAAGATGATCCTATTGGAAGATAGTTCTACTAACTTGTTTTTATAATTCTACATAATTTTCCAATTTTTAGTATAATCTCTAATCTTGATCTCTCTTAATTTGAAACAACACTTATAAGATAGTTATCTATTTATTGAATTACCTGAAGTAATCCAACAAGGAAGTCTTCGTAGCTTGTAGCATCAAAGCGTTTTCTTACAATGCCAACAGTTCTTTGACAATTAGAGCAACCTTCTCGTCGTTTTAGAGCCGCACTCTGAAATTACATGTGCAAAAGTAATATATTAAGTACATGTAACTTAAAATGTCAAGGAATCTATTTTACATTAGAATCAGTAAAAAAATCCAACGTAATATATAGAATCGTCCAAGCGCTCTGATGACGATAGACCTTATCGAGCTTCATTGACTTTCTTATACATGCGTTAAAGTTTACCAACTTTGTGGCTCATAGGTAAGTTTTGTATTGAATGTATTTTTCTAATGCATTATACTTAATTAATTCGTCCAAATAAAGGGTTTACTCCTACTATTTTTTGACCCAAACACCAATATAACGTGTACCTATTTCATGTACTAAATGTATTGAATTACTAAATTTCGCAAGTGACTCGATAGATTTGTTCTTTCTGTTATCGTTTCATATAATAAAATTATATTTTTGTTAGCTTCATTCACGTTGTATTCCACATATGGCAAGGTAGGCAGCGGGAGCTTGAGAAGACGGTGTTAAGACACTTTCATTTCAGGCAATGCGTGTTGAGTGACAGAACTTAACGCCGCAAATTATGCAATGCAGTTATTAATTTGGTATTTTTGTGTTAAACTTCAACTCCAAAGAAAGTTGTACAGAGTTACTAGTGTAAATGTAAGATAATGTATCTCAATGGCTGTTCGTATGATAATGTATTTATGTTACTCACTCACTCACTCAGCTACACGTTGTATCCTGCACATGGCAGGGTAGGCAGAGGGAACTTGGGAACCTAATGTTAATATACTCCGTTTCACTTCCGTACCCTACTTTCCGCCGAATTTGGGCATTGCGCGTTGACTAGCGGATCTCAACGCCGCGTTTTGCCTTATTATCAGAGCGAAGAAATGAAAACATTAAAAAATATTTAATGTTTTCATTTTCATTTAAAAATATTAAATATTTCATTCACTCGAGTGGGGATCGAACCCACAACCTGTCGCTTACAGTCATACGCTTGTGCCGCTGCGCCACGACTGCCATGTATTTAGGTTTGTTATGACAATAAAAAATCACTTACATAATCCACAAGGAGGTTGTCAATCTTAGCATTATTGCAGAGTCCAGCCACTGAGCACACAGCCGTCGGGTCCATTTCGGAAGACAACGTCTCCACCAGTTCGGGCACAAAGTCATCCGCTAGTTTAATACATTCCTTTGTAACTAACTTGATCGGAATCAATTTGCATTCTCCCTCGAAAACTTCCTTTAACTCTTCCTGTTGATAAATATTTATGTATATATGTTTATTAGTATGTTCACCCTATGAAGACGGTGTATTGGTTAGCTTATTTTATAAAATATCACATTTGATTATAGTTTCCCTTAGAAGACTTTAACGGATATGATTATTACTCAGCTTCACGCTGTATCCTGCACATGGCAAGGAACTTGGGAACCTACTGTTAAGACACTCTGTTCCACTTCCCCACTTTCCGCCGATTTTTTTGAGGCATGGCGTGTTGAGGGGCGGAACTCAACGCCGCTATACCTTGTACCAAAGCGAAGAAATGAAAACAGTTAATATTTCATTTCCTCGGGTGGGAATCGAACCCAGAACCTGTCGGTTACAGTTACACGCTTGTGCAACTGCACCACGACAGACAGCGTGAACATTAAATAAATACATTTTAATGATAATTTTAAAACACATACAGAATAGGCAGAGGGAACTTTCGAACGTAATGTTCAGACACTCCGTTCCGTTTTCCACTTTTCGCGGAACAAGAGGCATTGCCTGTTGAACGGAACTCAACGCCGCGTAACAACCAGAGCAAAGAAATAAAAATATTATATATTTAATTTCGTTCACAATTGAACGCTTGCTCCCCTCCGCCATGACAGGCTTTAATGATTATTACTCATATATATATGTCTATTCACAAACGAAGTTTTGGAGTAGCAACAAAGTTTAAAAGTGTCAAATGTCAATTAAATAAAACACTTAACATTTCATCAACAAATAATTCATTAATTTCAACAGCAAATGTGTATTAAATAAATAAACAATCATTATATTTTCAATGAACTACAGAACGTTGCTACATTTTAATTGTTATTACAACCGCAACAATAACAAAATATTATAAATATAGATAATACGTCCAGAATGCTAGAACATCAAGTAAATTATTAAGAAATGATAAAAATAACCTACTTAATATGACGTGTTTAAGCATTTTATCGGTCGACGCCTTATATGACTTGGCCGAGTAATAAATTAAACATTACTATTAAAAATGAAATAAGATATTGTTATTGTCATAAGTATACTCTCCTGGCGCAACGCTACAAGGGCGTGACTGTAAATTCCACAGGTTGTTGGTTCGATCTCGCTCGAGGAAATGAAATATTTAATATTTACTTATTAAATATTTAATGTATTCATCATTCTGGTAACACGACAAAGCACGGCGTTGAGTTCCGCCACTCAACACGCAATGCCTTAAACTCGGCAAAAAGTGGAACGGAAGGAACGTACGAAACGGAGTGTCTTAACACTAGATTACGTTTCCTCTACCTAACCTCCCATGCGGGATACAGCGTAAAGTTGAAAAGTAAATCATAAAAATCATATTATAACTGTATTTTTTCGTTATTATGGCATTAGTTGATAAAAACAATAAATATTTAAATATAAATCAAAATTTGAATTGATTTATTTGATTATTCATATTCAAATATAAAATATTTGAATATGAATAGTAATACTCAATCTTGCTCGTGAAGTAACAAAACAACTTGCTTGAATCATTACGACCAAGCTTTTTCAATTAAATTATTAAAAAATGTCTACCGCAATAGAGGATATTTGTTCATCAAAATACATACATCTATACACACAAACAAATTGTGACATAAAACAACAGGAAAGTTCTATAAGATAATATCGTATTTCTACCGAATAGCAAAAACAATAATATTAGTTTTACTTGTGTATTGCGTATATTTAACTTATTATTATTCACTATTTTATTTACTAATCTTTCTTGTTCTAAAAACATTATCACTTTTAGCTAAATGAATAAAAACTTGGAGCAATTTTGTCGAACTAAATATTATAAATTGTAACTTATTTATTTATTAACCGATTTAAATAAAACAAACACTGAATGTTAAACGAAGGTTGCCAAAATATATAAATGTAAACTGAAAGCCTTGAAAGCATTGAAAGCTGGTTAGCCGTTTGTGAGATTAGCGTGTACAAACGCCCAGACAAACAGACCAAAAAAATTAAAAATCACTATTTTAGACCCTATTATATTTATAAACTTCCCCTTACAAATTTATTATAAGTATAGATGTTAAAATCGTCTAATATTAAAATATTCCGTTTATCACACTCCGTTGAGAAAATGAAAAAAAAAACATCTATTTACCAAGTGAATATCGAACCCACATATAACCATTCAAAACCAGACCATATGCTACACCAAGTCAGCCTTAAATATAAACACAATAAGTATATTAAAACCGCGTTAAACAATCACCTGTGTCTCATTGCTTTGGAGCTGGTCCCTGGCCTGTTTCACCATGTCCTTGCAAATCTTGCAAATACCATCATCGTCTTGAGGGAAGGTCATTTTGGACCACACTCGTTGCACACAATGATGCGTCATTTTGCATTCTCGACCGGTGCTGTTGAAAAGTATTTAATTTGTTTAACATATCTAGTTTACCAAAACAAGTTGTAACAAGCGTATAAGAATTCCGACGTAGCTTGACTAGAACGTATGGCTTAATTTTTATATGTTTTCTAAATGACTATTTTTGTATCTTAATTGTGGATCAACACTTGAAAATTAGTAAAAAGTAAGTTTTAAGTGTTAAATGTACACGCACATACAAAATTTTTATTTTATTTCAGATAGTATTGAACACAAATCAATTTAAAAAATTGTCTTACTTGAGCCCCGTTAAATATTTATTTTATTCTGTTTTTAATTAAGTATTTGTTTAAATAGTGGCAATCTGTGAAAATTTCAACTGTCTATTTACCACACTCGGATACAACTTGATGACATACGGACAAACGGAGTGTCAGTATAGTCTTAGTAATTAATATTCTTGTTTACCCCTCATACACACAAATGAAATATTGGATCAACATAAATGTTTAACAAAATCTAACTTATCATAGTTCCACCAAAAATGAATAAATCTGTCCAATCTTATTCGATATGGTAGAGTAGTTTCAATGAAACAGCCGTTTATAATGAAAGCGTGATGCAGCAACATTGCAATACTATTGCCTTGTGTTACGTAAATAACAATTTTACTATGTACTTTTTCTACTAGTAGCGTCTTTAAAATTTGAAGAAAGCAAAGAGAATATAGTGACAAAACACTTTGTCTACCGCCAACTACATATATTTGGGATAGTGGGTGTCGATTGGGCAACTTACGCCACGCTGTCTTACCGGGCGGCAAAATAAAAACACTTATGAGCCACACCAGTACATTAAAATATTACTGTACGAGATATCATCAATATGGTCTCACAATTGTTGAAGATAGTGGTAGTTTCACCGCTATATTAAATTACGGTACATTAGCGCGCTACAGCGATGACGTCTCGTTGCGAGTGTTTGTATTTGTTCGTTAAGTGATTTATTAAGTGCATATCGCGCATTTCATATTTTAAGAAATATGCCACTAAGAGTTCCAGAGTTAGCCAAACTATATAGTGGGTAGTGGATAGCCAAAGTATATACAAGCAACGGTTTGCAGCTCGCAGCGTGTCGTCACAGCCACTTAACTGAATATTGCCGCGGATACCGTACTTTAATGTTTAATATCTTAGCTTTTTTGTAAAGTTAGTTATTTTTTTTTCAAAAAATAAAAACAGATTCTTTTTTGTCAAGTTATCTAATTTTTAATATATTGACGAGGACAATTTTGGTGTGAACTATAGTCATCAATCCTGCTAAGAACAAAGGAGCTATTCCAATTTTCCCACCTCTCCTCTACAGCGTGACAAACGAAAACAGCGTGAAAATAAAAAAAAATCACCTGAAATTGCTGCACCAATAAGAGGGTCCCCAAGTACATTTTGTAGCTCCCACTAGATGTGCTGAAAAATTCATAATTTAGCATGTATTGTAATAATTTATTATTGTCTTATTTTTGTTATAGCGCAGGGACCCAACCATGCATCTGTAAGCGCAACGGGTTAGATTTCCAATCAAGGAAAATAAATATTTAAAATTATTATTGTCCTCGGCTTCAAAGGGAATTTAGGAACCTAGTGTTAAAACACTCCGTTCGACTACCGTTCTCCACTTTCCGCCGAGTTTGAGGCATTGCGCGTTTAATTGCATTGACTCTGCCATGTTACCAAAGCGAAGAAATGAAAACATATTTAAATTGAAAATATTAAATGTTCCATTTCCTCGAGTGGGGATCTAACTCACAACCTGTCGTTTACAGTAACACAGAAAGACCTTAACAGCTTTCCTCGCTCTGGTACTAGACAATGAGCGATGTTTCTTATACAAATAAAATACTCTTAAAGCAATTTAAGGATAAAGCGAAAAAAAGAGGAATTGAGAATGGAAAAAATAATAAGATATGTAAAACTAGGTTTTAATTTAATAATAGAATGTTACATACGTTTTTGTTTAGTGGGTTCCTCAGTCTTCTTTTTCTGTTAACAACAAATTACTATTATAATAAACAACATTTACAAATATTTATATATTTTCAAATTATTGATATGATATTTTGTAAAAATATATAATTTCACATAGTGAGATGGCAATTTTTAAAATACCATTTAAAACCACTTACCGATAGCAAACGATCAATTTTAGGATTATTGCACATGCCAATTATTTTACACATGGTCTCGGGAGTGGTCTCGGACTGGAGGACATGGCTCATATATTGTTGTAGTTCCGCCGAGTTCTCCTTGCATATGGCCGTGATGGCCGGCGACGGCACCTCGCGACAGGCGGAGCTTACACGAGTTCCTAAATATTCCTGTATAACAAACAATATTTGAATAACTTAATACCAAAATAATCTTTGTATATCAAATTGAAACAACGTTTTCAACATTTTGTTTTTTGCCTTCACATATTACTATCACGCATATGGCGGCAATGTAGACAAAGGGACCCTAGAAACTTTGTATTAGCTTTCGTTCCTCGCTCCCAGCCGAATTCTCAAAGCATTGCATGTTGAGTGGCAAAATTCTGCCGCACTGTATATAGTGCTAAGAAATGAAAACATTAAATATTGAATTTCCCCGAGTGGGAATCGAATCAACAATGGTCGCATTTACAGTCGTACGCTGGTGCCTCTGACGGAGATAAATTTTCACTTTAATATTTCATTTTTATTATCTAACTTGCAAAATAAACGGTATAATGACAAAAAAGAACGTATGTATACCTATATACAAATTTACATTTCTTTTTATAGCTTCACGCTGTATCCCGCACGAGGCCGGGTAGGCAGGCAGAGGGAACCCAGGAACCTAGTGTTAAGACACTCCGTTCCACTTCCGTTCCCCACTTTCTGCCGAATTTAAGGCATTGCGTGTTGAGTGGCGGAACTCAACACCACATTTTGCCTTATTACCAGAGCAAAGAAATGAAACATTAAATATTTAAAATTGACCTGTCGGTTACAGTCACACGCTTATGCCGCTGCGCCACGACAGGCTTCATCCTAATTTTTTTCTTGTAATAAATTTAACCGTACTTACAATACTATAAACATATGATGATGATTTTAATAAGGATTTTTTTTCTGTTGAATACAATACGTACATATAATAAAGTGCCTACGTGTAAATTTTAGGTACCCGAACTATTGCACTATAGAGTAGACTGCAAATTGTTCCTGAGGCTAATTTCTTATTTTTATATTATTTAAATTAAAAATATTTCATTTTTTCGAGTGGGGATCGAACCCACAATCTGTTTACACACTTGTGCCCTTCGTCTTGTTTCATATTTTCTTAAACACAGTTTTTTTTAAATAAAAGCTCAAAATGGTCTTATTATATTTAAAATATGCAGGAAGCACACGCACGCTTCTTATCACTCAACTTAGATTACATTGTAAATATTTGTCGTGTTGAAACGACATAACTGATAAAATTCATATTAACAAATTTTGTCACCAAAACAATAAAGTTCCAAAGATATTGAAAAAACTATAGTAGTGACTAAAGGTATTAAGTCACCAAGTCATTGGATCCAATATTATACAAAACCTCATATTCGTATAAATTTATACGAACAGTTTAAATAAGTTTATTAACGCGTACTTACTTACTGTTTTAAATAAGTTAATTACAGAGTCATCGTTTTGTATTGCATAAACTATTAAATGGAATAAAAATAGAATACAAATAAAAATATATTGAACATTGTCTGCCGCTAAGCGAAATAACAAAATGTTTTTTATTAATATAAATGTAACATAAGTCTAGTAGTTTGTATAGAAAATGCCTATATAAACTACCTAGCTAAGAAACTAAACTAACAAGCTAAGTAAATTGAAAAATATCTTACATCATTTATCATATCCTTGACATCCTTAAGTTGTCTGAACAGACGGACGATCTTGTCGGATACTTCATTGGATTTGAGTTCGATGCGTTCTTGTTCCCACACTGAACCAATGCAATGTTGCACTGCGCCACAATCTGCAGCACGTCTGTGTTAATTATAGAATTATATCTTTATTAAAGAGGCTAGTATTAAGGCACTTCATTTTATATAGACCTTAGATGGGAAACCTTATATGAAAAATATATATATTATTCTTTAGTACAATACGCGATCCACAGATGTATAATATGTATATTTACATATTAAGTTTATTTTATCTACAAGTTATTATAAGGAAAATTTTGTAGATTTACGACAAGTATATACATATATAGTAGTGTAAGTATATACATACGTATGTACCTGGCACTAGGCATGCTTTTATATGCACAAATTTCTTAATATTTTCTATTTTATATGTAATATACATTTAATCTAAGTAACTCCTATGAAACTCTTGTAAATATATTTATTTTAGCTTCACGTTTCCTGCACATAGTGGAGTAGTCAAAGGGAACTTGGGAACCTACTGTTGACATTCCGTTCCCCCAATTTCCGTCGAAGATGCATCGCTTGTTGAGTGGCGGAAATCAACACCACTGGTTGTTATTATTAACATTTTTGTAGGACCAATTTCTTAACAGTAAGATTACTAAGTATAAAATAGACAATGGTAAGAAATACGTACATATAAATGCCTAATAGTGAATAAGCTACTTTATTATGAATTACCTATTAAGAATTTTCGTTATCGAATCGTACGATTTGACGCAACTTCGCACAGTTTACATTTTATATATCAAATATTACTTACTACAATGAGTTAAAATGATAAATATAATATCTGACATAGATTACGGCTTTCGCATATTTTTGTAGAATAAAGAATCAACGGTAAAACATTTATTCATGAATCACGAATTACGTGATTCATAACTCGCCTTAACTTACTTAAGTCTTAGTTAGGTAATAAAATAAACCAATTATTAGGTATCGATTTGTTCTTGCTTGTTCAACAAACAGATTACATTACAAACATTTCTAGAAACAGTAGCTTGTAACATAGAATAGTCTCTCTTAAATTAGAGATTTTGAAGAAATCTCCATTTTCAGACGACTTAGGTCATAGAAAATAGCATATACGTATTCTGAATATTGTTTTAGTAGACCTACAAAATACTTCACAACGGAATTGAACCAACGGCTTTCCTATTTGTGCGTGCTTTTCAACTTTTTACTTACATGAATTATAAAAAAGAAATATTTACGTATGTAAATATATAAACATTCAAGTACTTTTGACCTCTATTTATCGTTTGCAAAATAATTGCTAATGTGCCACTTAAATGTTTTCAATATATGCTAATTAGCTATAAATAAATATATAACAAAAGCATGATTTTATATCAGAAAAAGGTTCAACATAACGAAATCTCTTCTTAGTATTATTTTGCTCTTGCTCTGTGACATTGGCGAAATGATTGGAACATCCGAAACGCCAAAATGAAATACACTGAATTAAATTGATACTTATTATTGACTGTAAACGCAATGTTATAAGTTCAATCAATTCCATTAATATTAATAATATATATTTATATCATTTGCTTATCTTCTAATCTTAGCTTCACGCTATATACCTAGCGGGGTAGGCAGAGAGAGAGGACCGCCAAACGCTACTAATATCATCTGCATCTGGTAAAAAAAGCTATAAACGATCTCAAAATGAGCGGACCTTTGCGAACTATTATACACGTAAAATCATAGAGTAACCAAGTGAAAAAGATATTTTAGAATTTATAATTTAACCACTTACCTCAAATTTTCACACCAATATTCTGGTCCCTTAGAACATTCTTTTGGGATTTGTCGAGCAGTTGACAAACCTGTGGAAGACATCATCATTAACATTGTTATTACATTCTAGAGGCCACTATGGCGCAGTTGTTAGGTATCTGACTGTCTACACGATACATATTCGATAACAACTTGAGGAAAATTAATAATGGATAATTTCCATTTCTTCACTTTGATCACAAGACTTTCAGATCCAAAAGCAACAAATTTGAAATGTAACTAATTCACTAATTTGTTTTTCTGTTTAGACTAGTTGATAGATGTTTATCAAAAATAAAATCATGCAGAAAGGTCAAAGTGTCTCAACATTTGTGTTATTTATCTTATTAAGTCAATAACTCTGTAAAGTATTGTAATAATACAATTTATAAAGATAACTTATATCAACTGTAGTGCACTAAATGAAAGCATGAATATTGAATGTGTATAATCAAGTGCATCTTAATTCAAAGTGTATTTCAATAGTTTTAAAAATGTTATGTAAATATAAAAATATATATATTATTATTATTACTTAAGTCTATAAGACAGCAGTAATTTTATGTTTTCCATCAAATTTTTTAAGGAATTGTGTTTTGAATTATAGAAATAACCCTTTGTTTTATCTATCAGAGGTGGGAATAATTCAAATAGGATTCTTTGAATGGGGAACTCATACAGCCAGAGCCACTCTGGCTCTCTGGCAGATTATGGACAAAATAGCTTTAGTTTAAAAGAATGGTATAATCTATACATGGAAGATATAATAAAAATCTTATAGGAGATGTATATTAATGCAACAGAGCCCAAAATAGTAATTTTTAAATTGTGTTAGTTAAATTTAGTCTATTGTCTGTGTTAAGTTCTATAATATATGTTTCAACAAATATAAAAATTGTTAAATAAAAAATGTCTAAATGAACAGTTAAAGTTTTTCAAGTTTGATACACTCATATACACACATAATAAATTAAACACCCATTCCCCTACTGTTTATGCTGATTGCAGGAAATTCAATATTATTACAAACAGTAAGTAACTTGCGGCAGCATATACAACAATCATCATATTATGAATCACTAATAATATTAAGAGGGTATTTCAATATACAAAATGATGCTATTTACAACAAGAACAGCAAGGTCATTGTGGTTGCATTGGTAATGCATCTGCTCAAAAACAAGTCAGTTATGGGTCCAATATTTACTTAAACACATTATTTATTTCTTTGCATGTTATCAATAAAAAAACTGTTTCTTTGGATTTCTGCCACTCATAGTGAGTTGAATGAAGGGAACGGAGTGTCTAAACACTAGGTTCCGTTTGCTTTATGGGTGATAGTGTGAACAGTATTTACTTTAGTATATTGTATAAAGAATTATCAAATAATTGGATTACTAAAGCCAACATGGAAAAAGATAGAGGCAACACTTTTAGGATTTACAGTTAACAACAAATAAATACAAGAAACCACTATCCATAAAATAATTACTTTCTATATTAAAATAGTAATAAGAAATCTTACAAAGATTAAATAAGACTTTTATAAAATTTTGCTTTGTCAACTAACACAAAAACATTGTGGAAGCATTATTTTATTTATTTTAAGTATAATATAAGGGTATCTATATAATTATATTTATAACAATAATATGAATATAATAAGATATTTAATTTTTTGATGATCCTACATTTTAATGAAAGAAATTAAACTAGATTAAATGTGTACATTGAATAATTACTGTGTACATTTCAAACATTTTGCAGTATTCCATGGTCACTAGTAGACTGTTTTATATGTAATCACCAAACATAAAATATGTCCCCCAAAAAGTTCATAATTCAATGTATGCAATTAATCTGGTTAACTTTATTTCATTTAAAAAAAAAATATATAAATATCATTTTAATGTTTCACACCATCTCCTGTGTGTAAAAAGCAGAAATCTTAGTAACAAGATACTTTATTTTATTGTTCATGCCAAAATTCGAGATACTGCATGGAGAAGAGAATTGTGGAATTTGTTCTCATATTTTATTTTAGCAGAGATGTTAAATTTTATGTAAAAGATTAATTCTTTCGGGAGGGAATCAAATACTCAACCATATGCATGCAAATCCATCTCACTGAGTAACAATGGCCTTGCTTGAAATTAGTGTTGGAAAAAAATATTAATAATATCTCAGAAACATATGTCTCATGTTCAATATCACCTGTATAAATATGGCAATGCCTTTACTTATTCATCAACCTAGTCTTTATCAGAAAAGCAAATAACTACATTTATAACTGCGTTTTTACTTTATTTAACAAATTGTAATGTTATTTTTATAATAAATTTATTTAAAATACTCATAATAATACTCCATTAAAATTATATGATTACTTATGTCAACATTTTATTTCTATATTCTTTGTTTGTGATTATCTTTGTTCAATAAATAAGAGATACAATTAAAGTACATATTAAATATTTTCATAACTATATTTACAAAAAATACGTTTATAGGTGAAAAACTACGTTATTAAAGTTACACCACAAAACGGTAGGCAAGCAGTAATGTAATATGCACTAAAATAAGAACGTAATAACACTACCGTAGAGTTTTACAGCAATTAGTAACTACCAAACATGATATAGCAATATAACAAAGACATCAAAAATAATAACAACTAAGCCGAGAAATAACACTTACTTGTACAACAAAAGAATATTATTGCAATAAGACAAACAGTAAATACGTTTGTCATTGTTAACGTTTAAAATCTATATCCAACTGTCCACTTTTGTCGTCGGTTCTTTAAAGACTAAACAATATACCCTACCATTTAGAAATTTTTATATCCGTACGAACTTTATTGCGTATCGATTTGATATAAACAAATGTCAAGTCATGAAAACAGATAATAAAAACGTTGTTCAAAATCATATACAGATTTATATTGTTAGAAAAAAATATAAACTGTTTTGTTTTAATGATAAATAATAAATAAAGTAAAAACATTATTATATTAAAATTATTATATTCCTATGGCAGACTTTTAAGGTTGAAATAACATGAAAAAATAAAATATTTTATGGCAAATAAGCGTTGTTAGCTATTCAACAATAGATGGCACTGTATATTAAATAGTCTTCAAGAGAAAATTAAAAATACTATTGAACGCGCTATTAGTCAATAGGTGGCATTACAAACTTCACCTATGAAACAATTAAAATTGAAAGTAACCAATTTAACACAAAAAAATAGCAATTTAATTTACTTTCCTATTATTATTTACTTTAAATATATATATATTTATATATATATATATATATATATATATATATATATATATATATATATATATATATATATATATATATTAATTTTTATATTTTCAATTATAATTTTAAAAATTTCAAATTATGTTTGAGAGAAAATTAATCTCATTATATTTATTTCTTTAATTTATGTAAGAGCAATAGCTGTAGTGTTTTTTTTTTATTTATGTATTAAATACATACTTATGTATACAACGTATAAAATAATAAAGTAAAGTATATGCACGTATATAAGCACGCATGTTTAATCTTAATATGAACAGCAATTGCACATTACAATTAGATACAAACTTATAATTTATTACAGTGGCAGCTTCGGTCAACTATTCATTGTGAATATTTGATCGAAGAGTGGCAGTCTTAGCGATAGCTATTATTACTTCTTCGTAGGAAGAATTATCTAAGAGATTTCTTTTTATGTATATTAATTTATAATTGATTTAGAAATTTTATTATATAGATATAAACAAACTTATATAGATGATAGTCTACGTAGAAAGTTTGCCATTTCTGAGAGACTGGCCATTCTATTTGTAAATATATTTTGCATATTTTTCACTGCCTATTAGTATTTTTGTACTCTGTGACTCATTTACTTATGTAGCACGAAGCAATCAAAATTTTGTAACTTTTTTTTAATTTCAAAACAGAAAAACTTTTGCCCTTAATTTTGGTGTATTCATTTTATTAGCATCTTAACTCGTCCTCTTCCGATTAGCACCATATAAATGATATTCTATCAATAGAATTTTAAGACATTACTTAATTTATTTCCAAAGTACTTAATTAAATTCACTCAAGAGTACGTAATACAAGTATGTCTAGTAATATTTAATATTTCTATAGATTTTCTTACGATCTCGATTCCTGGTTCTTATTTGAAATGCACTATACGCCAAAAAAAGTTTTTAAATTAAGGTGTTGTAATTCATTCACCACTTTTGGTGGGTGAAATTAAAAAAAGGAAACAGAAAAGCTCTGGGTGTCGAAGTTAACTAACTGTCAAAAATAAATAAAATAAGGTTTTTTAAAATGATAAAAAGCTGGTTGTGTAAACCGAATATACTTAAAGAATACGTAACTTACGTATAATAAATCGAAAAGTGATGACTGTCTGTACGTTATTAATGTAATAGACAATAAACGTTTATCAATATAACAAAAAATGGAATCTACATTTAAATCTGGTCGCTATTTGATTAATATTACTTTAACAAAATAGTTTAACAAAAGAGTGAATTTAAATGTAGTTTTCACTATTATATTTTGGCAAACTACCATGGATTTTATTTAAATAGGTTAGTCAATTTAAAATATTTAGTTCGATAAAGTTTGTTTTGATTTAGCTGAAATTTTAGTTTTAAATGTAGAGATATTATTTTTAAAGTTATATTACTAGAACACAAAAATAAATTAGATTAGTAAATAAAAGTGTAATTCAAGCAGGCGAAGCCGGGCGGACGAGTCCCTTGGCTTTTTTATAAATTTGGACAGATATATAAAGTTAAGTACACCTTCATTCCTTACATGACAGTTATTTAAAATAAAATAATTATGCTTGTTATTTATTGTTGTGTATATTTTTTTCCGTGATAAACA
This sequence comes from Eueides isabella, assembly GCA_019049475.1. NCBI lineage: Eukaryota > Metazoa > Arthropoda > Insecta > Lepidoptera > Nymphalidae > Eueides > Eueides isabella. The sequence goes on along the minus strand of CM032386.1, from coordinate 7,117,086 downwards.
ATTTACAGTAATTTATTATCTGCTGTCGTGAACTTATTTATTAAGAGTAATCAATTTCGTAGTAGTAGTAGAATCAAGATTATCTTCATTAGTAGAGTAAGTAATTACTTTCTTTATTTATGTTTGGTTTTGTTAGAACCAATAACCCAAATTCCCACACTACTGAGTCTATTCACAAAGGAGGTAATAGTAGTACAAACTTATTTTATAATTTACTCAAAGTCAGGTCCAATATCAGCGAAATTGCAATTTCCAACGTTTTTCCTGAGACACAATTAGACGGTGTTCCCCGGAGAGGAAGGTCCGAGTCGGGTCGCGTAATAAAATTAAGAAGACGCCTCGGGCGTACGGTCGCGGTAAGTCGATGCCTTCGGTGGGCATAAAACAAATCCATCCGGGCCGGCGGCATAACAGTGGACTCTCTTATTCTTATTTCAGTATTTCTTTTTATCTTCAAATAATAATTATTTTTTCTGATTAAGTATTATAAATGAAATTTTTAAAAGAATATATAAGATACACGTAATATGTGGAATGTAGACAGATGGTGACGCTTTAAAATATTTTACATACAAATATTTTAAAATAAATTGTGTATTTGATAGAATTTATTAGAACCGTAGTAAGTCTAATGGTGGAAGCAAATTGACAACGACGGATATTATCAAATTTTTTGTCCCTATTTTGTAACCCATAATCATAATATCTTTCATTACCTATATAAAAGTGCGTTAACTAAATTGTAAATTTTTTGTATTCTTTAAAAGTAAAATGTCATTATTTTAATTACTGCTGATTTTAGAGTCAATTTAACCTTAAAGTTACAACTCAAATTATATGAGAATTGTTATATTTTGACATTAAAATAGTATATAGAGGCAACTACGTACTACTTATTTATTACAAAAAGCTTATACCATATATGAAGTCTCCACAGCTGGTCACGTATACGATGTCCATATTCTGAATAACACTTGAAAGCGTCCTAACGCACTGGCATTCTTGTTTGTCCTCATACGCCACGTGACACGACTGTACACGGACGGTATACCTTTTAGATATAAACTTACTGCTTGTAGAAGTATTAGGATAAAGAAATACATTTTCTAACCCTTGTGTTTCTTTTTATTCGCAACTGTTTATAAAAAAAATAATTTGGTGTTTAAAAGAGGGGTTGCTTTTTCACTAACGATATAAAACTGTTATATCGTGTATTTTTATTTATTTTTATTAAAATTTATGTCTGTTAAAATTTATCAGCAATCTTTAATTTTTTACTCAAAAAGTTTTTTTTATGAAAGAATTGAACATAAAATATTTATAATATATAGTTACAGGATATTCTGCAATCATAAAATATGCTGTGGCACCATTTTGATATTTTTTTGTAGTGTACTTTACTGTGCTTGTTTAGCTACAATCTGCACATAGCAGAGGCAGAGGGCATCGGGCTGAAAATCTCGTGTTAAGACACTCTCTGCCCGTAAAAATAATTCCGTTCTTCACTTTCCGAATTTATGTGATGAGTGGTGGGTGTCAACGCCGCACTTTGCTTCGTTACCAAAATAAGGAAACAAAAATTTCCAGTAAGCGTCGATTCGGTCTGTACTTTTCACAACCGCCAGATTTTACCTGTAATAAAAAGTTTAAAAAGTATGAGGCAGAATTTTATCAACTTTAATATATAATATTTATTCAAAATATATTAATATAATCATGTTACGAATAATAGCTGGCTTTCAATTAATTCGTTATTTAATACAGGCAATCAAAATAATGTATATCACAACAAAATCCAACAGTTATCCTTAAACACTCACTAAATAACATCTTAAAACCAAACGGTTCTCCACAGGGCTATTCATTCTCATAATTTATGGGAAAGAGTATTCGAAGACTATCCAGGCCCTCGTAGTTTACGGTCGCGATCAGTTAGACCAGTAAGTAATCCAGTGGGCATCGAGTGCAGCGGGCGGCAATAAAAAAGAGTTATAGTTGGTAGAAAAGGAAAGTCTCCATCTCAGATCCTTACCGTTAGTTAGGGATCAAGGGCTCAGCGCTCGCCGGGCGATAATCATAATTTTTACTTACGAGAGCACGAGAACAGCATTAGTTGGCGGCGCGACAAATCTTTCCTAACTGCGGCTAACTTCGCGACTCTACTCCTTGCCGTGCTATATTTTTGCGAGCTCGGGATAAAGCTATGAAATAGGTGATGCACATGAGATTTTATTTTATGATGCACCGCGCGAGCAAAAGTTTTTAGACTGTTTTGGCACAATTCAAACTGTTTATTTAAATCTTTAATTGCTCTAAATACCAACGTAAATAACACCGTATTTACTATATTAGAAATTAAATATTAGAAATTATGTTTATAAACAGGAGTTAAAATAATATTTAATATGTACAAATAATGTACACAGCTGCCAACAAATCATAGGACCTAAGGACCTGGACTTTCCTTTTTACATTTGAACATGAGAAGGCCAACTTCAAACCTTTGTCACTGCTTTAACCTATACAAAAATTCCTTTCATTATTGTACTGAAATGCATATTAATGACATGTGTGTTACTTTAAAGATGTACCTACGATAAATACAAGTAAATTGTAAATGCAAGTAAATGTATCTATTACCTATACAATATTTAAATAAATTTATAGCTAAAAAAATGATAGTAAATTTAAATATGCTTTACTTAAATTATTTTTTCTTTACTGATAACCTAAAGAGAAATAATCTTAAAAATAAAGTGGCTAAGGTAATAAGGTGTCTCTATGTCAATGTTATTTATTCTTTATTTACTAAGTATTACATTTTCAGAAGTGCAATACAATACTTACATAAAGCGTCCGAGGAGAGACGGTCGATTAAGAAGCTGCACCGTTGCCTGGCGACGCCGCCATCTTGCCTCCACCCCTACCCACCCCCACTGTAAACAACTGTATCGTTGCACTGAAATACTCGATATATTAAAAAGCTCCTTGGATTTTTGAATACTGTTCTTGATGTATATTCTATTTAAATGTACATTATGTATGATTGAAAAAAAGCTTAATTTTCGACTTATAGGTTGTTTGAATAGTCCTATAAATATGAATTAATGTAAACTTTCATATAGGTATACATATATAAACCAACCAACATTTAAAAAATCTACTACTTAATGTGTAGAATAAGTAATGTATATTTTCATTTAATAAATACAATGAGAAAAATAATAAAAAAGTGTATGAATCGATGACATTAAGCAGAAAAGCGCCCAAGTCGTAGTTTAATATTGTGAATTGGGAGTAAAATTGAATAAAGAACAATATTTTTATACATAACTACATATTTTATCCAATGAACTTAAATTTAAATCATAAAATATCAACTTTGCTTATCCCTGAGGCCTGTCGTGGCGCAGCGGCACAAGCGTGTGACTGTAACCGACAGGTTCTGGGTTCTATCCCCAGTCGAGGAAATATAATATTTAATATTTTCAATTTAAATATTTAATGTTTCATTTTTTCGCTCTGGTTATAAGGCAAAGCGCGGCGTTGAGTTCCGCCACTCAACACGCAATGCCTCAAATTCGGCGGAAAGTGGGGAACGCAAGTGGAACGGAGTATCTTAACACTAGGTTCCCGGGTTCCGTCTGCCTACCCTGCCTCGTACGGTATACCGCGTGAAGCTAAGTAAGTTGTTGATAATATTACCTTAAATATCAATAGAACGTTTGAAAATTGTCTCTAGAACGTAAAAATAAAGTTAAAAACAGTGAAGCTGCAGTTAAATGAATGTTAAACGTGTAATTTCTCGTGAACGCTGCAAAGACAGATGGCGGCTATTATTCAAGATTACAGATACCCTTTGCCTAGGTATTGTAGAATGAATTAAATCATCTTTGCAATTTTCTGAATTTGATATAGCGACGCCTATTTTGAACTTATCTGTTTTCGCATTGTATAGTGTATGTACATTAATTAAGTGGTTAATTATATTTGTAGAAAAAGGAACAGTACAACATTGCTATTAAACATTCTGTTTAAGTAGTTGTCTATTACATAAAGTAGGTAGTGAGTAGGTGCTGTAAGATATTATTAATATTTACATTATGTAATAATAGCATCCATCGCTTCACATGGCAATTCCCATTAAGTTTATATTATTAAAGCAGAAGGCAATCTGTACAGCGTTTTAATGTATTATGTAGAATTATAAAGGCGTCGAGCCCCGCTTACTTCTTATGATTTATTCATGAGGAAGAACAACGTTAAATTTGAACATGCCTACTTGTACAGGGGCATTTTGGTATAAAATGTCAAGCGCTTAAAGCGCCTAATTTGTTTTTCATAAAGATTTATCGGTAACTACTTAAAAGACTAATTTTATTCAACGAAAAAAATATCTTTCAATTTAAACTTACATTAGCATATTGCAAGACTTTTAAAACAATTATTGATTTCAACACTATTTCAGTGTTTCAGTGAGTACATCTAAACGTAGAGAGCGAGTAGTAAATTGTAAACCACCAAGCCAGCCAATATTCAGTAAAGTTTGTTCTAACTGTCGGCTTGTAGCAACCGGGTGAATTTATACACAAATATTTTCAAAAGAAAACTTCTTTGAAGTCGGGAACAAAGCCAATCCACCGCGGTTATCTGTGATATTTTCAGGCAAACTCGTACCTTATTCGCAAACGTCGAATCCGTATACAATACAGTGCGAAACGAAATTCGAAGGATAGATAATTTCGTAGCAAAAGAAATAAGGCGAAGGGAAAAATATAAATTGAATAGTCGAATACACGCATCCCGGCATTACCATAAAGGCAACAGGGATCAAGCGGGATTCCTCTACGAACTTTTTTATTTTCCTTCCACCTCTAAATCTCTAGCGAAATCTTCGCGAATCTGCAAATGTTGATTTGATGATGTCGTGCTCCGTCGTCGTACTACGAGCATAATATGCTGCTACGTTGCGTAGACGTTCTACGTACGTCTGAGTAGAACGAATTCTATTACCATCTAGCATATTGTTTCTTCCATACGTAAGGTAAATAAAGAAAATATTGACGAATACAAATATTTTATTATTAGTGGCTTATACTTACTTACGTAAATAACTACGAGTAATAAAGATACGTACAAATCATTTGCCATATAGTAAACGTTTTCCGAAACATTTCGTGAACTAACGAGGGAGAGCTAAAGGTGGGCTCTATGGATTATTTCACTCATCCATTGCGGTCATTAAGACACATTGCCCCCCGCCCACACTTACCACCACCAATCCACTTTTTAATTCAACTTTCCTCCTTACCAATTTGCATGATTACTTTCTTTTTTATTATTCTCTTCGAGGCGGTATTGATACTTTTTTCTAGAGTATTCGAGTACACTATGAAGTCTTCATTTTATTAAACGGTTTGCTCAAAATTGCTATTGTCATAAAATTACTTCGAAACAGGTTTTCATTTTCGTGATACTTTCGATGCTAACGCGAAAGTATTTTAAAGTAAGTTTTAAGTTTTGATAATTAATTGAATTTATAATTAAATAATTGGATTCAAACTAGAAAATTCATAAATATATATGTACCAAAATAAATATATTCACATTAATATTGAACATACTGTACTATTCGTTTGTTAGTTCGTTTTTTCACAGAATTAATAATGAGCTAAATAAAAACGCGTGCGCCAATAAAATCAAGCGCGCGTTGTCACCACTCAAAGAACTTTATTGTTCTGTCGTTCAAACTCGACAGATCGTGATAGAATTAAATTGGGAGCATCGCACCGTTATGTGGAAAATAATAACAGTGGTATCGGATGTCTTTACGCGCCGGTGGCAGGGGTCTCCACTAATAGAAATCCAGCCAATGATAATCTGTTTTCTACACCATTAATCCTAAAGTAAGTCTGAGTACAATCTGCGGCGTCTTCGTAGAGCGCGTCGAGTTTTATGGTCTCGTTAAGGTCCGCAATTTGTGGAGTCGGGCTGTTAAGAAGCGCCTCGCCCTCATTCGCTCCAAATCCTAATTCCGACCGTGGACTTTCTTAATCTTACGATATCGGGCTCAAGGTAATTGTTTCAAAATTGTAGCGATAGCGTCCGTAGGTATGGGGCGACGGGGACACGCTGTCGTTAATAATTACGCCTTACTTAGTTTTAGATTTTTAGATACTATATGCTTTTATTTTAAGGTGAAATATAAGTATATCAATTTATATATATAACTACTAAGAGATGAAACACATTCAACACATGTAAAATAACATTTTAGATAATAATTTAAAAAAAGCTCTAACCATGTTATTATGATGAGTCCTTAATTCTGACATATACAGTATTAGTATTGTTAGAGTATGCCTATAATACGACTTAGTGTATACATTTAGTACAGTACAATTAGTGTATACCTACAATATGACTTAATATAGGTATGTATTTAGTGTTATTCTTGGTATTTTACTATATTTAACTACTTCATTATATTTTCATCATATTTTACTACTTCATTATATTTTTTATTCATTTGTTTATTACTAGTTCCATATACTTAGTGTTGCCGTAAATAATTTAACAATTAAAAATAAACAAAATACTATTTTTGAATTTGGAATCTGTCATTTTTATTTAATTATTTATTGCGTTTTCTATTAACCCATGTATTATAAAATATTTTGTAATATTGAAATGGAATGGAGTGGTAAATAGAATAGAATTGCTGTTATTGAATTAAATAGAGTAGGTAAGGAAACAATTACATTTTTTTAAATGCTGTATACGCTTGGTATTAGTGACATATTTGTATCCTAGCAATAACCCGGCGGTTATTGCTAGGTACAATGAAATCTCTGTTTGTGACAGAAAAAGATCTGACTGTGGAACGATTTTTTAAATATAGTTTGTACTCAATATATTGTGAAATACAATTTTCAAGCTAAAGGTACGTATAGTTTAAATGAATACAAATTACATTTGCAAATATGCCTAATCCACAAATTAGTTATCTCCCTATCTCGCCTCCCCAGCCACTGTTCGCATTTCTCTATAGCAAAATAATACTGTAGTTTAACAAGAGTATTTTACGCAAATTGTTGTGTACCTATTGAAGTACATACACAAAAGTCATAAAAACAACTATTCAAACAAGTTATGTACGGTCCGTTATGCCCATAAAGGATTTTAAAAAATAAAAAGCAATAACAAAGTAAGCATATATATTTACTCATTAAAAGGTAAACACATACGTACGTAGAACGTACGTACATAGAATTTGGTAAAATAATCAACTAATACTTTTATCTTGATAACTCAACCCTGATGATATTCTTTTTTATTTAACCTCTAATTTTTATTTAAACATATCACAGTCCGTTTTAGTGGTTGTTGTTTGAATAACTCTGTTTTTTTATTTATACGAGTGTTACGATTACGAGAATGCTTTTGCAGAGGCATTTTCGAAAGAAGTTATAAAACTTTCAAGTTATCATTAAGTTCAGATTTCGCTGATTTAAGAATAAAGTTTATCGATAGCCATTTTGATAACATCCATTGCTCGATATCAGATTGTTCTTTTTGAATATTTACGTAATAGGACAGAATAGGGACAGTAGTTTTATTAAGACGTAATATAGTACCCCATCGTGGGTTAATGGGCACGTCACATCACATTGCGCCCCCGTATCTAACAACAGATAGAAAATAACAAACCAAAAAGCGAATTAATAGCTAAATGATTTTATCCAAAACATAGAAATACATAATGTGTTTTAAAAAGTACCTATACCAAAAAATTATAGTTGAAACCTAAACACATTTAACATGTACTTTTGTAATCACTGGTCACTGGTGGACCAAAGATCGATACAGATTTATTTGCATTACCGAATACAAAATATGGCTAGTAGTTATTGTTTCTAAATTTAATAATTGTACACACACATTTATATGAAACTAGTATAGGAAATACTTCAGAAATTTTATTTATTTATACGATACATACGATTATATATGTAGGTAACAAACAACTAATATAAATTTGTAATAGTTTTTTTTTGCGAACGAAATTTTTTTAAATAACGACTTTTCATATTTAAAAAAAATACGTTTACATTGTAATTTTTATATCGTATCTTCTTGATAATTTTCACAATTGAAAAACAATGGAAAGTATTCAATAATCAAAAGATTATACGGCGAATTTCGTACAAAATGCAGATAATATGATGTATGAGAGCATAAATGCTCGTATCTTTTGATTACTTTTGACTTAGAGCTTATTTTTTTCTAAGCTACCCGAGACAGTATTTAGATACTTGATATTAATTTCAGCCCTATACCTTAATGCAATTATATGCTAAGTGGTATTGATGGACGGACAGACGGACAACAAAGTGATTCTATAATGGTTCTGTTTGAGGTACGGTAACTGTCCCATTGTATTTTAGTTTGTTCACGACATCCACAAAAAAACCTAGAAACAAATTAACAAATTAAATTTTCATGATGATGTAGCTTCTGACTCGAAGTAATTACCAAATTATTGGTAAGTATTAAGCTTAGAGTCTGAAGCTACATCTTATTCAGATTTATCCTGTTTCTGTAAAAAAAAAATACAACTCATTAAATTAAATTACTGAAAAGATAGAAGTGAATTAATTTTGGCATAGCAATTTTTTTTTTCTTTTCAGCTTCACGCTGTATCCCGCACTAGGCAGGGTAGGCAGAGGGAACGGAAGTGGAACCTAGTGTTATGACACTCCGTTCCACTTCCTTTCCCCACTTTCCGCCGAATTTGAGGCATTGCGTGTTGAGGGGCGGAACTCAACGCCGCGCTTTGCCTTATTACCAGAGCGAAGAAATGAAACATTAATTATTTTAAATTGAAAATATTAAATACTTCATTTTCTCGACTGGGGATCGAACCCAGAACCTGTCGGTTACAGTCACACTCTTGTGCCGCTGCGCCACGACAGGCCTCAATAGCAATAGCGAGCGTAAAGCTTAAAGCACCATACATAATAGTTTTTTCTTCCAGTTTTCAGTGGAGTTTTCCGTAGCAAAAATTAAAAGTATACAGTCTTACATTGATGACCCGCAAGTGAAGTTAGATTATAGGAGTTTAAATGAAACACTTACCGGATTAATCGCGTATATTGAGTGGTAAACACTTTTAAAAACCCGACGTTTCGAACACTTTACAGTAGTCCGCGGTCACGGGTAGACTGCCAGCGATTTCTTAATTGCCTCGCGTGCTGTCCTGGATTCTTCCACAATAAGCTTACTGTATCTGATCCTCTGGTGTACACCACACCAGAGGACCAGGTACAGTAAGCTTATTCTGGTGTGGTGTACACCAGAGGACCAGTTACAGTAAGCACCAGAGACAGCGTCAAGCTGAGCACGGATAATAGAGGTCTAGATGTTATTTGCGTGACCAAGCGACAATTCAACTGGGTCGTTTTCTGGGCCGGCTTATTCGAGAGAGAGCGAAGGAGTCAAGGTGTAAGCGTGTTATTGTCCTCTCGATTGGTTAGTGCGATGATAGAGTACGTTAGTGCAATGATAGAGGGCGATCAACTTGAGGGTGCCTTGGGTGTGGATTGATGAAGAAGTGAAATATGCTGTAGAAAAAAAGAAGAAAGCATGAGAGGATTACAAAACCCCGGGTAAGGATAAAAGTATGAGAGAGATAAACAAAAAAAAAAGAAAGAGTATAAGCTGAAAAACACCAAACGAAAGTACTGATAAAGATGATGTGTGAAAAACGAGAGAAAGAAAGAGATGAAAGGTTAACAACTTCAAGGAAAACACAAAGCTTTTTAGCGAGAAGTGAGTGGTTTCCGGAGTTGCTCGCTAACCTGTAGAATGAAAGGGGTGCTTTCGAAGGACGGTGATCTTCTAACAAAACAACCACAGGTTTTGCAACCATGAATGGAATTTTACGAGAAGAATATATTTGTGATGTTGCCTCTGCCTCAAGTAACAGCGAAACGGTAAGTCTTGATGTAGTCGATGAAGAAATCAGAAGTTGGAAATGTAGTAAGGCAACGGGAGCAGGATGAAGTTACTGTTGAGATGATCAAATATGGTGGGTGACGCGTTTTGTACCTGTTCTGGTTTTTGTGTAATTTTTACTGGAAATCGGTGAATGTACCAGACGATCGGCGAGGTGCAATCATCGTGCTTTTATATAAAAGCAAAGGTACACAAATAGACTGCGCAAGCTATAGAGTAATCAGTTTGATTAGCTTGGGTAGTTAAGTTTATGCTAAAATATTACCGAGAAGAATGCAACATAAATCTGAAAGGCTGTTGTGGGAAGCATAAACATATTTGGCAGTAAACAAAAGTTTTTTTTGCTTTTGTGGACTTGTATGTTAAGAAAAATGCTCGCTCCAGACTACTTAAAATGTATCATTGTCAATTATACTATGCAATATGATGTAGAGTTTAATAAAAAAAAGACACGACCGCCGATTTCTTTCGCCGGTTCTTCTCAGGTCTGAAGAAGTAACTTTAGTGAACTGGTGGTAATTATTTGGCGTTCAAAAAACGAAGCTTGTAATAAAAATATTCGAATTTGAATTTGCCGGTGACAGAGTTAATGGTGCCTTAGCTGCATTGTTGAGATGGCGAAATATCATCATAGCTGCACATTTGGCCGTTCTTAATACAGTATTGGTATACTATATTACAGGAGAAAAATGTAACAAAGATGAATATTACAAAAGAAGCAATTAAGATAGATCATGATACTGTGCTCTTCGTAGGATGTGCAGAGTCAGTTTAGTTGATCGCAGAGATTAAAAGATACACAGAATAGTAGTTACAAGCATGGAAGTCAGAAAGTGAGAATGAAGAAGAACATGCTCAGGTGGTTTGGGCACATCGAGCTAATAAGTGAAGAAAGAATGGTAAAAAAAGGTTTATGAAGAAAAAGTGAATGGTGACCTTCAAAAACACAGTATCTATGATAGTGGAGGAGGGTCACGAATAAAGCATGAATAGAAATGAAGGTTGATGACAGTGGACGATGACAGTAGCGTTTAGCTCGACGTTCTGTCTGCCTACACCGCTAAGGATACAGCGTGAAGCTATGTTAAGTAAAGTTAAGTTATATCAGATTATTGGCTTATGAATATAATTAGGTACATTTATATGTACTACCGGACTTATTATTGGCGTTTTATTTTATTTACGTTTATATTCTTACTCTCCGAAGTAATAATAAAACTTACGTATCATTGAATTGTTAAGCTTTGGCTTTCAGAATTTTTTTTACTATGTCTATATTCAATTAAATTGTAATATTAAATTAAAAATCATTATTGTTTGTTTTCAAATAACAGAAAACCGTCACTGTCAAGTATAATGTCAAAAATAATAGAATAATTTTACTTACAAATACATGTTGTATCAATTATTATAGTAATTACAACATGCACTTACACTACACTTACTTTTACACTGACCCCGCCGATGGAGACGACTTCTCAGTTTTGCAGAAAAGCTGAAACCAAGAGGGCATTTTATTCCAAAAGGGCATCAAGAGTCCTAACCAGTAAGTCATCAAAAGCTCCAACCAGTAAGTCAGAGCCAAAGTCCTCTATTTCATAAAGTGTATGTAAGTCGCGGTCCGAGTCTTACAGGAGACGACCTTGCGACAAAAACTTGTATAAAACTCTTAACAAAAAAATTAATAAAAATCAAGCTATTTCATTTGATACCCTTATTTGGAGAGTTATACAAAACTCATCTTGTTTCGGTGTCATTTTTGGATTTTGAACAATATTGACATATGTAATACTAGCACTCGTTTGCAGCTTTACCTGTTGGAACTACTTAAAAGTTCAACATAAATTAAAATAAAAAAATACATTTGATAATAAAACTTTACCGACAGTGAGACAAAGCCATCCATTCCAGATTGAGGAACTTCCTAAAAACACACCTCATCTCAAATAATACTTACTTAAGATGTTGTTTGAGGCTTTCCCAAATATTTCGATATTTTTTCAATTTCTGCCTTCTTGAGATTATCAGCATGTGGGATAGTAGTGCGCCACTTGGTCTACTAGTACTATACCAGGTCTAATGGTATTGGTACAATTTACCTATCAGTTTTAATAGACCGATCCCAGTAGAGCAAGGCACAGCTATTTTCCAGAACAGACTATGGATTGTACCTAAAATAGAGTACCTTCAAATCTATGTATTATCTTCGATACTTGATTGAGTCTATGCAAATACTCACCATTAGCAAGATGAGAACAACCAGAGACAATGTGTTCTGATATATGACATGACACACGCCCGACAATTCTCAACAGTTAATTATGTATAAGATATATGTCTCTGGTGAATCCTTGTCTTTATAAATACATCCACAATTGCACAGACAATACCTTTAGTTTCTCCGAAAAGATCTCCGAGTTTTAACCAATATAATAAGGAGTGAGTATTGTCTCTACGTCCGCGCATCCAGCTCCTTGCTCTCTTACACGACCAAGTGATCAGAAATAGTAAATAGTATAGGCCTATGTAAGTCAGTTATCTTTACCATTTTTCTTACAGCAATTTGAGCAAAGAATATCTAAGACTGCATACTTCATGGTTATGGGTCTTGACATTCAAAAACCTGACTTACGCGAGATAAACAGTCTCATTACTGAAGTCTAATTCAAGGGCTTAGGAGTCTGTGACTAGCTCACAATGCCAAAATATAAGCTAGAAGTGGTATAACCTAATCGTCAAACGAACGCACCTTGTTGCCACCTGGCAAAAGGCGGTTAAGTATTTTTTTCAGGCGACCAAATATTAATTATTTATTAACCTGCATTACTTCTGCTTTCTAATAATAATCTTAAATACAATGTATATAACTATATTAAAAAGAAAGTTTCAGCCAATTCAATAAAACAGGTTACTGCAATTTTGTCAAACAACATGCTTTAAAATGGTATATATTTTTTATTTATAAATCGATTGAAATAAATCCTTAAAAAAAATAAGTTTCTGAGATTAGCGTGAACGCACAGATCAATAAACAAAAATTAAAAAATCTTTTTTTTTTTTTTCTACTATGTTAATGCAACTAATAACATTTTTATTTTTGTTTCATTCCAGATCCAAACATCGATCCGTTACAATTAAATTTTAAGTCATCAGAACTGAAGTCGTAATTAAAATTTCCAAAATCCAGCTTAACTGACAGTCAATTGCACTCTGAGAAATGGGTAAAATTGACCTTGCAAGATATCAAAAATACTATCATACATATTGTTAGCTCGCGGAATAAATACCAAGGGACACTTTATTCAACACTACATCTTTAGTCTTTATAATGCACAATGTCAGATATAATGCCACAGCATAGCAGCCATAATTCGTACAATTATATTATAAAATAATACAGCTTGACTGTAACTAAGTATTTTATTAAAGTTTACTCATCACCGTTCGATACAGAAGTGAGTCTTTTTATATCGTACCGATGGTATCGTCATTTTGTCAGCCGAGCATTTTTTAATGCTACCTACATTATGAAAAGGAAGTGTAAATCAAATATCTTACTAATAATAATTAAATAGCTATCAAATGCTACCTACAATATGATGGTAAATGTAAATCAAATATCTTAGTAATAAATATTAAATAGCTATCATTCGGCTAATCCTGACAAGTGACGCGACCCCGCGTTACGATCGCAGACAACACAAAAAAATGTTTTACAAAACCAATTTTTAAGCAGATTCAAATTAATTTAGGTTACATCAATTCACAATAATAATACAAATATTAATAATTTAATTTAAATCTATATAATACTTTTAGAACTTTATGTAACTCTCATTTATAGATTTTAACTTATACTTAAAATGTTCAGTTTACTTGTAAATTGATTTCATATCCACGTAACTCACAATTTCACTTATCCACATAATTTTTGGTTCAAATTTAAGCTCAGTCATATACGGCTCAATAATATGACCATATAAATAAACAGCTCCATGATGCACCTTTGTTTATTTTGCTCAAATTTAAATCTTCAATTTAAATATGCCCTCAGATATCATAGTTGATCATTCGCCCACACATACATCGGCTCAACTTAAACCCACATATAACATCGGCTCACGATATACCCACGTACATCATCAGGTCAATTTATGCCCACGTATAACATCGGCTCAACATATGCCCACGTATAACATCGGCTCAACACATGCCCACGTATAACATCGGCTCAACAAATGCCCACGTATAACATCGGCTCAACATATGCCCACGTATAACATCGGCTCAACATATGCCCACGTATAACATCGGCTCAACATATGCCCACGTATAACATCGGCTCAACATATGCCCACGTATACCATCGGCTCAATATATGCCCACGTATAACATCGGCTCAACATATGCCCACGTATAACATCGGCTCAACATATGCCCACGTATAACATCGGCTCAACATATGCCCACGTATAACATCGGCTCAACATATGCCCACGTATAACATCGGCTCAACATATGCCCACGTATATCATCGGCTCAATATATGCCCACGTATAACATCGGCTCAACATATGCCCACGTATATCATCGGCTCAATATATGCCCACGTATAACATCGGCTCAACATATGCATATACTAATTTAACCAATTACAAGGGTATACTTGTACAATCAATGTAAATATTACGATACTATACAAACTTATTCTTATCATTATGTAGCAACGATTATTAAACAATTACTCCTTACATAATTGGCCATATGCAATTTAAAGACAAATTTTAAACTTTCAGTATCACTACTTTAAACAACTCTTTGATTCTTATAATCTATTTTACTTTAAATACACATAACACCTCCAACCTTACACAGTTTATAGAAAATTATTACTTTATTATTATACCACCTTTATTCCTTTACATTAAGTATATTAAATCACGTGTATTACAATCTACATGAATGTTTACTATTTAGTACTATATTACACTCGAAATAATAATACATCTTTTACAGTAAAAACATGAATATTCCATGTTCAAGTTGACACATAAATCAAGTTCGATGTATCATTAAATAATTTTTATAATATATTTCATTTACATTTACATTAAATCATTTTTTTTTTAAAATAGTTATATATGTATATATATTTTAAATAAATATTTTTGTTTTAAGTTATTTCATCTTCCTTTCCTCATTATTAACAAATTTGTATTTTATTTTGTAATTTTGCGTATCATAAAGTTTATTTGAAAATATAAAACTCATGTACAGCTTATAATTTACTAATTACTAACAATAAATTAATTTACCAATATTTCCTTCTTTTCTTTTTTTTATTTCACTCATTTTCAGATTCACTTGAGATAGGATCATTATCAAAAACAAGCCATAGATGGATTTTATCAACGGGATAAACCCCTACGTAATTAGATTTTTCACTTTTACGCGTAATTGGACTGTCTTGTACCTCATAGCGATCGTTATCATACACCTTAGTAATTCTATACGGACCAGAGCACTTGGGAAGTAGTTTTCGACTATGCCCAGGTCCATTATTTATATTTTTTTTCTATTCTAACAAGATCTCCTACGTTATATTTATGCGGTTGTTTTCTTGATTTATTAAATCTAAACTGTTGTTTTTCTTGTTCAAGAACTATTCTCTCTCCTGTTGTGGCTCGTATTTTATCTATATTTATTAAATCACTAGCTTCCGAAACTATAGGATTCATGAAACTATCACATACCGTTAACGTAATTCCAAAAAGAACTTCTGCTGGAGCTTTACCAATTCCTTTATTAATAGTATTGTTTATCGACCATTGAACCTTTGGGACAAGACTATCCCATTCGTTTTCAGGCAATCCGTGATTAGATGAAGTCAAAGATTCTACTAGTGTCCTATTATAACGCTCAATTTGACCATTTGCCCGCGGCGTAGCAATGGCATTCAGAATATGCTTTATTCCTTTATTTGAAGAGAACTTGGTAAACTCATTACTTGTAAAACTGGTGCCACGATCTGTTATCAAACGTCGAGGTACACCAAAATAAGGAAAAATATTCTTCAAAAACATTTATACTAGTTTTACTTTTACAATCTCTTACCGCTTTTATAAAAATAAATTTAGTAAACGAATCTATTATGGCTAAAACGTACTGATTCTTCTTTTTACTTAATGGAAAAGGCCCACAGTGATCCGCATGTAACGTATCGAATGGTTTAGTAATCTTTTTAATGGAATGCAAATACTTTATTATGTGCATTTTAAACAAGATTTACAGTACTTCTTAATGAATTTCCTCATATTTTTAAACCAATAAACTTTCCTAATACGTTCATAAGTTTTATCAAATCCAAAATGTCCATTGTTATCGTGGTTCATTTGCAATATTTGCCACCTTATTGTTTTAGGAACAACCCAAAGTAGTGTTACATTATTATCACTTTTAATTACTCTGTACAGTCGATCATTTTTAATAGTAAAATTGTTTTAATTTCAATGGCTTCATTACTTCTAGTGTCTTGTAAAATTTTTATTATACGCTGCAATTCCGGATCAACTGACTGTGCAGTTTGCAACCAAGCCGCATCGTCTTCTATGGCTAACATATCAAATATATCGGTCATTTCCTGACTTTGAGTCACTGGATTCCGACTTAACGCGTAACAATTTTAATATTTGTTCCAGTTTCTGGAGACCCTCATTTATAGTCTTAGATGCTATAAGTAAATCATCCATATATGCCAAAGTCAGTCGTTTACCTGCTCCTTTCAACTTATTATTTATTGTTCTCTGGAAAACACTTGGAGCGTTGGCAAAACCAAATGGCATGCGATTATATTCATACAAGCCATCTGGCGTGACAAACGCAGTCAGGTGTTTACTTTTCTCAGCCATAGGTACTTGACAGTATCCTGAAGCTAAATCAAGACTTGTAAAGTATTTATTTCCCCCCAAGCTGTCTAATTGATCTTCAATTCTTGGTAAGGGATACTTGTCTTTAAGGGTTTTACGATTTAGAGCACGATAATCAATACAAAGTCGTTTCTCCCCGTTTTTCTTATTAACTAAAATCACTGGACTAGCGTAGGACGATGTGCTTTCTCTAATAATACCGTGTTCTAATAAATCCTCTATAATAACTGATAGTTTCTCTCGCTCACTAATAGACATCCGGTAAGGGTTATAAACAACAGGAGTATCATCATTTAGTCTAATTTCCATTTCTGTTAAAGTAGATCTACCCAATTCAGCTAAGTTCAGTGCAAAACAATCTCTATATGTATTAAGTAACTTGTTGAAACCATTTAAGTCTGTTTCTTTTAGAGATGTTCCTATTTTTACTTTATTAAAAGGTAAAGACTGTACTGGTTTATTTGTTATATCAGTTACGCCCACATACAGACTATCGATTTCAGTGTATGAACACCCCCTAGCAATCATAAAGTCCTTTTTAATTGATACTTCCGCTTTAGTAGAGTTCGCAATAAGTAAGTAGCCAAACTCCATATCAAATTGATATAATCCAGGTATTACAACAACATCTAGGCCTGAAATATTCCTATGACCTCTGGAAATATAAAGGCTACCATCATATTTACTATCAACACGAACAGAAATAGGTTTGTAGCAATGTAAGTCTATGATGAAATCATCAGTTACGAATAGTTTGAATTTTTTTGAATCGATACAACAATCCACATGTGGCACCTCTAAAAAGAGTAATTCTTCGTTTGTTTTATAAATTACAACATTCGGCCTTGCTGTAAATGTTTGACCAAGAATAACAGGTACCTTCATATATTAATTGGGTACAATAACTACATCAATTTCCGCACTTATGGTACCGATTTGAATTAAAGCTTGTTGAATACCTAATGCTTGCACCAAACTGTTTCCGAAACCTCGTAAACTAGGCGCGTTTGAAGATTGAGACCACTTTAACAGTACATCTCTGGCATCGGATTCTCGTATTAAGGTACAACTACTACCTAAATCTATAAACGCGTGTTTTCGAAAGCCATTAATTTTTATCGTCTTATAATATTTACTATCAGGCATTTGAAGAGTTGGATTAATACACATTATCTTGTTAACAGTGTCATCGTTAGTGGCATCTATTTTATCATCCTTCGTTTCGATGGGCAAGATACGTCTGAGGCAATCTTTTGTAAAATGTCCTACCCGGTGACAAAACCCACATTTTTTCAATTGTTTGGAACACCTCGAGCTAATATGACCAATTTCTTTACAGTTGAAATAACGTACTGATTCAAAACCTTTCTTAGTACCGTCATTTAAACTAACTACATTTTTATTAGTGCTTCGAGCTATATTTGTACCCTGAAATTTAAATTTTTGTGTCTGCCCTTCGCTTAATGATATGGTTCTTAGGTAACTGAAAAGTTATTCCGGCTCATTGAACATACAAGCGCTGGCACTCATTCTTACAAATTTATCGTCAATTCCGTGTATGAGACAACCCACGGCCTTCGAGCTTGTATTTTCACATTTGTTTAGCAATGCAAGTTTTTCATAATAGTAATCGTCAAACGATTGTCCAAATTTACAACGAATTCTTAACATTTTTGTTAATAAATCACCATAATTATCATTTGAAGGAAAAGCAGCTTTTAATTTTATTTTCCACTCTTCCCACGTAAATAGCAAGGAAGGTAAACCCTGATACCATTCCTTAGCTAATCCTAGAAGCTTAGGCAGTGCGTAGTGACAAGTTAGTCTAACATCCCAATTATATATTTTTACACATTCATCTACTTTATGAATCCACCACTCTATATTTTGACTGTCATCTGACGGATCAAATTCCGGGACTACGTTAAAGTTTGCTGTAATATTCGAAAGAAATGGCTGACCGGAAGTCGTAGGATATTGTGGAATCGTAATTGGTGGAGTATATTCTCGGTCCTTATCCTGAACTGGTCGCAACGATTCACCAGTCCGCTCCCTATTTATATTTCTATGAACATTATTGTCACGTGCCCGCGAACTGCGACGGCGGTCCCGTCTTGACCTACGAGATCGTCTACCGTAACCTGAAGAGCTACTACTATGTCTGCTAGAACGCGCACTATCTGAATAACTACGTCGACGTTTACGGTTGCGACGTACCTCACATATATTACGAGAACGAGATTTGCGTTTAGGGCTCATTATATTTTCAAAAAATATTTTATTTCAAAACTAACTATATAAAGCCAACAAATTGGAAATACTTGAGAATAGGAAGTGAAATATAAGCAACATCTAGCCATAAAACAAATAAAACAACAACTATTTTACACAAAGCAATGACACGTCACCCATTAATTTATACTGAGTACGTTACACTCGTAATACATACTTTAGAGATTAAAACTTGTAATAACTATTATTCTGATTTTAGTTTATTAATTCACCAAATGAAAATAATCATAAAATTATTAATCCAATAATAAACAAAATAACTGTATAGTCTATAATAAGTATACCCGTATCTTGATTTATAACATAGGCAACACTAAAAATATGAATTCATCACAATCACAGCACAAGAAATCACTAGTCTTACTGACCTTACAATTTTTCTCGGGCTTGTTCAAACACGAACAAACATGACAGCGACAGGTTGGCACGTCCAGGACGACCACAAGCAGCTGTGGTACACAGGTTTTATCCCCGCCTCTGAATTTGTTGGCTCGCGGAATAAATACCAAGGGACACTTTATTCAACACTACATCTTTAGTCTTTATAATGCACAATGTCAGATATAATGCCACAGCATAGCAGCCATAATTCGTACAATTATATTATAAAATAATACAGCTTGACTGTAACTAAGTATTTTATTAAAGTTTACTCATCACCGTTCGATACAGAAGTGAGTCTTTTTATATCGTACCGATGGTATCGTCATTTTGTCAGCCGAGCATTTTTTAATGCTACCTACATTATGAAAAGGAAGTGTAAATCAAATATCTTACTAATAATAATTAAATAGCTATCAAATGCTACCTACAATATGATGGTAAATGTAAATCAAATATCTTAGTAATAAGTATTAAATAGCTATCAATATCTACTAACAGAATTGTATGTCAAATGAAGGCTTGTAAAAAGGAATTCATTAGAGAGAGGAGTCTATCTCAGTTCAAGCTAATACACCCTCAAAGAATTAGCAGGTAGGTACTATGCTATATACGTATATAGTGTAGTAGCTGATCCTGTAGAGTTTTACCTTTCCTTTTTTTGAAAAATCAAATTGAACAGGATTTACTACAAACCATTATTGATTATGTTCTCTTAAATAGGTTTACATAATACCCTATATTTTCATATATTATTCTTATTTGATTCATATTTTTTGATGTACTACTTTTTTAAAAAGTGCGTGACTAGTATTCGGCCTTCTTTAAAGTCCTGTCCTGTTGGCCCGAAACATTTATTAAAAATGTAGTATGCACTATTAATGTCTCATTAACTTGAAAAGAAAATATTTATCTAATTCCATTTTCACAAATTTGAAGTATTTAATATTCATAAAACATTTAAGAACATTGTTCGAAGAAACCATGACTGTACTCAAAACAACATACTAATAGAAATGTACATAAGATGTTTATAAACTGGTGTAGATATAATACAGAATTGGGTATCTTTACGCCTCATCTAGCCCTCGTTATACCGCGATCGTAAATCTTCATTCCCCCTCCCTCTTCCCTTCATTCCGTACCCACTTGAATGCTTTGATATCATAAGTTATAATTTTCTTTGGTCTTGTCTAAAATGCACGACTTTACTAGAATATTTATGATATATGTAGGTATGTTTTCAAACGTAAATATAAACGAATAAGTTTAATATATAATTAATAGTTTAATATATAGTTAATAAAGAAATTAAATATGACGATTTCGCTACGATTTTGGCAGTTCTCTTAGAGAAAAGATAATTAGTAAGCAAGGTAATATTTTCTATAGCTCCACGCTGTATCCAACTTATAGCAGGATATGTAGACGGTGCTGGAAAATCTAGTGTTAAGCTACTCCGTGCCTAATAAGACGCTTTGCCTCGTTACCAGAGCAAGTTAATTGATATATTTAATTTTTCATTTCTTCATGTGATAATGGAACCCACAATCTGTCGCGCTTACAACTCGGACACTTATATGTCACGACTGGCCTAAAGTTGTATAATTTGAAGTAAAAAGTAATATATATATATATATATATATATATATATATATATATATATATATATATATATATATATATATATATATATATATATATATATATATATATATATATATATATATATATATATATATATATATATATATATATGTATAATATAGGAAGTGCAAGTACAATATAATATGCGTGTGTCTAGATACATATGATTACACACTTATTTATGAAATTTATTGAAATCTCAGTATGGATAAATAAACAAAAAACACAGAAATAATGTGCCAGCTTCTCTTACAATTTACAGAACATTAAAAAGGTAAAAACATAAAAGAATGCTTTCAAATTAATAACAAGATGTAAGAAAATACAAATAATTTGCTATTATTTAATGTCTTCGTGAGTATAAACAATAAATCAAAGTGAAGCGAATTTATTTACTTACCATGTCTCTTTCAGTTATCACAATTTCTGTGACATTTATAGAGGCCTAAAATGTTGCCTAAGTTTATGTATGTTTTATGCTCAATTGAAATAGTCCTTTTTCTATAATAAAACTTTAAATTTATTTAATTGAATGCTTTAATCTCAAAATATTGCTATTCGAAATTTAGTTAAAAAATCGTTTCAGTGGGATACATTGAACTGTACCTGCCGGGTAAAAATTAATATCTTGTAAATAAGCCCCAATATATTTTTATAAGTATCAAAACGGGAAAATGTTTTAAAAGAAAAACAAATCTTTCGTTTTACTTCTCTTGTAAAATGTGCAATTTTAAATAAATATTATATTTTAATGATGAATATTATATTATAATGATGTGGAAAAAGATTCAGAGACAACACGGGTTCAAGTATCATTATCCAAAATGTTATATACATAAATTCAAAAATCATAAAGTACCAAAATATATATTTTTTCGTATAATAACCATTATTATTAAACTTACTATTACTAAACAATTGTAGACGCAATACATAGAATATAAGATCACGTCTTATTTCAACTCATATAAATACATTTACAGAACTGAGTATATCAAACTACGCTGAGTGCGATATTATTTTGTAGTCAGGCAGCTTCAGGCACGGAACACAATTAACTTGTAAGATTGTCTGCGGAGGCTGCACTCGTACCCTCGCCCTCCTCGATCTACCCTCCCTCCGAAACAAAACATCAATAAACTTAACAAGATATACGATTTTGAACCTTAATATTACATACTAGAGTTTGAAATCACGTAATGTTTTGTAAGTTTTATGTGGCGCATTTATTTTGTGTAGGTATAGCAGTCCAGTTACCCTTGATTGGTTGTCGTTCCTCTAATCCCGTTTTGATCCTTTCCACCCAAACCTAGCCCTCGCTCAGTTAACTATTGACATGCGTTCCTACCTGTTCGTATGTTTTTCCTGTGACACCTCTATATTTATTTGGTCTGAATCTATGAGAATCACAATTGTTCTCTATTAGAAATCAAAAATATATATAGGTGCCCAATACGTAGTAGGTAGTACATCGTACTCAGTATAAAAATATATCTATCCTTCAGAAAATGTTTTCGCTTTTGAGAAATTTAACGTAGAAGTATGTAGATCTTAATACGTATATATTATATATTGATAAGAAACTTTACTCTCTAGTGAATTGACTATAGACATATGTATAAATAATCCAGTCAGGATATAAAATCAAAATTACTTTAGATGTGGAAAGTGGGGTGTTTGTTATATTTGCCTAAATTCAATATAAATATAGTGAACAGTAGGTACATACATTCAGTTAACTCGAAAAAAATCCAATTCAATACTCTAATAATTGATAAGTGGTCTTGGAAATCTTAAAGAATATTAGAATAATAGTAAAAACATAAACACAGGCATCAGTAAATTTAAAATAAATAGCAACAAATTGTATTTTTAATTTAGTTGTGCTTATATCGTGTACATTGTTCAAACATCACCAGCGTTATTTTCTCAAGTTTATTACCGGCAGATAAACTGTATTATCAATTTGTAAAACAATAAACCATTACCTTATGATAATATAGCAGATGAAACAATAAAATAATGATCTTACGTTGTGCACGTGACGTGCTGAACACAAAACTATTATAATATATATTGTCTCCTGTGTTTGGGCACTACTAATTTGTTTATTAAAATTACAATAAGTATAATAACTAATTACGTAAAATGTGTAGACTTAAAAAGGTTATATTCATATACTCTGCTCCGCTTCACGCTGTATCCCGCTCACGCGCAGGTTAGACAACGGAACTTGGGAACCTAGTGTTAAGAAGAACTCCGTTCCACATCCGTTCTCCACTATCCGCCGAATTTGAGGCATTGCGTGTTGAGTGGCGGTAGTAAACGCCGCGTTTTGTCTTGTTACCAGAGCGAAGAAATAAAAACATTGAATATTTAATTAGAAAATATTAAATATTTAATTTCCTCGAGTGATCGAACCCACAACCTGTCGGTTACAGTCACACGCATGTGCCGTTGTGCCACGATAGGCCTATAGTTATATTCGCATAAAATTATCAATTAAAAAACAAATCAAACATTTAAAAAAATATGAATTCTTAATAATGTTATTTTTAACATAATTATTTAAAAGCTTGTGTATCTTAAGAAACATAATTTTTTTAGGTAATAACATTTTGCTGAAATATCAGCCACGAATGTGTTAAAACGTATACAGAAACGTATAAAATGATTTATTTTTCCTATTTTTACGAAAAAATGGCTAATTGTTTAACATGTAATGCGTAAGCTGTAAAGTTACCTACGTGATATGTTGTTTAAGAACAAATATAAAATAACGTGGGCATGATATGATAATACGTATGTACGCTCACACATGTAGACCCCAGACCTCAGTGACTAAGACAATCCTTAATAAAATAAAAGAAAACACATTAATGTTTGCCACCATAAAGATAAAATGTGACGCGCACGAACTGCGGTCGGCCACCGAACACACGTGCTTATGTAAGTATACACGAAATCTCGAACAAATACTACAGCAGTGTCTAATTATGTTATAGCGACGTGAGCGATAAAACTTACTTTTAGGTACTATTACTCACAGATACTATATGATAGTGCAAACGATTCAATGAGTCCTCGCCTCTATCTCGGGCCCTGAAAAATCATTAGAGCGGTCGGGCGCTAGTCCGCGAAAGCTGCCACCAAAAAGAACAAAGAATCGAAAAGCGATACCGACTAATCCCACTAATCGGGGAGCAATTGAAAAATAAAAATGTAGATGGCGGAATGATTCCATTTGGAGCCAAAACGATGCGACAAAATAATAAAAAAGGTAGAAGCGGAACGGAATGGGCCTGCCCTCGGCGGCCGACGGCTAATATTGAAAGCAAATCCTCGACTAAATCCTTAAAGCGCTTGGATTGGAGCACCTGGAAACTGTGTGTTCGCCCGCGTCGCTGTTCTGATAATCATTTACTGGATTATTGTATACTTTCCGCTTAATGTCACCGAATTTCGTGAATCAATTGGTCGCAATTTATAGGCACACCGAACTTTGACCCCAATTTTCACGTTGGAATTTTCAAAGGATTTAGAGGTTTTACACAAGAATTTAACTGGATCAGCTTTACAGAAATTTCTTTATATTCAATATTAAATGAATTCCTTCTATATCATTTATGAAACCTAATATTTCAATTGATAAACATTTTTGTTTATTGCACCTTTGAACTCATTGACTTTCGCACTTTTTTCTCTGTAGTCTCATTGTGTTTTCTCTTAATACAATTATTTTAATTATTTTGATAGTTATATTTATATATTAAAAAAAAGTAACTGTTTTGACTTTACTAATGTACTAACCGACAATAACATATCCGCGTTCGGCTGCCACCCGCTTGTACTACACAATTATTCATTTAATACACTGAATTGCATTCGTGTTTTAATTTGTGTTCGTATAGTGAATTCTAATGGAAATTTTTGAAGTTATAATTTCTCACGCTATTAATGTAATTTTATAAAAGCAAGATTGTGTTCTTGAGAAATATGGCCTTGACAGACAGGTAAATAACTAAGAGATGTTACAAGGGTTCCGTTTCTGCTTTTGAGGTACTTACAGAACGCTAAAAAGTTACAAATATTGACCATTTCCCACATCCAATCTCCGAAATTGCTGTAAAATTCAATAAGTACAGAAATTAATTCATTATTTACGAAAAAAAAATTATATATACGAAATCTACCGTAGATTAAAATAATAATGATGGTTTTAATGCGTAAAGATACTTCAGTATTAGTATACTTTTAGGAAAATTAAGGGCCAGTTATAATGACTTTTGGAAAGTAATTTTATTTATCTTATATTCAATGTCTTTTACATTATATTTCTCTAGCTCAGCTAAGTAAATTCAATATAATATACAAAAAATATTATAAAATTGTAAAATTGATTTGCTGTATTTATATTATGAGTGGTATTTCATTAAGAATATCACATTGCAATGGAAGGCAATGTGATTTTCTTAAGGAAATACCACTCATAATATAAATACAGCTTTGTTTTAGGAACTCTGTGTTTTTGTTAATTCTTTTCGGATGTACTTACAGGGGATCAATCTTTAATTTTCTTTTAATAAAGCCTTTAATTAAATCACGAATTTAAATTATACTAGCTTTTCTAATTTACTTTTGGTCCATTTGTACTGCCAGGTGCAAGTAAAAAGGACTGCACTAATGGGCAATATAAACCATTTAAAAAATTAATACAATCTTCTGGAAAACGTCTGTCACAGATAAATTTTACGTCTTCATCATCGTCGTGAATATCGATACGACTACAGAGCGATAATCTATGTATACGACTATGTATGAGATCAATTGAGCACTGCACATACCAATCTGGTTTACTGTCGTCTGTACTTAGTGTTAACCAAAAAATATATATGAAGGTAAAATCCATTTGATCTTTTTAAAAATATTTTATTTTATATCACATTTAGAAGCATACTATCTTTTTGTTTTACGTAAATTGAAAAGTAGTAGGTAAATTGGAAGCAGTACGAATATATGTAAAAAAAATCTATCACAAAAAAATCTGTCTGCTCCAAAATTAATTATATCGAAATAAAAGAAAATTACTAACTGTAATAAAAATCGTTATTCGGAACTTACAAATTTAAGCTACTTATCATGTAAATGATGTTAATAGTCAAAGTAATTGTTATAGTTGTGGTAACTTAACAGTTAGGTTTAACTTGAATTCCGCTTTTCTTTCCCTATGTATATAATTAATTAATATGTAGGTATATATAATGTTGCAGTCTAAAAGACGTTTGCCATCAATGAGCACATCACGTGTCATGGTAAATACACAATGTTTATGGGTTCGAATTGATAAGATAGAACGTGGCAATTAGTTCTACCATACAACCTGCCTATTTTGCAAAATGGGTAAAATTCGTAAAAAGAAAAATTTCTCATATTTTTCTTTTTACGAATTTTACCCATTTTGCAAAATAATTTTACCCATTTTGCAAAAAAAAATTGTGGCTTTACGAGTTACTTGTAGTGTTGTCTACATAATTATAATTTATTTTCAACATTTACTTTATTACATTCATAATTTGTCAGCGCCACAACAGTTAATTTAAATAGATCAGTCTAATATGTAAAATTGTTGAGTTACTTTACTTATTGGAGTACGCGTTGCTACGACAACATATATCATACGCTGGCAGCTTGCCGCCCACTATAAAACTCTAGCTTGAATATCATATCAAATTCTATTTAATACACATCTTTCAGTCGAAGCGTTCAAGGCTATGTTATTATCAAAACACATTTTGTATCGTTTGATAGATGCAGTTTCTATCACGCTATATTATATTATATATATTGAGTCTCAGCGCAAATTAATAGTCATT
Organism: Eueides isabella; assembly: GCA_019049475.1. Classification (NCBI taxonomy): domain Eukaryota; kingdom Metazoa; phylum Arthropoda; class Insecta; order Lepidoptera; family Nymphalidae; genus Eueides; species Eueides isabella. The sequence goes on along the minus strand of CM032386.1, from coordinate 7,089,950 downwards.
ATGGCATCCTTAGGATAAAATCGTAAAAAATGAGGCTTCGATTGAGACAGATTTCGAAAGTCGAGTCTGTTAAGCGAAGTGATTTTTTGATTGCTATTAAGAGCGAATATACGTATGTGCAGCGAATGCTAAAATGTTTGAAATTATTAAATGTAAATATTTATTGCTTTGTAACATGACAAGTAGCAATGTTTTATGTGGTATATTTGTAAAATATTGACCATACTTTACACGAACTAATATTCCGAATAAAAACATATTGCTACTATTAAATATATCGTTAAAATGATTCTATCGAAATACATACTACTTTTATTGTATTATTTTTACAGAGAGTCAAGCATGAAAATTTAACGGATTGAGTGGTTTAAGCTAGCGATATATTTCTATAAAATATCTTAATATAATTAAGACATAATCGTCACATTCTGATCATAATTTTTATTTTAATTTAAATGAATTTAAAAGCACCACGGACGTTTTTATTTTTATGTAAGAAATATGGCTAAAATGATATAACACAACTAAAAACTAAAACCAGAATCAGAATAATACCACTGAAAATAAGAAGAAAGAAATCTTAAGAAAACAAAGAAAAGAACCCATCAATATACATACATAATACTTATAAATATACAAATAGATACACGACACGAAATATCTACTAATAAAGAAAGTAACCATTGTACCTAAGTGAAAATGATGGCTACGCCCTAGCTGATTTATGTAATAAGAAAATAAGCCAGTATCACACATCAATTACAATTTTATTAATTCTATCTTTGTAAGGTACTTGGTTGATATCTCAGTAGAAATAGATTCTTTGGTTTATGCAATACAAATGACATCTGACTCGCAATGCAGGCTCTTACTATTTTCACAGTGAGGTAAATATCCATATGGAAACTTTCTGCAAAATACGTAATTTATAAGTCAAGAAATGCAATTAATAATTCATCAACATTAAGGAGCAAGCCAAATTAAGATATTTTTATATATAATTAATATTATTAAAACTAGGCGTTATTTCCAAAAGTGGGGCAATATACTTTTCTTTCTTTCTTACCTTCACGCTGTATCCCGCACGAGGCAGGGTAGGCAGAGGGAACCCGGAAACCTAGTGTTAAGACACTTCGTTCCACTTCCGTTCCCCACTTTCCGCCGAATGCCTCAACATTGCGTGTTAAGTGGCGGAACTCAACGCCGCGCTTTGCCTTATTACCAGAGCGAAGAAATGAAACATTAAATGTTTATATTGAAAATATTAAATACTAGCTGTCCCGACAAACGTAGTTTTGCCATAAAAAGGGAAACATTTTAAGTTTGTTCAACCTTTTAAGGTTTTTAAAGTTTGAGAAAGTTAAGAATTGTTTAGAAAACACCTTCGCAAATAATGCATTATTTTAGAACAAATTGGTTAGCATAAAAAGCTAACCTAAAAAGATAGATATATCCAGTCGCGGACTTTTTTAAAAAACTTTAAAAGGAGAACATTTCTATCACACATGATTTTTGTGAAACCTTAACCGTTTACGAAAAGCACGCAGCGGAAACTCTCAATTAGGAAAAATCCCCCGATTTAGAAACATTCTTAATTGGTGCTCCGGTCCTATTGGTCTTAGCGTGATGATGCCTTCCTTGATAAATAAGCTATCTAATACTGAAAGAATTTTTCAAATCGGACCAGTAGTTCCTGAGATTAGCGCGTTCAAGCGAACAAACAACTCTTCAATCTCTCTCTCTCAGCTTCACGCTGTATCCCGCACTAGGCAGGGTAGGCAGAGGGAACGGAAGTGAAACCTAGTGTTAGGACACTCCGTTCCACATCCGTTCCCCACTTTCCGCCGAATTAAAACAACTCTTTAGCTTTATAATATTAGTATAGATGTCGTTGCAAGCACTATCTATACTGAATTGCGTAACGTAATATTTTACTTCTTGAACTCACTAAATTAATCATATCTTTTGATAGAGTGAACCGATTTTGATGAAACAAAGACTAAGTTATACCTCAAGTTGCGTATATTTTTTGTATTGTCTGCATTGAATTCGTAGATTTTATGTGATGTGCGCACAAACAAACATACAAACAGACAAACAGATAAAAATTTCAAAATTGATGGAAATGGGTTCTGTTACTTATCTTTTCACACGCTGGCTATTTTTTGACCACGACTGACCTTAGTTTTTAATTATATTGACATGTATTGTTAAGTGTTGCAATATAGTTTAGTTCTTTAATTATGGCATTTTGTGCTAGCTGAGCACGAAATCACTTCGCTAATCTCACGCTGTTTGGAGAAAACAAAGCTTGTACGATAAAAAAAGGCATAAAATAAGCGAGACATTATTATATGCACTCTTAGAATTGGCAAACATCTATGAAAATTGTTGTAATAATTGCAATTATACCATTAATAAGTAATAGTTGGTATTGATTGGTTGGTATCTTGCACAGTGTAATAATATTCATAGATAAAATAAAACGACTAAATACTCAGTGATATTTTTTATTATGACTAGAGGTTTTTTAAATTATAAAACAATCACTTATGCCTTTGATACATTTACAAACTAATCAAGAAACAATTGATCATGTGTGTTTGGTTTGATATGTATGAAAAGAAAACCTCAATTTATTCATTATTACACTTCGAATTATTTATTTACATTACTTTTTCTCTGTTTTATATATAACAATAGGTACACGGAAGTAGTTCTAACGTGTAACTTCAAGACTGGCCATCTTGTAGGCAGCAGTTAAAAAGGTAATAATAATAACTTAAAACATTTTCCTTTAAAAAAGAATGAATTTATACAGATATTACTTAACATAATATTAACAAGGAAAATAAATAACGTTTTGCTGCATATTGCCTTTCGACGCCATCAGTCAATATTTTCTTCCTAACGATAATTCAACCACTACGTAATAATTATTTACAATTAATTGGAAGATAATAAATAGTAAGCACTTGTACTAGTAGTGAGATCTCGGTTACATTAATCTCATTGTAACAATTGCTTCTTTTTTAAATACAAATTTACTGCATGGTGATACATGTATAATCAGACATTTTTACCATAAAAAATATTATATAATACTATTAATAATGACAATTTATAGATATAATTTCTTTTAAAATCAAGACTTCAATCATAAAGACTTCAGTCTCTTGCACCTGAAATGACAAGCGTTGATAAAAATAAGTATACATAATTAATTTGCCTAAAAAAAATTTTACATTTATAAACGTAAGGAAATCAGTGCAGTGTATATTTATTCATGTTCAAAATAAGTAATATCTAGTAATTTAATTTAACATATATGACAATGGAAGGAAGACGTGTAGTGTAAAAAAAATAGGTTATTAAAATTTGGAACGAAATAGATTGTTGATTGTACTACATATTTAGTAGGTATAGCAGGTATTTACAAGGTGTTATTTTTAATCTGTATTAAATTACAAATAAATGTACAATTAATCTCAAGTATTTAAATTTTTGCTATTTTAGGCATTTCTTACAAAATATATCCTTAAGAGTTAAAAAACATACGAGGTTGCGTTTATTACACAATATTTTAAATGCATTAAATAACAAGTTGCATAATTTGAAAATAATTTGATACTCTGTGTTCATGATGTCTAGAAAATATTCAAAATTCTGATTTTTAAGTAATAAAATCTTATTATATACTAAAGTTAAATGCTTGAAACTAAATTAGTTCAAAGTAGAAATAAATAACCTAATTTATATTTACAACGATTTAAGGTAAAACAAAAGTAGTCTATAATTAATACTCTACAATACATTAAGCTTATAAAAATTGCACACATTGCTTTGGTATACGTACATACATAGCTATATATTTACAACATGTCTAAAATAAATCGTTAACTTTATTGCCCGAAATTTCATATATCTATCTCATGGGATTACAAATGAAGAACACTCGCATTCATAAACGCCTCTCGTATTTAAAAATATGTAATATTGGAATATGCATTATGATACACCAGATTTTAAGCTGTGTAATGTTACAAAATTCGATATAAAATTAAATTATTAATGTATTTTGAACATTTTTGTCAATAATATGAATTTAATCTTATAATAGAGACTTACACGTATCAGTAGTTGAATAAAATCACAATTTAGAAGGTTTATGAATATAGCGGCGGGTATGTGACAACAATTAGTATGGTTGATCAATCAAACCATTCCCATAGGTGACGATAGAGGCCGTGCGTGGAGGAAGACGCACGTGTCGGCGGCTAGGAGGCGCGCGCGGTGGCAAGCAGAGCTGGTGATCGCGTCTCCTCGCCGCGAGCCTCGTCTCAGAGCACGCGGTCGACGACTCCTCCCGCCGCGTACTGGCACGCCGACAGGGGCGCGGAGCCAGCCCGCGACACTGGCGATACTGTGCCGTAACCGCTGCTGAAACTAGACGAGTGTTGCTTCGCCTTTAATCGTAATGACGCGATCGAAGACGACATCGCCGGACACGGTTCGGCGCGATACATGCTGTAAGGATTCGGAGGAGCTGTATAGGGACATGGTGCTACACTACCACCCACACTAGCCGAGCTTCCCACTCCTCCCATACCGCCGCTGCCGACGCCGCCCATCGACGTTGCAGTGTTGAAACAGTTTACAGAGCCTTGGTGATGACTTGCGGGTACCACTGATCCAAGAGGGTTTACAGGCCAAGGAAAACTTTTAGTGCCCAACGGGCTCGGTACTTTCGCAGCCCAGTTGTTATAAGGATAAGATGAATATAGTGCGTCCGTGTCAGGGAAAGGTTGCATTAAACCATTGAATTGTGTACTGAAACCATTCTTGAAGTCAGCTGCTGCGGCTGCAGCTGCGTTCATTGCGTTTCTTTCCCGTTTTCGCCATTTTGCTCTTCGATTTTTGAACCACACCTGTAACAAATTCATAATATAAGGAGCTGAACCATGTCAAAGTTGAATAGTAAATAAAATAGCACGAAAACTTTTAACAGTATTCTGAAACCGATCACGGGCCGCGATGCGTGGGGTGTCATTAACTTTACTCATTACAAAGTTGACAGAAAGATGCGGCGCATCGGCGTATTCGAGCCACGTAGTAGCAGAGGCGGTGAGGACCCCGCCCGACCGCAGCCAACGACCCGTCTAATTGCGGTCGCGAAATGAAGATAAACGAGCATCGCGATTGGGCGGGTCCTGTGCAGGCCGCTCGCCAGGACCCGCTCGCCCGCAATAAATGGACGACCACGAGCGGCGCGCCTTGAAGCCTTCGCTGAATCGATGTTGTTATTTAGCGCAGCCTCGGGTCGGCCGGAGGCGGAGTGACGAGCGATAAGTCGGCGTGAGCACAGATAACGCGCGCGCTGATGTATGGCCGCGTCCGTCAGCGTGCGATCGATCGCCGACGACACCTCTACGATAAATTGCGCAATCCACGTAGCGACTGTAATAAATATTGTGCCGGCAGCGGTATTTGTCTCACTCACTGTGGCGTGTTCACCCAGCCGAAACGGTAAATAATACCCTCTTTCCTCGGTTAAGTGAACATAAACGGTCGTTTCCACCCCATATAAGAGCGTTTATTTTTCGAAACATAAATTTTACAAATTCATGTGGACGCATCTCTTTTGCCACACAGGTCTACCCACCTATTCATCTTTCTTATATTCTGTATGTTTTTATAAAATATAAAAAAATATTTACCAGGTATTCCCTATCTAATCATCAATGAACGTGTAAAAATATATCTACAGTACCCAAATATAACTGCCTAATAATGACAGTAAAAGGATATTATTGAGGTGCACATATGTGGAAATAATTTCCATTATTTGAATAGCGGGCAGCGCAGCAGGGCGTAGGAGACCGGAGGGTCGCGATATTGCGACGGGGCTAATCCTTTAAATATATTATTGTAGGATGTCGAGGCGGCCTCCGTCAGGAGCTAGGGGAGAAAATTTTTAATGTTTTCTAAATCAATACTAATGTTTGCGTCTTGTAATGAATCCGCGGTACCCTATTAAAATGTTATAATTGAGTTAATATTTGTAGTAAAATGAAACTTTTAAAAGTTGCTAATACTATAGTTCAATTTTCCTAGATATGTAATTTGAATATAGGTTCCTATTAACCTATATAAAACCTTGAAATCTATAATGTAGAAGAGAATGGGTTCGAAAAAGTCATTATGTACATATATGTTCTCTACATTGAAATCTTTTATAATTTTTTAGTGACATGACAAAAATATGCAATGAAATACGAAGCACTTAAAGATTAGGTGTTATCAAGTTATCATGCGGGGCGCGTAGGGCAAGATTAATGCGCCCATCGCCGCGAGGCCAACATCAACCTGACAGCGACTATGTTTTACCGGAAACAAAATTGCTCGAGTTACAAATAAAGTAAGGAAGATTACATTTCTATATTTTAAATATTGTAATTAAATAAAGAATTGCCAAAAATATAAAGATATTCTTTGGTACGTTGGCAAGCTTACATATAAAAAACTAAAAGGTTACCTCTTCTCTTATTTTAGTTTTTTAAGTTACAGCCCCTTTACCTCGCAAAAATATTTAAAGGTTCACAAAAGGTATAAGAAATTGCACAAATAAAATGTTTTAAAAATCTTATTAGTGTTATAAATTAACTCAGTCTCTATCATAAGGGAAAAATATTAATAAGCACTATACATTATAATAAATATTAAATACTTAGTCAATATTTTTTATAATAACAATCATTAGTTTCAACGTTCGTATAATAAACGCCACAATGAACTGTGACCGCACTATGCGAATAATAAACCTATTTTACGGTCAGCGGGAGCAGGGTTGCTAAATTGCCTTAAATTTAAATTAAACTAGAATCACAGTTTTATTAGTGTCATCAATCAAATGACGGTCCATTGGAATGGCTGCCTCTGGCTCCTTAGTGTGGGACTATAGGGCATATTTCTAAAGTAAGAGAGACCGTAATTCCGTAATTCGACTTACTTCGGATACTATTCGAAAGTCAAATAAACATGGGCTCGAATAAATGGATATGAACCAGGATTTGACACGTGCGGATTTTAGGGTTGTTAGAACATATTTTTTTCCATTATGAATGTTCGTATTTGAGGACCGTCGAATATTCCAGCTTTTAACTTTTCCGTACTCAGCTTAGAAGATGTTGTACAAATATATTTAAAACATTCTCCTTCCTTGTCCAACGCTTTGACAAACTGTTTTATCATACAATTTATAAACCAACTTAATGTGTAATGGCGGGAGTATGATTTTTTCTCTACATAACAGTGGCCCATTTAATACATTGACCAACTTACGAAATTCGTTCCATGCGTCCTCCGATGTTTCGAATAACAAAGAAAAATGCAGGAAAGCATGCGTGGTAGTAAGAAGTTTGATTTTTGCGCATGAATACGCGAAACCATTCGCAGAAAACATTTTTTTAATAATTCGTGTTCTAAACAACCGACATAAACTGTTAAGAGTTTTAAATTTATGATAAACCAAATTAAAAAAAATCTAGAGCCAATGAAATATTTTTACCCAATATATTCGCAAACAGTGTACTTAAAATATATAAATCTGCAGAAATATCCAGGGCAACAAAAAAATATATATTTTTTGTTGAGCTGTGTAATATAACGTTTTTGTGGTATATAAAATCAACTGCTCACAACGAATCACACCAACTCTTACATTTGTAACAAAGAAAATATAGAAACAGCAAAACGTCAATAAATAGAGATTATATATGATTACAAAATATATAAAACATCGAATTTGACGTTATTCATTGAAATAAACTCTCCAATAAATCCAACCGGGAGCCAAACGAGATCCAACCGATCAAAACACTCAACATTCAGTCTATCAAAACACAAGAAGGATACCGTTAGATATCTAATATTCTAGAAGCTTACCTCACGACTATACATACCACTATATATAAAATTTGCAATAAGCACCCTACGCTATTTAAATAAAGCCCAATTTACAATGACAACTAAGTGACAGCAAAACAAAGCAGCAAATAAATTTGGGATCAGAGTTCTTAATATGCATGTTCTATCGTAAGTAATAGTATTTTGCATTATATCTCTATACTGTGAAGCTAAATCTTGATCTTTATTTAGACATGACGTTGTTATTATAAGATAATTCCTTAGACTTCCATATAATATTAACCGAAAATCCAACAAAAACCTACTTAAGTTTGTTACGTTTGTATAAATATCTCATGTACAATTCTTGTTACATGAGATCTATATATTTTACAATAGTATTAAACCATAAAGATGTATAACAAATAAATCAGAAAGAGCAATTTTGTTTCAGCCGTGAAAGTTACGAAACAAATCGTGTTCGGTATATCAAAATTAACAACAACGCGACGGCAAATCCAATTCACTAAAATAAACCTAGTTTCAAAAATCGTTTACATAGAGCGTTCAAAGTTTGCTAAGTGTGATATAGCGGAAAGTAGAACGCTAGAAAAAAAGCCGTTTTGCTAAACTGTTTGTGCATCGACAGGCGACATGCACTAAAAGCATTGCAAAACATCGGCACGGGCGATCCACGTAAAATAAATAACGTTACGTGCTGCCCGCCCTGTCGACGGATGCGTAACTACACTTTTTTGTGAACACTAAAATGTTTTCGTGTCTTACTCAAATAGCTGATAGTCGGACGATAGAATAATTATGAAATGATATAAAATTTTTAATTTTCTTGCGAAATTATTTTATTATGTTTATCACTATCAAACCTTCACTGTAACGCTTCACCTGAGCGTGATAAGTTATAAATTTTAAAAAGCCGACCAGCTTTATTTCATTTACTAACGATCAATCATAAAGTAAAATTCCAGAAAATACTATATTATTTGTTTTTAATTTCATCCTGCACGGTGACAGGGTAGGCAGAGAAGCGAACATGGAAACCAAGTATAAGACACTTCCATTTTACATTTTTTGCCGAATTTGAGGTTACCATGTGGAGTGCCGGTACTCCACGCTGCACTTTGCCTCGTTACCAGAACGAAGAAATACAAATATTTAATATTTTCATACCCTCGAAAGGGGATCCAATCAACAATTATTGCTATGTATATCTACATACTAGAAATTACAACATAAGTCATCTTCAACAAAAACATTTATATAGAAAATGAATTGAATAGAATACATAAATATTTTATTTAGTTATAACATTTTATACGTGTTTGATAAAATAAAGCGATGTTTTTCATCGTCAATAAAGCTCACGCCCTACAGTTTCTGAGAAAACGCAAATGGGGCTCGTCGTCAAGCCAATCGTCCGTGAAACGACTCCTGACGTGTCTCATTCGGTACGTATCGTATCGCATTCAGTGACAGAGTATTAACCCATCGATCCCGATGCAAAAACTATTTATATGTGTATCGAAATATTGACATAAAAAACGAGGTTATGTATTACATACACTAATGAGCATTCAATTTATTTTTGACAACGTTAAAAGTTTTAGTGAAAAATATGCTCTGATATTTCTATTTTCTTATTAATTATATGGCTTCCTTTAGGATTAATAGTACAAACATTTTTTAATAGAATAAATAATATTTAGATTTTTATTTTATTTAAGACATGTTAAAAACTCATTTTGAACGAGTTAAGTTCTGTAAAAATCTGTAAAAATATTAATCTATATGCAAATTATTCTATATACAAACGATGTTCAATAGATATTTTGAAAAAAAATGCGATATATAGAATTACATTTATAAAAATGTAGCACATTTTAGACTTGTCAGTCTGAATTGAATCGTTCCGAAAATATCGCAAAATTATAAATTAACTGACTAAGTGATTGCAAATGACATTTGTAATTTGCAAGTGTGGTAAAGAAAACATTGTATTAACATATCATATTTTACGAGCCAATAAGCAGGCAATGACCCTAATGAGTGGGTAACAAAAATAATGTCGGGCGATTTATCGTTGCGCGCGCGCACAGATTTATTGAAGAGATGCGCAGACGATCGCACGTTAATCCTATCGTCAGGGTTGTCGCTGTGTACTGTGCGTATCAAATATCACAACATAATTAATATAATTTAAGAAAAAATATTTGTATGATCGATAAATAAGCCGATTTTATGTGTTTTACTGTAAAATAATTTAAACATAACATGCTTTATTGCTTTTATTATTTTTTTTATGTCAACTGCTAGAAAAGAAAAATATTTCTTTTTCTGGGCAGGTAACTACAAAACAAAATAAGCAACAAAGCAATTATCAGTTATACTTTTAAAGATCGAAGGAAGAAGAGAAACGATCATAATCTCAAATAAACATAATTTTATAAAATATTTTAAAAAACGTAAATTTTATAAAATTTCAACCCTAGTAATAAGAAGAAACAACTTTTTAAGAGCACACACTGCCTTTCTGTACAGAATACTACGACTCGAAATTAATATCGTACACTTGAAATCTACCAGGCTCATCTTGAATTTAATATGGATATGTAAAGTACTACGTTTTAATTACGAATTTAACTTGGTTCTTTAAGGGAAGACTAATATTTCGGAGATATTATTAAAAATCGTTCGGAGTAGGCAATTTTCCAAGTAAGAAATGCACATTAAAAAGTTTTTAATAAAAACATGTCCTTCCCTTGCCTTATGCTATCTTCATTAATCTTTTTAGTTTTCTTTACGTGTATAATAATTTAAAATAAAATGTGAAACTCTAATAATTGAACATCATACAAATTAACAGAAACATCTCTGAGAAAGTTTAAACAAAATTTATACATTATATACTATCAAAAATAAAAATACGACATAAGAGCCAAGTTAAATAGAGAGTAATATGTTGTTCTCGAATTTACTGACAGAATAATCTGAGATATGGGTGCTGAGGTCTGTAGGAAGTGATGACGTGGTATGTAACCAAAGCTTTTATTTAACTTTTTTTTTCATGTAATAACTTTATTCTATTACAAAATAAGTTTACTTTAAATTTAGAGTGAATAGGCAATAAGTTAGAGGTTGGATTTTATCCTGAAGGAACACAGTAACCCGGCACCTATATGAATCTCAGATTCTTTTGCCAGTTAAGTCTGGGGCAACGCTTTACAAAACATTTAACTTGCCTCTCATTTTATAAAACTTAATATATCAATCACTTATTGAGATAAATTGTTAAAATTTTATATAGGTATATGTATATTACAAGCTAATGGACATTAATTAACGTGTCAAATTCTTGCATATAGATTAAATAGTTTACGTGTCGTAAAGAACTCAAAAGTACCTTAAAATGATATGTATGTAAGCTACATTACGTATTTGAGCCTTTTTAATTTGGCTGGACACTGGTACGTTCTTGATTGCTCTTTCAGAAAACAAGAGAAATAAATGGTCGTAAACTTATTTTATACTCATGCGACATAAATGTAAGAATTTGTCGAAATAACACGTCTCAGAGCTTAACATGAACTACATTAATACCCTACATAGCGAAGAAACCGAAAAATATTCTACGAATTCTGAACATTGTGTAAATATTACAAGCTGAGTCGAACCGCAGGATCTCTAACTGGGCCTTCCAAAACTATTGACAGTGAGTGGATGCGATCACATTTAAGCTGTGGATTATGAAAAGACCAAAATAGACGCTTCAAATCCTCAAGGATTAAGAGATTCGGTGTTCCGTTCGACGGCGGCTACAAAAATATATCGAATGCACGCCGGATGCAACGATTAGTCTAAACATCACGCTTCTTAATATTGTAGTACACCTTCGTGTCTCGTATCTTTAAAATTACTATAAATTTTAATAATTAAAAAACAATGGAACAATTACTTAAATTTGCTCATTATATTGTTTATATTAACAAAAAGTTTTATTAGGTACAAGATATTTCTTTTAATATTGTACGTACATCATAATATCTATTTTTATTTAGGAAATTATATATATAATCACAAATGTAATGAAAATCAAAAAAACAAGGTACTGACCTTGCATTTAAGTAAAAAATCTACCTATACAGACTAACATAGTGAAGAAATACAAAAACGTCACTTCAATTTTATTTTCCGTTTCTTTTATTTATATCAAATAGATTTGTAACTTTACCGGCGTTCTGCTACAATAATAATAATATTAAAATTCTAAACAAAGAAAAATTAAAGTCATTATGTTACTTACTCTAACTCTTGCTTCGGTAAGGTTAGTCCACATAGCGATCTCTTCACGGGTGGACATGTCGGGGTAACGATTTCTTGCAAAAGTCGCTTCAAGTTCTTGAAGCTGTTGACTTGTGAAGTGCGTCCGTTGGCGTCTCTGACGTTTGTTCTTTTTATCACCTTTGTCATCTAAAGGTTCGTCGGGCCCCACGCCAGGAGTTGTCGACTCGGTCTTTATTGTTGGTTCAGATGTTAATGGCCGATCTACGAAAGATAACAAAATATATTTAATGTTTTAAAATGATTAATTTGTGTTTTTATTTCTATTATTCAAAAATCATAATGGCAAAATATGTTGTGTATTATTTGATGTAGGTACTTAAAATAGGGATCTTTAGGTACTCTTTACGCGATAGCTGTCAAAAAATATATGGTAAAATTAACTCGTTTTTCATTAATTTTCTTTTAAATGTGCAACCACAAAGCGTAGAATGTCAAGCTTTCATGAATATACTATTAAAATATAAAATTTATTTACCTAATATATAACTATATAACATGTCACAAATCTGTGATACGTCACTTAAAGCTAAAGCTGGTCGTAATAAACTCAAGTGTTGCCACAGGATAAAAATAATTTGAGCTTACAAATAAAAAATATTGATTCATGACCGACGGTAGCTCGCTGGTAATACGCGGGATTAGGCGCGGGCGCACCCAACTTTTACGACGCAGCTGTAAATTCGTTGTTCTCAAATCTCAATGATCGACGTCCCAGTGTAAAATGATTCATGATTTTTTTGTATATTGTCTAGTATACAAATAAATAAATAGTTACTATTAACAACAGTACGAAATAAAACTTACGACATGAATTTGGGTATTAGAATGTATACGAAAATAAGACGCCTGCCGTGGTGCAAATGCACATTCGTGCGTGGGATCCCGACGCGAATGAGTGAAAAAAAATTACATTTTTTTTTGCTGTGGTAATAAGGCAAAGCACGTCATTAAATTTCACTATTCAACACACAATGTCTCAAATTGCGCGAAAAGTGGGTAACGGAACGAAGTGTCTTAACATCAGGTTCCCTCCGCCAACCCTGCCATATATACTCTGCCGCGGGATACAGTGTAAAGCTAAATTAAAATAAAAACGACTAAAGTATAATGTTAGAATATAGTTATTATAAACTAATAGAATTTATGTTTAATGTCATGAAAAACAATACATGTAGATATTAGTAGATAAATTAATTTGACAAATTGGTGAACATATTTTAAGGGTAATTATGTTCGACCAAATGTCAGGTAAACAGAGGAACTGTGCCGAGTGCGAGGGGACAAGTGATAGGAGTTATTACATCAATACGTTACTGATAACGCGATCGCAATCAACGAATATTGGTTTAGTCGAAATCCCTGTGTCAATGAACCGCTTGCATGCTATAATTACTCTCAGGCTTAGCTCAAACTGGGTTAATGTTACATTACAGATGATGCAGGTGAAAAGATATTTAATATGTTATTACACAATTTTTGACGATAAAAAGTATTCTACTTTTTGTCATCAAAAATTGTTATTAATATCACTTTAATTAATTATATATAATACTATATTTCTAGTTTACATAAAACAGGTTTTTTTTATTTTTATTTTCAGTCGTTTCTTATTGTAAACTAAAATTTCTCCTCAAAATCAGTCTATTTTCAAGTCTATATAGAATAAGTGTTAGAAATAACCGTGTATATTAGAAATAACATTTCGAAATCTAAATAACGAAGATATATTTGCTTTTTAAAAATGTGATCTATTATTGATTTACTTTCCAGCTTCAAGCCGTCTCCCGCACGTGGCAGGATAGGCAGAGAACTTCGAAACAAAGTGTTAATAGACTCCGTCCTGCTCCCTACTTTCCACCGAATTTGAAGCATTACGTGTTTAATGCCGAAACTTAACAACGCGCTTTGCCTTGTTACAAGAGCGAAGAAATGATAATGAAAGTATGTCATTACCTCTAGTTGGATATCACAAACGGGCACAAACACAGTAGCACGCTTGTGCGGCTGCGCCATGGCAGGCCTCAAATAAGTTAAATTTCATATTATCAAAAGTTTCAAATAAAATCTTAACATTTTATATTAATTTTATTTATCCCCTTATTATAATAAATATTGAAATATTGAGCGGTCACAAATCCCGCTACGTTCAAATACGAATTTTAAACTTTATGTTAATAAGTATTTTAAAGGGTATTTTAGAGTACAGGATATTAGAGTATAAAAAGAAACAAGAAATTAAATAATATGAAAAGACTTATTTTTCTTGATACTGACTGCTTTCATTCGTAATTAACTTTAATTACATTATAATTAATAACTTAATTAATACCTAATAAGATAGTTTTCTTAGTATTCAGCTAAGTTTTCGTAGGAAAAATAAAAGATATACATGACCATGTATAATGTATATGTATAAGGAAAGTCGCTTACTTGCAAGGGAAGCTAAATTATATAATTTTAACCAAAACTGTTAAGACTTTAATTTTTGTCTTCGGTAAAACCAATAAAATAGTTAAATAAAGTTTAGCAAAAGAAGTAAATGTTACTAAACTTAAATTTAAAAAGCGTATAAAAATTTTGAACGAAGCAGGGTTCAAATCCTGCTTCGTTCAAAATTTTTATACGCTTTTTAAATTTAAGTTTAGTATTTTCTGTCCTAAGTGTGGAATAACACTTTAAAACATAGTAAAAATAAGAAGTAAATGTTATTAATATTATTTAAAACAATGACAACGATCTAATAGAAATATAAGGTTTGTAGACATGAATATTTTATATTTATTGTTAAATGTTATAACTATAAAAATAAGACAAATATATGATTACTTTACTTTTGCTATGTAAGCTTACAATAAATATTTTTGCTCAAATTATTATCTAAAAGAAGAATGCTCGTTGTTTTCTAATCAAAATCTATATGAACCCAACTCGGTTATTTATAAATGAAATTTAAACAACAGAAAACTACTTTAAAAATTCAAAACGATAAGTATGGTGAGTGATTGTAATAAACCGAGTTGTTGCCCTATTACAATCCGTTTTACGGAACAAAACACGTATACCTACTTGAAAAAGTTAAAAGAAAACAATTTAAAAAAACATAGCTTATAAAAATAATTATGTAAATATATAGAAAACAAAAACCCACCACCCAAAGTAATGCTACAAGATAAATATAAACATTTTAATTTGCTAATTGACTCAAAGAACGAGGAATGCATCAAACTTATCTTGTTTGCGGCCAGCTTTGAAACACTATCCGGCATTGATACAAGTACAACACATTAGCAAATGTTTATAATGTAAAGATGAAGTAACCATTTTGAATAATTCACAAAAATATGCATGAAAATTTGTATTAAAAAACATGGTTTTGTATATTTACCTACATAAGCATATAAGTATAATTATTAACACCAATTTTAAATGAGCATAGCAAATGAAAATCAAAATAAAAAATCAACGTGAATAATTTTCACGTCTTCCGGACGGACGGCACATTTTTATAAATATTTTGTCTCAAAAATCGGGCATATTTTTCATAAACCCATATTAATAACTGAAAGTATGTATATTAAAATAATCAATGTGATGACATAGTCGTTCGTGTATAATGAACAAGGTGGGATTAAGGTTTCAGTTTGGGCAGGAGGCTACCGCTTACATTCTAGCGCGCGATTACGATATCGATACGACGATACGGCAGATAGTGCTATCGTCGATATGCTTTGTGCGTCCGCCGCCCCATCCATCATTCAAAAACAACCTTTGCGTTGCCGACGACAAACTAAGGTAAATAGCGCAGTTAACATATGTTTCGATATCGATACACGATGCCACTTCACACCCGACACTCAATTCTGATAAGACATTTCCTTTAATGTTGCTTTCAAGTTATGTAATAAGT
Organism: Eueides isabella; assembly: GCA_019049475.1. Classification (NCBI taxonomy): domain Eukaryota; kingdom Metazoa; phylum Arthropoda; class Insecta; order Lepidoptera; family Nymphalidae; genus Eueides; species Eueides isabella. The sequence continues at coordinate 7,073,779 of CM032386.1, read as the reverse complement.
GTTACTCGATGACACTTACCTACTCAAATAGTTGTATGTATTAAGAGGTCTTATCTAAGAGTAACGATGAGTTACAACCATTTTTATAATAATGTGCGTTGCGTATTTACCGACATAATTATATATACGTGTGATTTAATACAACAGAAAAATATATTTTATAAAACGTTATTTTTAAGTTAACTAATATTTCAAGATCAATAAGTATATAATATTCTTTTTTTTTCTTTTTACTTTTCACGCTGTATCCCGCACTATGCAGGGTAGACAGAGGGAAAGGAAGTGAAACCTAGTGTTATGACACTCCTTTTTTACTTCCGTTCCCCACTTTCCGCCGAATTTGAGGCATTGCGTGTTGAGTGGCGCTTTGCCTTATTACCAGAGCGAAGAAATGTAACATTAAATATTCAAATTGAAAATATTAAATATTTCATTTCCTCGACTGGGGATCGAACCCAGAACCTGTCGGTTACAGTCAAGAGTGTGACTGTCTTGTGCCGCTGCGCCACGACAGGCGCAGCGGCACAAGAGTGTGACTTATTAAAATATTCATATTAAAACGTACTATTAATAATAGTTGTGTCCTTATTAAAATATTCATATTAAAACGTACTATTAATAATAAATGGGTGTAATGTGGAATTGGTATAATAAATAATATTATAATAATATATGGTTTTATAAATTAACTTACTGTCGTCTGTTAGCTTACGGTCGCGGCGAGGTCTAGGCGGTGCATACAATGATTGCTCTACCCCAGAGCCACCTGACGCCAGCGATGAGTGTCCACTATCTCTGAATTCACCAGTTTCAGCCCATACTGCAATCAAATTTCATAAATAAGTAAACACATCGGTAACATATAGGTTTAAAAAAGTATGTCATGAAATTGTTAATTACATAGGTACATAAATACAATTAAATAATAATTTAACGTATCGACTAAAAATTACAATTGAAAGAATTGCAGGAAATAGACAATACAATAAATGTGTGTAAAAAGACACAGTTTTTTCTAAATTCATAAAAAAAACCAAAATATTTCCTTAATAAGGTTGACATAGATTGTTTAAATAATGAAATATTATGTGTTTCTTACTAAGTGCCACCCTTTATTCTGCACAGGCAGGGTCGGCAGAGGGAACTTTCAATTAAATAAATGTATATATATTTGAAAAATACATAAATATATTTATAACTTCTTTCATACTAGACTTTTATTTTTACTTTTTTTTATTCACAAAGATTTCATTTTGTATTCACGTTGGTTACACAATACAACGGCACAATTCCCCAGTTACATTTGATTTCATCAATTGTATTTTTCTTTCAAATGTTAATCTTATAGCAAACATCTTTATAGTGACAGCATAATTCCATTGTTTTGGGAAAAGTCACGAACTGACGATCGACAACATTGAACACTGCTCATAATTAAAATACAAAATGTAATGTAAACTGACAACTGCGACTTTCTGATGCGAACTTTTTGAGACAGAATCTTTGAAGCCTCTACTAATTTAAAATTAATTGGACAGATGTTGAACACGCTATTATTTTTCAAAAGTATTGCATCTGCCAAAACCACAAATTTGTAAACAATTGTATCTTCATTGTTTGTCAGCTCAATTTAAGAAAAGTCTTTTATATACTTTACTATTTTATAACTACGCAAAATTGTGGATAGTTAAGCATTAAATGATTTACAATTAATTATTATTATTTACAATCAATTATTTATTTTGAAATTCAAGATTTTTTTTCTTACAATTGTTTCACATTACCTACATGCATACATATGTAGATAAGCTACATTTGTTAGCAATACTGATCTTAGTCATGGATCTTAGTCATTTTTCATCAACAAACATAGTGAATAGTATTTTTCACCATTAGAATGTTATATGAGTACGTGTAATTATAAAAAACAAACTATAACGGATAGTGTTAATTGCCCCACATCTTATCACATCACAACTAGAACAAACGTCGGATCGCACAAACGTACAGACGACGCGTTCAAATAAATTTTATGTTTGCTGGTTTGATAACGACTGATAAGGGCCTTCATTGTTTTATTGGAGTTGTAAAATGACTTGGTTACAACCAACTTACATTCGTTAACAAAAGTGATTAAAATTTTATTCTTGGTTTAGCTACATATTGTTAATACTCTATTAGAAATTGGAATTAGAAATACAGTAAATTGTATATGTTAATCTAAAAATTATGATTATTATGTATTAATTAAAATACTTTTTTAGTAGGTACTAAATGATAAATTTACATGATTAAAAGTTTAATTAAAGAATGACAGTGAAAGTAATTATAAGGAAAACAGTGTTAACAAACTCTATTGTAACTCGACTCATTAAATTTTACCAAAAGTTAAAATAATCAACGAATTAATATTTTTTATAAAACAAAAGAAGGGTAAATGTAACTATATAGAGCGGTACCTATCTATAATAGAAATCAAAAAATATACGGTCTATTAAAAGTTCAAAACAGTAAGTCAATTCAAGCGAGAAGTGCTAAGCACATTTATATAACAAGTCTCTGATTAAGCGCTTAAAACTGGCGAAATTATTTTTTATAATTTCATTGACAGTAAAAAATCTCGATAACAACGTTAAATATCTTATGAAATTCATCGCGACTGTACTGATTTGTTTAAAGTACGTTGTTATTAGATACACATATAAAGCTCACTATAGCATATTGCAAGCGATTTGCGGTATTTATATATTTATAATATATAATTTTAATTATTTATATATTTTTAATATATAAGAATATTATAATTATAACCGGATAGAGATAATTTTTATTTTCTTTTTTTAATTTTGTATATAGAATATATAACAAGCAAAAAGATACAAAAAACTATAAGTGTTCAATATAATTATATAGTGCACAGCTGTGGTAATCTTTTAAGCAATCATGGCACAGTAGAACTTCTAGGAGTTCCATCACCAAACTGGAAAAAAAATAAATTTAATTTCTTTATAAAGTATCTTGAAATTTTGGTGGAAGGAGAAGGCTTAATATTTACCTTTCATTTTATGCTAGCGATTTGCCTGCGGCTTCACCCGTTTGCACTACACTATTTTATCTACTAATCTCAATTACTTTCTTGTTTTAATAACATTATCATTTTTAACACAATATCTGTACATTTATGACTAAAATTTCAGCCAAATGAATAAAAGTTTTGTAGCAATTTTGTTAAACTGATGAAATTAATGTAACTTTTTTTTATTTTTAACTGATTTAAATAAAAGAAACACAAAATTTTGAGGAAAAGTTGCCAAAATATAACTGTTTTTACAGTATAAATCTGAAAGTAGCGCGTTCAAGCGATCAGAAAAACAAACAAAAAATCAATATTTTGAGCTCTATTACATTAATAAACGTCCCCCATTAGATTTTTTTACATATCTTTCATGTACATACAGTGATCAATATAGATTTATTATAATATTACTTATTACTACTATTACAGATTTATTATAACAGTGAATAAGTATAGATTACATATTCACTGTTCTCTACCTCATATCTTCAAATTCAACGCTGTTATAAATCGTTAAGCTAAAAGTGTAAAAAGCATGAACAGAAATGTTGTATTTACTAACGGCAGATAGCCTCGCAGCAAACATAGATAAGTACTTTTAATTTATGATCTTGGCCCTGAATGCTAGACGTGGAATTTTAATAAAACCGAAAAATTTACATCTAAGTATATTCTTTCGAGATTTATTTAGTAAATTTAAAACGTATGAATATTTGGCCCTAAAAGGTTGAACCATATATCGTAATCAATAATTTGCAAAGCGATTATTTTGTAAACAAGAAAATGTGTTGTAGTAGAACAAAACTATGTTCTTTATAATATATAGTCTGTCTGTTAAATATGAAAATAATCTCTTCGAGCCAGATTTGCTAATCTTTAGATTGAAAAGATTAAATTCATAATTCTATTATATTCATGGTCGCAACAAAATGATTATTTTTCTATATTATTATAAACTAGTGAGCTGAAATTTGATTCGTCCGCTTATAATAAAAGTTATTCTTATGGTATAGCTAAATTACACATACATATGTTAACATAAATTCAGGCCATAATTTAACGCTTTCAATTATGAGTTATAATATTATAGCTTTATCTAACTTCGTTCGTTCAGTATTTTTTGTGTGAAAGTGGAACAAACGTCCATTTTCACAAACTTATAATGTGTAAGTTTGTGAATATATATATAATATTATTATTAAGTAAGATGATGCTCATGATCAATTTTGATTCAGTGATTCAGTGATTCACTAGACTGATTAACAATAGCCAATAAATTATAGCGACTGTTGGGCTCACGTAAACAAGAACTATCGAATATTGCTGTAGCAGTGAGATATCTCATTTAGATTATAATAACTCTGTACTAGGTGTTGACAGCATGACGATGTAACAAATGTGTACGCTTAAGTGTTATAAATAAATATATGTATAAGAGATATATCATGTATATTTTGCTGTGGCAACTAACATTGTGGTATTTTTTGTTATTTATTTTGGTCAATGATCTTGGTGATTTATATTAGTATTTTTTTCTTCTAGCTTCAAACTGTATTCTCTACATCGCTGTGCTAGCAGAAGGAACTTAGGAACCTAGTGTTAGGACACTCCGTTCTGTTTCCCAATTTAAACCAAATTTGAGGCTTGGTGAGCTAGGTGGCGGAACTCAACGCCGCACTTTGCCATGTTTTTAAAGCAAAAAATGAAAATAATAAATATTTAATTTTCCAACTGGGGATTGAACCTATCACCTGTCGCGTTTACAGACGAACGCTTGCGCCCCAGCGCCACGACAGGCCTCATGTAACAGAATTAGTATCTTAAAGCTAAATAAAATGAAGTGTATTTAGACAAATGTAAACCTAGCAACGCTAAACCTAGCTACGGTTGTATACATCTATATTATGATTATCCATTTTAACACAGACGTACTTCGTCGATTTTTCTTAACTTAACTCACAATTATACTTTGTTTTTGTTATCTTTTTTTTATTTTCATTATATTTTTTATATTGTATATATTCTAAAGTAGTATTTGTTGATTATGTTGTTTATAATTTGTAAGTTGTTTTTAATATATCTCTATATGCTTAGAAATGTGCAGTGGTCACATAAGGTACACGAAAAAAAAAGTATTTTGTTATAGATTAAAAAAAAATCTTAATATTATCCAAAAATAAAAATAGTGACAATAATTCATATGGATTTTTATATAGTGTAATTATACTACTACGTAGACAATAGTGATCCTTTTGTGTTTAAGGATCTCTAAACTAAATAAAAGGAACGTTTGTTTTGAACAAACAAGTGTCGGAAGTGCCTGCCCTTCCGCATCAGGATTATGGCATTAAGCAGACACCGGCTCGGTGGTCCACTGGACTGAGATTAACAGCTATTTGTTTCAATCTCATTTAGATAAGTAGGCCTGTTTGATTTGATTGTAATGGGCTTTCGAGGCAGGTTGATTTAAGTGCACTAGAGTACATAGGACACACACTGTGTGCCATAGTCGGATACAATTAATGTTTCATTAAAGTTTCATCATTTAAAGTAACAAAATCCAAAAGTGCTAACGGTGGATGTATTAAAAATATTTTGAATTTGATTTTTGGATTAAAATAAAAGATATCTATGTTCTACATACTAAATTATCTTTCTTACATTATTTTTGTTGACAAAACTCTGTCACGTTTCTTTCTACCTCCTACAAAATAAAAGATGATGGTACTACTATGAAATTTATTACGTCAACATTTACCTACATTTAAAGTTAAATGAAGCTTTTCGACGCATATTCGACCTAAAAATTTATGTTAGTAATAAATAGATAGACAATTGTATTTATTTTGTTTCGTTACTCATACATGAAAACCAAAACTACTTGCAAAAGTTGATTTTCTTTCAACGACTAAACATATTTACTTGAATTTTTACTAAATCAATCTCGGTGAAATGTAGTCTTTATAAATAACTAAATCAAAATTGATTCACCCGTTTGGGAACTACGATGCCACAATGGTTAAATATGAATGTCGAACAAAATATATATATTGATCATTGGCTACAAATGGCGTTGAAAAAAAAGCGTAATGTCTCAAATTCGGCGTGTGGGGAACGGAGCGGAGTTTCTTAACATTAGGTTCCTAAGTTTCTCTGCCTATCCTGCCATGTGCGCGCTACAAAGTAAAGACGAAAGAAAAAAAATATATTAATTAATATAAATAACAGTCATCAGAACATTACATACTTATGCTTATACAAAGTTATAAACAGACATAAAAATCCGAATCATAAAAATCGTACACCTAAGTAATAACACTTGTATACGATAAAGATATCGAATGCTACTGATTAGTTTACGGTAGGCACGTCTCAACGGTACCTGTGCGATATCTGCGCGACCAATGATATCGCAGCGCAAATTATCGCCCAAATTAATGGCGTGTGAGTTATAAATGGCCGGCGGATTAGGGTCGATCCATTTTATTCCTATTTTACCTACTGGAAAGAGCCTTCATTGAAAACGAACACAAATTCGCGGGAGCATCCGCTAATTCTCCTTCGTTCCCGTGCATTGCTCCATATGCCTCTTTCGCTCTGACAACCTTTACGAGATGTAATTCATCATCATTTTACGGTTTGATGATTCTACATCCAAACTAAAGGATCTCTATTTTGATATAAATTTTGTTTTGATCGTAATTAAGTATAAGTAGAGATATGAAAGAAAAGTACATTAAGATAGACTTTATATATAGCTAGGTAAGCTAGCTTTATGAAGATCTGTTTATCTTGTAGTAACTTTTTTGAAAAAGTAACAAGACATTGTTTGAAAGTCTTCAGACATGCTCAATTAGTATTCCAAATAGCCGCCAACATATCGTACACATAAATGTAAAGAGTGGACGGTTTGGGAGGCACGAACCTCGCATTACTTAGGCTCTGCAAACTTTTGCATTTCCAACTTGAATCTTAACATGTTTAATATAAGTACCACAGTTGCTGGAGATACTTTGAGAGCTCGCATCAAACTCGGTTTCTATTTCACCCAAGCAATAACCGTCTTACTGCTCCGGCTAGTAGGTTCAAAGTGATGAAGTCGCACCAATCGGAAACGAGTGCGGGACTTTGAGGCTTAGAGTAATTGTAATAAAGCGGAGTGCACCAGTTATGGGACGTGAGAGGTTCTAGACCAAATCCCAAGTAAGCTGTAACTTCCTTTTGGATTTTCGGAAGCCATTTATCAGTCTGATGTGGACGCCTGGAAATTTTTCATGTTTCGTTATTTTAGAGAGACTCGACGTATACAATTGGTGAGTTTGGAATAATGCGTGTCTAATAATGCACCAGCGGCACTTCAAGGTCGTTTATTATACTTAAATGTATTTTATTTTAATACGAATTGAGTGATTATTTACCGTTATTTTTTTTTATGGATAAGACAGGGCAAACGAGCGTACGGGTCACCTGGTGGTAAGTGATCACCCACGGGCCCGTGTAGCACCAGAGGAGCTACAGGAGGGTTGCCCGTCTTTAAGGTGGATGGGATGGGAACCGGGGCTCGGCAATGCGAAACGCAGTGGCCGAAGTCACTTTTTAACGCCGGTTTTAAATGCCGGGGGTGGTAATGGTCCGGTCGAGTCTGCCCATGCGTGTTGCCATTTCTGACAACGTGACTCTCCCACACGTACTTTAGTCGTTTCTTACGAGACCATCAGTACCAGGGTGATCCTATTCTAAGCCGGAATCACACGGCGAAAATTAATATTTCAAATATAACAACAAATTTAATAGATATTAGTGTTTATGAGTTGGTTTTATATAATGTGTTATTCACCAAGGGGAAATAGTTTGTCCCAGTGCGCGCATTACGCTGATAAATCAAGTGTAACCCTTCTGCCACCGCAAGCAAATTACCGACCACCTGAGACTTGTAAAAATGTCCCACAAAATAACTTGTAGTTGTAAATTGCGGTACTCATAGTAGGGGAAATGAATTAAGTTCTTTTTCTGAACAAATGTAATAATTTAATATGTGAATGTAGGCCATTCTATAAAGTAAATTTATAATAATAATATCTAATGATAAAAGTATGTTTCAGCTTTCCCCGTGCGGTTTCGCTTGCTTGCAGTGAAAGTATGAAAAATAGGTTAAGCATTTAAGAAATTGTTTGTTTGTGCTTTGTTATTGCGTAAATAGCCAAATGAATCAACTCGGTTAGGACATTTAAGTTTGATTTATATGTATATGTATAGATAGCTCATAATTTCAGTTCTTTTGAGGCTTTCATAAAAGGAAATGTACTGAGTTTATACAATATTTTTTAATTACATATTTGACCACTATTTAGGTGCACGGTAGGTATACACGCTATACGGCCCGTTCTCTAACTTGAAATATGATGTCGCGAAAATTCCGCGATAAAAAGTGTGCTATATGTTGCTTAAAAATCCTTTAATATTTCAGTGTTAGTCCTATAGGATTCGGTACAGCTGTACCGGACATGAGCCCAGACAAATAGAAAGACAGACACACAAATATTTGTTTTTTTTGTTTATATTATGTTGTGTCACAGACAGACACTCAATTTTTTTTATATGCATATGTATAAACATATGTTTGTTATAGATCCATAAATGTATAGACAACAACTTATTATAATTAGTTGTTTATTTATTAATTTGTATCTATCTAATTAAAGAAAATGTGTTTCCTGTTTCTAGCTTAAAGTATTAACTAGTTTACTGTCGATATGCATAAAATGTATTATTTAGTAATAAGAGAAAACGGCCAACACTATTTACCACATATGACACAAGGATTATAAACAAGATGTACGTAGACGTTCTTAACTTTCAATACAATAAGGATTAAGTGGCGAAACTTAATGCAGTTCTTTCTTTTTTTAAGTAATTATTGAATAGGTTAGTGTATGTAATCACACAACAAACTGCCTGAATCTACACAATCAATTGTTACGAAATTTCTAATGCTTCTCGTTTCGTTCGTTCGTTTTCGATTCGTAAATTTATTAACTATTAAACGACTACTTAAGGCAAGTTCATTATATAATTCGATATATTTTACCCCAAATAACAAAGAAAAATATTTAAGAATATTTGAGAAATAAAGGGGACATGAAATAGGCAGCTAAAAGACTAGGGTGAGAATATTCCGGAGGTAATCACTGGTCCCATATGGACACAAATTACTTTTTCTATGGTTTCCCTTTTGATGACAGACGGAATGGGGTGCAGTGATACGTTGGATTTTGGCAATAATACCATTATACTTATATGATAAACAATAAGATGATGTGACTTGATTTCCAGTCTTAATTTTTACTTTTGTAAATTACACAAAAAGTTTGACAGATACTAATATATTCAATTAAACGATAACAAATAAAAAGTCGATGATTTTGCTAAGCTTCATCGAACGTTTTTTTTTATGTTTTAATAGTCATTTTAGTATAATGAAAGACACATAAGACAAAAGAAAATATTTTTTTGTCTTATTTTTTTCTCTTAACATTAAATTGATTTATATTCATCCAACAGATGAAAGTGCAAACATTTGAATCTGACATATGTCGTTTCGTTAGTAACCGCGGTTTGGGGTGGCGTAAATGACGCCGTTCTGTATATTTTCAATTTGCATAAATATTAGTGCACGCTGTAATATCATAAATATATTAGTGTGGTGATACAGATTTTATGGTGATTACAAAATTATACTAGCTTATTCGGAGGGCGAAAACTGTCGCTATTATTTTTATTTTTGCCTAGTTATTGCTCTCAATTATATTAAATCAATATGATTTAATATAATCGACATTAAAAACAAATACCTATTAAAATTACTTAAATATATACAATATACAATAATTTACTATATTAATTTATATGTTATATGTGTTTAAATAATTTAACTATTTATACTCAACGTCACTTAGGTGTACGTATAGAATTAATATTATAGATTATTGTATACCGTGTATAGATATATAGATTTTTGTGGCTTATATACAAGGAAACATGTATATCAATTCTATAAGGTTTACCTAATGCATAATATTGTAAAGTCATAACACTATAATTATGAGGCGGGTCGTGGAGACCGCGTCTCACAAAGCGACGTCATCCGCTATTGTTGTGCACTGTCATATATCACGTGACATGTCAGCGTGTTTTATACAAACGCCTCGTCAGTTTTACATATTAGATTCATTACAGCCCTCTTTTACAGAAAACTTATGGTTCTGTTTAAATATTGCTCCTTGTCGATGATTATTCAATTTAGCATTAGTTCTGTAATTTACCGTGAATAATAAGAGAATATATTAGCAAAACGTATGATCGACGTAAAGTAGGAAAGGCACAGATAACTAAGTGTTAACCTTAGACAACCTATTCTCTGGTTGCCGCTCAATCAGTAACCATATGTTATAATCGACGCAACTTATCGCCGCACTACCATACCTTAAATAAATTTAAAATATTTTAAACATAATAATTTAACAAACTAACAAACGTACAATCATGGCACGTTAGGTCAACTATTTATACCCAACGTACTCAATCTCTAAACTGTCTCTATCAACATGATTGTAAATAGCAATAAATAGATGAAAACTTCAAATGTTTAATTTTTTTAAGTACTTATTACAATAAAGTTTATAGTAAATTAATTAGGAAATTAGTTAACATAAAGTTTCTTATTTTTATATATTAAAGTTTTATGAATTAGTTCTTTATTATACAATTATAATTTTAAAAAAGTTTCAACAGGCACTTATATTTTCTTAAAATTATATTTTTTTAAATAAAACAATCAAATCTCTTAGTGATAAATTATTTTAACAATAGACAAATTTCTATAATTTCTTTCATATAAATAATAAAATAGGGTACCTTCAATTGTGTTTATGTTTACGTATGTTTCACATTGTGCAGTATTTGGCCATCATAGCCCATTATATCCTTATTTGTTCTAGATCTTTTGTTGTGGCGAGGGTGACTGAGCAATGTTCAGACAACAATTTGTCATAAAATAAAAAGATTTATTATCCTATGTGTGCAATACGCAGCTACTCTTTAACAACCGTTATTGTGCCCTTTTATAGCAACGAATAAAATGGGTGCGAGAAAAGTAATATTATACAAAAGATATGGACATTGTTTTGAAAATGTATTACCGTCAGAGCTAATAAAATGGGAAAATGTTAAATTTATATGTCGCTAAAATAGGGTTGAAATATTTACGATGAGTTCAATTTTAATACATTTACCAAATACAGCTTTAATCAATAAACAATGTTATTAAGGTGGTCACTTATATCAATGTTATTTGAACCGCATATTAATTATCTTTTATGTCATTACAATATTATTAAAGAGGAATATTGTTAGATGAAGATTTCTGACCACACGACAGATGGGCAGCAGTGCAAGGGTTAGGTCTACATCTGTCGGATACTATCAATCATTCTACCGCAAATATTGTCTATACTGTTGACTTATTATTTGTCAATAGCTGTCAAATCCCAACTCTCATTGACTTTTGATTTGTACACTGCGTTTCCGTAATGGGAGATCATTTTAAACAATGTTTACGATATAAATTTTATTCTTAAGTTATAGTGTTAAACTGTTACCTATTAAACAAATTTCTATGAAAAACAAAAAAAACAGCTTTAAAAAAACTATCAGCATACATACAATATAACTATTGGTATTATTAAGGCAATTACAATTTCGAAAATTAATTTGCATTTCCTATTATATTATATGATCTCATCAGAAATAAAACCTTTAACATTTAAAAGGAGAGCCAAGTTAGATTTTGAGTAAGGCAACGTGTGAAGTAGAAAACGTTGCATTACTCAACATCTAACTTTGCGCTCTCTTTTAACATTTATATTTCTGATGAGAAACTCTCCATCATAGACTCCGGATATATTCAAGCTCTAAATTATGTATATTTTACACTTTCAAATGGTATAAAAATGTAAGAGTACGTAGTTACGTACTTCTACATTTATTTAAATATATGCATCTCATCTCTCTCATCAGTATAACTATACTGATGCTTATATTTTCATTCTCTAATTGTTCGTAAGCATCATTAGTAGCATTGTGCTACACCTCATACTATTTCAGCAAAAACACCGATAAACATGTGCTTATACTATTAAACTTTGTCATCGGCAATTAGTAAAGGAGCGTTTAAAAATTTATAGACCTACCTCTAAGCCATGTGACACTCATTCGAAACGGCTGTTAACAAATTAAACCGATTTGTTCTGTTATTCTAATAGGGCAATGGGAAGCGGCCGTCAAGCGTATTTTGACAAAATTTATTACAACCACGCCTTCTTCGAAGTTTTTTAGGATAGCGGGCGACGCGACATCTGTCGTACAGAAAGCAGTCACGCCCTACACGTAAGGGAAATTTTGAAAATATTGACATTGATATAGACTGTTTTTTGTATAAGTAACATCTTGAGCATGTAATTCTACTAATATGACACGCGCATCTTTGATCATTTTTTGTCAGTTATGGTGTGGTTTATTACTGTTATGCATCGTCTACATTTAGCGATTTTTAACTTTTATATCATTGATATTTTACATACAAAAGAAAGATACTTATTTAGAAAACTTATCAAAATTTATACACACTTAAATCTTCATAAAGAGATACTAACAACATATATAAATTGTAACAAACGTATAAGAATTTCGACGTAGCTTGATGAAAATATATAAATGACTTAGTGGTCAGGGCGCTTGGGTGGTTTCCAAGCGCCACGGGTTCAAATCCTACAATGTATAAATTGGTATAGGTACGTTATCTAAATAAAAACCAAAGTCAAAAATCGTAATACAATTTATTGAGCATGATGTTTGAAACAATAGGACAAGGGCGGCATGAAAAATACCGATTAATAGGCAGAGGGAACCTGTGAACATAGTGTTAAGATACTTCTGTTTGTTTTTTCTGCTGAATTGGAGCACTGCGTTTAGTGGCAAAACTTAACGCTACGCTTTGCCTCGGTACCAGAGCAAGGAAAATGAAAATATTAAATATTTGGAGTAAGAATTTCGGCATCTACCACCGAAAAATGTACATTTGATTTATTTAAGATAAATATAATTTGATTAATATAAGATAAATATACATTATTAAGGGTTGCCTAATTTTAGAGCATGAACAAATAAAACATGCGCCTACAGCCCTACACGCTTCAAAGCGTAGCGACATTGCACCGGTACCCTGGTGCTAAATTCCCATGTCGCTGATCACGCTACCTTTTTTTTTCACGCAAAAACTCTGTAGTAACGACGGTTCATAGCAGACAGTGTGGCACCAATTTTTTCCGTCATTTTTTCTCCTAATAAATCACGATGTCGAAACGATTTTGTTAACTGAGAGTAATTACTAATAAGTAATAATAATAACTAAATTTTATGTAATAAAATGGCAAATGTTCTTAACATATAAATCTTAAAATGCTAAAAAATATTTTTCTTATAGCTAATAGAAACTGTGCTGAAAATAGTTTAAAATAACACACACCTTACATCTCAAAATATAATAAAAAGGCCAAATATTAAATGCAGCATCATACGACAACTGTCGGTCAGATTCGGGACGTCGAGATAAACTTTACAATCTGAGCCGGGACACGAACTACGAGTAACAGAACAAATATTTGTACCGGATAAGACTCACACTCGCTTTATAATTCACTATGTCTTTATGATAGCTTAGTTTATGGACCGCCCTAAAATATAATTATCTCAAAAACAATCAACATACATTTTATTAATTTAAAATAATGTTAAGGAATTCGTTGAAAAAAACATATAAAATTATTTACTTTTTGCTATTGTTGATAAGAAATCCTTTACTCTCAACACAATTAGTTACCCAATTTTTTCCTTGAACCTAATAAGAAATGGGGTTAACGCTAAGGTGAAAAATCCACAAAATCAACGAAGGCTTTAGCAAGATTTCGCAAAACCTGCTCAATTTAAAATTAAAGCCACGAAACGTGTTTTTCGCGTATTTTATAAAAATCGCGGGATGTAAGAACAATCTTCGACGATAAGCTCAAGCCAATATCATACGATAAATCGATTACATTTTATAAATCTATTTAAAAAGGACCTCTGTTTTTATGTTCAAATAATTTGTGTCGTATAATTGGTACTTAAAGTTAAAATTAGACTGTAACACATTTTTATACTTATCTCTTTTTGTCATAAATTACATTTTTATTTTTTAATTTATCAACGAAAAAATGTCTTTTTTCTCAACGAAAAAATGGTAAAAAAAACAAACTTGACATTACATTGAGTAACGACAGCAATTGACTAATGAACTTAACATACAATAGCAGTTTAATAAATAAAATGCAGTCTTTTTAATCCCCCATTTAAATTCAATGCCAAGCAAGTGCAGGACTAATCATCACAATATAATGCTTCGCTGAATTAAGGGGAGCTTTTTGTGGCGCGACTGCGATAAGGCTACTATTTTATATAAAAACAGTATAAAACGAAAGGGATGGACAACATAGTCGATTCATTTGGATTGACTTTAAATGATTGCCTTTTTTGTTCGACGGTGATGGATTGCGAATCATTTTGCTTACGCCAGTTTCACGTGTGTTAAACTGTCTTTGTATTTTGCTATAAAAATGTAACTAATAAAATACTTAAATAATTCCCTAATTTTTTACCGATATTAGTATTTTACACTGAGTAAATCGTATATATTCTATAAGCGTTTAAGTAAAAATAATTGTTCTTGTATAAAATTAAAATGTATGATATCTAAACAATACTAAGCTTTTGTGAAAAAAATATGAATATCTTTTAGTGTATTGTAATTCGTAAATGTATATGTATAAAAAATATGTAATTTCCAATATGAAATATATGTAACGTCGCAATTGACAACTATATAAATGACCATGTTGTTATTTGTTGGTTAATTAGTTTCACAATAAATGAATTCAGCTACCCATAAGAGGCCCATAAGTAAAATATCTATGTCCATCTCAGTTTATTTCATAATAATAATAGAAAAAAAGCATAGCTACTATTATATTTGTATTTAATAAATGTAATGCTTATTTTAATGTATCTAATACTCAAGTGGAGTACACGTTCGTCGTGAACATTATAATACTAATTGCGTAACTAAACGGCAGGGGCGCGTAATCCGATATTGATGCGTTTGTAAAAACTATCCGATCCTCGCCCTCTCTCCCTATTTTGTCACTGAATAATTCATCAAACAGGTGCATGATGGGCTAATTTGTTGCTTTTTATATTTAAGTTGTGTTTTTATATAATAAAGATATTTATATAAAAAGAGATTTGGTGTGTAATTCATAAAAAATATAGCATATTTAACTAAACAAGTTTTTTTAGGACCGTCATTTTTTATTTGAGGTTATAACATCGTTAACTACAATTTTAATAACAAGCATCTTTGCTCTAAATGAAATTTTTCAGAAAAAGGAACTTGAATTGAGTTGGCATTTATAAGAAGGTATAGTCAGAAGTAAAGTATATAAGAAATTAAAAATAGGATTTTTTTAATAAAAGTGTTAGTGCAAGTCGGACA
Organism: Eueides isabella; assembly: GCA_019049475.1. Classification (NCBI taxonomy): domain Eukaryota; kingdom Metazoa; phylum Arthropoda; class Insecta; order Lepidoptera; family Nymphalidae; genus Eueides; species Eueides isabella. The sequence goes on along the minus strand of CM032386.1, from coordinate 7,058,060 downwards.
CGAACTCGGACAGAAAGGTTATCGTAGTATGGAGTACCTATGAATAGAAAGTAATTTATACTTATAATAAATCTGTAATTGATCACTGTACATGAAAGATATATTTAACGAAATCCAATAAAACGTTATTAAAAAACCGAAAATAGTAATTTTTACATTTTTTGCCTGTTTATTTGTTTCTCTGTGTGTTTGTACGCGGTTATCTCAGAAACGGCTAGCCAGATTTGAATGCAGTTTTTACAATTATATACAATTATATATTTTGGCAATTTTCCTTCAACATTTTGAGTTTGTTTTATTTAAAGCGGTTGATAAAAAAAAAGTTCAATTTAAAATATTTAGGTAGTAATAGAAAATTGATACATATTTTTTATTTATATAGGTCAAATTTACATATTCAATGTATAGATATTGTTTTAAAAATGACAATTTTATTAGAGTAAAAACACTAAAACGAAAGTAAAAACTCTAAAACGTTACAAAACAAATCCAAATAATTGAATATTTTTTATTTTCTGTAAAACAACCAAGTATGACCTATACATTGTTGCTGATCATTACATTTTTATTTTGTAGAATAAAATTTGTCTCATTGAAGATAATGAAGCGTAGCGGGATGTGGGTATATCATAACTGTATACAAAATTAGAGCTTATTCACCTCCAACCCCAAATGTCACACGATTTTATGCTGCTCTTATGTGTTTGTTATTGGTTTTGTCTTATACCTCGTCAATATGACGAGTAGCACAATTTATATTTTGTGAATGGAAATAAATTTAAATATATTTCTATTTTGAAATATTGATCAAAAGAAAGTAACAATATCGATAAGAGATCTAGCTTCTAAATTTACGCAATCAAATATTACCGTTTATTTAAACTTTTGCTGCATATAATATATAAACACGTCGTGTAATCAAAAAATATTAATACTTTTAATACAAATAAAGGAACAAATTTAAAAAGTGAAAATTTATAAGTATCTGACAATAAATAATAATTACAAAATACTTGTAAATTATATCTCAAAAAAAAGATTACTTAAATATACAGTTCTACAGATACACTAGTAAGCTAACAAATTTAGATTTATTTAACTTTATGGGTTTTACCTACCATTTATATACAATTTTGCAATTGGTACCAACGAAACCCTTAGTGAGCGAGTTCACTCGGACTTGAACGGATTTTTTATATAACTATAAATAGGTACTTTTTAAAATATTTTTCTTCATTTAGCTAATAGTAATTTGATAATAATAAAGCTTAAAAATCTTCTTTGACGAATACAGATTATATTAAGACTGGATATATCATAAAATAACCATTATTAAATTAAAAGATAAAAAAAAAAAATTCAAAACAGTGAGTTAGTAATTGAAAAATGAAAGGGATAATTAGAAAACTACATTAACAGTGTTTACACATAATTTCTACTTAAATAATAAGTATACATAACTTAAAAATAATACTTTGTAATAATTAAAACAAATTTTAAAAATACTTACATTTTAATTTCTCTAACGGCTCATGATGAAGAGGTGGAGCATGGTGTAAAGGTGTATGCTGTGGCTCATGGTGCAAAGGCGCCATCAGACTCGATATTGCAGAGCCCACGGAAGCTGCGACTGACTCGTGAAGGTGACCACCCCCATGAAGCTCTAGTTCACTCAGACACAACCCGTTTTCGCCCAGCGGCTCCATACCGGCCGCCAGCGCTTCTTTGTACACGCGGAGGTGAATGGTGATGCCTTCTCTTTACGCTGGGTGAACGAGTCGCAGCGGCGACTGAGGTAGTCTGGTTAGGCGTGACGCATGCTTCGGTAAACCTATAACGAAATTTTTGGCGTTAATATGATAGTTGCTGTGAAAAAAATATTTTTTCATTGAACTGAGTCAATTACTTTTATTATATTTACAACAAAATTAGTTTTCAGAGCGCTGCTTGTACGTAACTTGATAAATAAGATTTTATTTCATTTGTATCTCAAAGTGAGTCGAAATTCCATTTTATAGTATTTGGATTGCGTATTAGGTATTTGTTAGAATATTTTTGTGTCAAAATATAGAAATTGTCGTTATGCCTTTTGGCAAAAAAATCTGAACATAACACCGCATTAATGAATTATTCAAATATATGTACTTTTCCATGTACCAAATGAGATTGTTCAACGTAAACATAAACCGCCACTTATGTCATTCACTATTATCCTACATCCTATAATTCAGTTAAAAACATCATCAATCGCATAATCATATCATAGTAGGTACTCTCTTATTAAATCACATATTACCACTTTTCTAGTTCTTGTCCCTTTTTATAAATTATTGTTACATTTTGAAAAACTTGCACATACTCGTATAATTAATTATTTTGCCCATTGCCTAGTATCTGAGTAGCAATATTTATTGTTAAATTTGCTATTGTAAAATGTAAAACGTACATGCAACTTGAGAGCACGCTCGCTTGTAATAAAAAGTCGTGCTCAACGTAACCACATTATAAATACATGATATAAATAAATACTTCCTTACGTCGAGCATTAAATAAAATTGCGCTCAGTAAATCTTAATCAAACTACACTTAGATAAAGAAATCTTTATATAACTTAGCTTCATGCTGTATCCCGCACAAGGCAGGGTAGGCAGGGGATGCTTGGGAACCTTGGGTTAAATCACTCCGTTCGGTAATCGGCTTGCGTGTTAAGTGGCGGAACTCAACTCTGCGCTTTGCCTTATTACCAGAGAAAAAATGAGAACCATAAATATTTAAATTAAAAATATAAAATACTTTATTTCTTTGAGTGGGAATCGAACACACAACCTGTCGCTTGTACAATTACACGCTTGTGACCCGCTAACGCTACGCTACGCTACGTCAGGCCTCAAAACTACACTTACTAGAAATATATAATTTGTATATGTAGATATATATCCCTACAACATAGCAAAACAACCATTTTTATGATAAATTCAGTTTGTTTTAAGGTTTCTAAGACAATATATTAATATTAAGTACATAAAAGTATTATCAGTATGATTTAAGACGTGTACACAGTGGTGTAAAAAGTAAATGCTGTAAATAACGGCCTGATGGAGATATAACAGCCCAGTTTTCATATTTCAAACGGTAGTGTAGACGTTTTTTGGTATCATAAAGCTCTGTGGAATAATAGGAAGTATGTGGTAAATGCTCGCATATAGTGATTTATGGGGTTTAATTGCCTTTTTTACGTGGGACTTCACTTGGAATTCAATATCAAGCGAAGAGAATAAAAGCTGGCGTTGGGACGTTTACCTGTTTGTATTGCTAGCTATGTAGTTTACTCTACTATTGTTACTTGTGCCAGGATAAATAAGTGGTAGCGTGATTTTCTTTGAATAAAGATGTGTTACAAGAAATATAACTCTACCATATTACTGGTTTAGCAGACAAGACCTAATAGATACTCGAAACAAATTAATTTTGTATAACCAGTAACGTCTAAAATAAAAATTATCTTAAAATGTTCAAAAAATACGATGATATAGATCATTAATTCTTAGGATGTTCGAATGACTTTTATTTGTACCAATTTTTTTCGAATACATAAAAACATTTATTTCAGTGCATAATAAATTAGTTCACTTTACTAAATTAATACAAATTTACTGCTTTTTAAAGTGTTCCACACTTAGGAAACAAAAATACTTCAATTCAAATCCCGCTACGTTCACATTTTTATACGTCTTCTATACCTATAAGTAAGAATATGTTTCATCTGCTGTTAAATGAAATCGAATAAAATATAATGAAATTATATGTGAATGACTCCACAGAAACATTATAATATAAATTACTTTGGGCATTATTATAACGATACAATACGGATGTGTGATACCTACACGCCGGGAAGGTATCTTCTCATTATATGATACTACTAGCACATTTACGTAATGCTCTGTATGTTAAATGTTATAATTACAATTAAATTTATATAATAATTTACTATTTATACATTGATATGTCTCTTTTTATTTTTATTTTTTTTATATTTTTTTCGTTTTAACATACCTATAATATGCAAAGCGGACTTTAGAATCTATTGTCCCCACTCCGTTTCATTCCCCACTTTTAGGAAAATTTGAGGCATTGCGTGTCGAGTGGCAGAACTCAACACCGCACTTTGTCTTGTTACCGAAGAAATCAAAGTATTAAACTTTTCATATCTTTTTTTTACTTTTGTACTGTTTACAGTCATACGCCACGTATGCGCCACGCCAGGCCTCTAATATATACGCTTATTAACAAAACTAGATTAAATGTATCCTTTTTGTCCTCCAAGCAAGTCAGTTTAATGTAAAATTAAATTCTAAAAGATATATATATATATATATATATATATATATATATATATATATATATATATATATATATATATATATATATATATATATATATATATATATATATATATATATATATATATATATATATATATATAAGTATTTACCTGTGTTCACCGTTTATATTTTATAACAATGAATTATGCATCTTTTCGATAATGTTTATTGACTTAATAGGGCAAAGCTAAAATACCACTGTTCGAGCTTAATCCATTATCCTTTAAAACCAGTAAGCCTTTCGTGCTTAAAGATTTGAGTTGGCGACAGAATACCGTTTAACGTTCATAAAATTGATAAAACCATACCTGGAAAACTCACTCGCGCAAACGAAAGGTTACGTTTTTTAAATATTTTTGTCCTACACATCTCTATCTAGAAATGTTAAGAATCGTACTTAGATACTAGATAAAATCTTTAGGATTGCCATTTTAAATTTTGCAATCAATGTTTTAAAATTCAACAGAAATATAAATTAGTGTAACCTATAAGTGAAGTAGAGAGAAAGTGAAAGTAGAGAAGAAGAAGAGAAGTGAAAGAAAAATAGACTCTGAGAGATTAACTTTCATTTTTATATAAGCTCTTTGCGTTAGTTAGCTCTCTTTAGTTCGGAGGTTTGACAATTATTTTAACCTTATTCAATTATATTTAATTCAACTTGGCATCATTTGAAAATTTTGAGATTTTTCTAAACTTTTTGTTATGTTTGTTTTTCACTTTTAATGTGATATTAATTTATACAACACATGTTTCTTTCAAATTAAAGATATACATTATTACAATTGATTCGTCTCGTTCTTTTTAGAAGAATTGTTCATTACCTAAGTCCTACCAAATAATACCAAAGTTTCTTCTAGTAGTATAAAAGAACGCATATGCCCTGTAGGCAAAAGAGACAAACTAGGAAGACACTTAGTCCTTCACTTAGAGAGCTCTAGTTCTAGACAATGTAACCTATTGCCGCATCATGTATGGTACGGCGGAAAAAAGCTCTACATTACGACACCACCGTGATGCTAATTTTTAGGCATTCGCATAAAGAAGATAAACAATGTTAACATTGAACATTGTTTGTATTCTAAAGCACAGAATAAAATTTTGTAATTAAATAATATCACAAAACATAAAAATATTGACGGCAGATGAAACTGTACGAGTATATGGTTCCGGAGTACCTACAGAGGGTAATAGAAATTACGACTGTACTTAATGGATTGTTAACCATATATAACCACAGATACCTAATATATTATAGAGGGTACAGATACCTAAAACATTATATTATTCGAAATTAGAAACACACAGCTCATTATGAAAAAAATATGTAATACCTACTTACAAATCTTAAAATAATTACAGAGTTCCACTTTAAAAACATATCATATCAGTGGATGAATGAAATATAAGTGTAAAACATGTGTAACGACATCTAACACGGCAAATATTTGAGTATATCTGCTTGTATCTCGTCTATCTGCTGATAACACGACTTTACGGCAGTGTCGATGTTGACACGCATCGCTGATACCGACTGCGTTCGTGAGAATTCAATGTTTTTATTCATCGTTATGAATATAAATAACTTATTGCTCCTTGTCTTAATTTTGTTTATTTTGTCATTGTATAATAAATTTACTTCTCACTTTATTTCATTTCTAGGCAATATGTGATTACCAAAAAGGTATGAAATTTACCAACAAATCAGTACACATGTATTTGTAGTTTCTTTTCAAAAATTTAAGATACACCATTCAGTTCCCAGCACATTTAAAGTAATCCTTAGAATATACACTAACTACTTAATGTGCAAAATGCATTTTATCTTGTTCTAAATAAAACTTGTTTTATGAATTTTAAGGGTTACATATTATATATTACCTTTGAATATTTATTTGAAAATTCCTTTGTTTACTTCCGAAAGCCATTTAGGAGATTTATATAACACTTATTTTACATATAATCAATAAAAATAACATAGATAGGTATAAGCTAAACTATCTATAATCCTTATTAGTCAATAACAAATGTAATCTTATTTTTAATGACTGTTAACTAATTAATTCCATTGTATTTAATATAACGGACATAATAAACATGTATAATACACTAAATTCTCCATTTTATTACTAAACAGCTACCATCTGTGTCAAAATTTTAAAATTATTCAATTTCTTCCAAATCACAAGATTAGAAGAACATTAACAAGAGAACTTTTTTCCCAATACGTCTCATAATCATTCATACATACAATGTTATCTAGCTACCCTAGTTAGCTAATATATACAAAAACAAATTATGTACTGAAAAACTTTTGCCAATTAATCCTGTCGTAATCGTAAAAATAAATGAAAAAAAAAAATATTAATATTTTAATTTTCTCTTTTAGTTTTTAGTTTGGCTGGGTTCCGTCACTCAAGACGCAATGCCTTAAGAAATCGCAGGAAAGTGAGGAATGGAAGTGCATCGATGGAAACGGAGTGTCTTAACACTAGTTTCCCATGTTCCGTCTGCATAGACTTCTATGTACGGGAAACAAAGTGAAACTTGATAGGTAAATATTAATCGGACAAAACAGTTTTTGGTAAGACACCTTATTACAAGCTTTTATTTAACTTGCCGTGTTGTGTGTTAGTGTATGTGAAAAATTTTAACTTCGTTTTGATCACTTTCCCCGCCTCTGATAAAGAACAAATTTAGATTACCTCGACTTGGGCTTTCATGACAATGAACAATATTAGATGGAATTAATAACTATATATAAGGAATTGCCTTATTAACATGAAGAAATGAAAACATTAGATATACCTACAATTTGAAAATAATAGTTAATTATTTTACTTACCTACTTTTTAACATTTAAACAGAAAAAGATTTTATTTCTAATAGTACACATGGTAGCATCAACACATCAAAAGTTTTACAATATTTTCTCTATTACACAGAAAATAACCGGATATCGAATTATAATTTCGCAAATACCTATATAGGATTATAATTATCTAACTAGTAAGTAAAGATACCTATTCAAAGTACTGGAACATTAGCGATGTGAATTTATTTATAATGTAGTGTTTTTAAATAAAGAAGTGTATATGTGTTTGTAGGTATAATAAAATATTAAATAATTAATGAGAGACATTAACATCTGATACAAAACTTGAACTTGAGCTGGTGCTGTCCATATTTTTTTAAACTATATTTTCTTATTTAAGGACGGAAAGAGAATATTATATTAATATTCTCTTTCCGTTTTAAAATGCCTGTGCAATGCTGTGACAACACTTTAATATGCCGGTGATAACACACACGGTTGCTTGTTTCCTACCTACTAATGATTAATTAAATATTACAACAAAAATATGAAATAAATTATCTGTATTTAATATTTTTCGATTATAAAACGATTATAATATCAGCTCTCTGATAAAAAAAAATATATCTACAGTAACTACCAATCAATTTAGTTTAATCGGCTGTAAATTATGAAAAAAAATATTTTACGAAAAACAAAACATTTTTCCAACATAATTATAATCTAATTTAGATATTTAATAAAATATAAAATAATATATTTTGATAAAATCCAAACTAATACAATTAGGTGCACACTATTAGTAGCTATACCTAAAATAAAGTACGAAATTACCTACAGCAAAGTATGAAATTACTACTAAAGGCAAACACGGCGTTGAGTTCCGCGACTCAACACGCAATGTCTCAAATCCGGCGGAAAGTGGGGAACAGAAGTGGAACGGAGTGTCTTAACGCTAGGTTCCCAAGTTCCCTCTGCCTACCCTGTCATTTGTGGGATACAGCGTGAAGCTGAGTAAGTATGTACCTATAATTTTCCGTCGGCATTGGAGCTTCCCATTTTATACCTAGTAATGCCCTTAGCTTATTAGTTAAGATTTTATTATTAAAATTAACTTAATAAAATATAAATAATTTAAAGATGATGCTTAAACTAATGATGCTTATAATGTTATAGGTATATAAATTAATGAAAAATTTAAAAAATCTTTAAGTCTATAATAAAAAAAATATTGTTATTATTTTTAGCTTTACGCTTATTTGGAATACACCCGCATTTCGCAGGGGAGACAAAGGGAACCTGAGAACCTACTATGAAGAGACTCCGTCACCTACTTCACGCCGAATTTTGGAGGCATTGTTGAGTAGAGGAACTCAACGCCGTACTTTGCCTCGTTACTATAACGTAGAAATGAATATCTAATGACCTCCTCCTCTTCACCTTCTTGAATTACATTATTATATTTGCTTATATTAATTACTTTCTTGTTCCAATAAGATTTTCACTTTTAAGACAATATCTATACATTGCAAACTAAAATTTTAGTCAATCGAATAAACAATTTCTAACAATATTGCCTAACTAAAAATTTTAAATTGACGTTTCTTTTTTATTTATTAAACTATTTAAATACAACAAACACTACATGTTGAAAAAATATTTGTAAAATATAATAGTAAAAATTTGGTTAGATCTTTCTTTGATTAGCGTGACAAACGCACAAACAGGCAGAAATGAAATAATTATTATTTTAAGTTTAATTATGTTAAAAACGTCCTCCATAAGATTTTTTAATATACAGACTTATTATAAGTATAGATTTCATTTCCGAGTGGATCTAGTCCACAACCTCTAAAATTCGGACAAGTCTCTGGCCTTTTATACATTGTTGTATTACATTTTCATAGTAAAATCTTCTTTGTCTACTATGAGAATACTGTTATGACCTTTCTATACAAAATAATAATTATTATTTTGTAATTAAGCTAATTTAACACTGAAAATAATCTGTACTTAGGTAATATACTTATTATATGTTAAAAAATCTTTTTAATAATAGAAAAATTAAGCAGTTCCCTTGCGTGATTTTTATAAATTGGTCGTGTGATCAAATACAAAATGTATGTGTACCTATAAATAAATTTCATCTAATTATAAAGAAGCGTATTTATTATGTGTTCATGTTTAATACGTTTTTTGAAATATTTTTTGAATTGCCGTACCTAAATCAATATATTTCAACAAATATATTCTTTTTTTTTCGAGTTACACAGACTCACCGTGAAAATGCAGCACCAGTTGTTGTTTCGAATGCTTGGAGGCTTAGCTCGATCAACCTTAGGTCGCTCCTTAGATGAATCACGGCGTGCGGGCTCCAAATCCGTTATAATCTTGTCCAAGCCTTTGGATTACATGCGTCCCGTCACAACGTAAACACAAGAACAATCCGATACCGATAAATCAAAGCGCACGATACGACGGGAATCCGCTAAATCCTCGCGGGGATCGCGTAAAAAATACTAGTATTAAAAACAGTCTTAAGTGGGCTTACGAACGCGGCGCGGAACGGCCCGCACTGCTCTAATCTCGGCCACTTCCCGACGCAATTTGAACCTAACTCCACCACTCTATACATCATTCGGCGACGCCCGCCCACCGCGCCGCCGCGACCCTCTACTCTCGTCTCGCTCTAACCTGCGCGTTTTCCGTGTACGGTCCTACTCTCGCTGAAATCTCGTCGTGACGAGTTTTCAGTGCGTGCGGGGGGGGCGCAGTCAGCTGGCCGAACTTATGCGGATAAAATCGACTTTTTATCGGCTTGCTGTGACGGCTCGTGACGTCACTGTTTACTTCGGACAAACGTGGACTTAATGTAAAAAATATTACTTAAACTTAATAGCTGTAATATTTCCTTGTCTAAATGCTCTAAAACATATTTATTTTTTTTATTACTTTTTGCAAGTTTTTGCTTTATTGTGCCTGTGGTGTGGTTTCAGAAGTTTGTTTAGTTTGAGTGCTGCAGCTTATACATATCTATATTACAGATAGGGGTAGCTAGATGTTTTATCGTCTATATGGAACGTGCTTTTAACGATAAAACTTCTTCAAAGAGATTAAATATAAATTTGTGACATAATGTATCTAACTAGATTTATTCAACAGGCAAAGCTCATTTAAATCGTGCAATATGTTTTCCTTATAGCACACAAATAATTGCAGTTTAAATCGCGTTCCGTGCAGCGTCGCCCGCAATAAATAAACGGGCGTTCGCAACGTAAACAGATCGAGCGCATTAACCGCGCGTCGGCGTACATAAAGAGAGCGGTATAAATATAAAGTTCCCACTCGCTGCCGCGCAAACTTAGCTAAACAACGCCATAATTGCCTTCATTACTTAAATTACTGAAATTATTTATTCAAAAAGCTGGCAACATTTAGGCGCGAGTGGTCCCGCCCACGGCGTGGCTGCTCACCAATGGGGAGGCGCCGTGGCGAGGTGGGAGGGGCGGATTTCAATATGGCGGACACACTTGCAACCTTCTTGGAGCGAACGCGTCGGAAACCCGCCGACGCTGCTAGAGTGTTTTTCTATGACAACTGCATTGCTTAATGGTGTTTAATTGGAGGTACTAAATATATACTTGGTGTCTGTAGCAGCACTAATAAAGTCATTCATTGTTGTAATGATCTTACCACTTGATGGGACTTCTCCGACGGCAATTCTCCGACGGCTTAGCACTTTAAGGTAAATATTATTAAATATATTCGGTTAAGTGTGAGTTAGGATTGCCCATCGAGGGTTCCGTATCAAATTCAGGTACAATTCTGAAAAAAGTTTTTGCATTGGCAAGTAGGTACATTCGACATAATTTGACAAACTTAAGTTTGCGGCCGTATGCACACATTTAGCACGGAACGAACTGCACATTTTAGTTTGTAATTATGTTTTTCTATGAAATACTTATAAATTTTCACTTTTCAGAATTATTTGTATTATAGGTACATTCTCACTTCATGCCAAATCTCTTAACTGTAGGTCTACAGGAAGGTTTAAATAACACGACGAATTTTATGTAAAAACAAACAAAATGATACATAAATGATCGCATTACTGTAAGTATGAATTTTTCAGTATACCAAGTGATAGTAGACTCAATAGTTATATATTAGACTCAATAGACATTATTTGAGCTTGATACCTCCACGTGAACAGACTGACAATGAAGAGATATTATAAGGGTTTCGTTCTATTCTTTTTGAGGTGCAGAACCCTAAATTTAGTTAAATATAATTAAAAATAACATTACGTTTAAAATTAATCAATTAGATTAGTAATTTAGAGACGTATGAATAATGTTACCATTTTTACTTATTTTTTTTTTCACATAAAATGAGTGAGATATTTTTGTAGCCTTAGGCTAGCAAGATATTTTGCCTGATATCATGTCTTTTTCAGCTTAGTCTACTAAAATATTTTTATTGCTTTTGTTATTTCCTGTTATGTCTGAGTATATATAATATATATGTACGTTCTATGTACCTAGGTACAACTAATTAACCCATTATCTCAATGATACTTTTGTTATTTAGTTATTATTAATTGATAACGATAAGATAATCTATATGGACTTATATAATTGTTAACATTGTATAGAACTAACAATTGAAAGAAAGAAATAATTTCCTGGTAACTACAATATGTAATAATTATTGAGCTTATTTCAATATTTTGGATTTCTAGACTTGTTGTGTTCAGGTTAATTATATTACCCCATAATTCCTTTGGAACTACCAACAAATACATAAATATACTGCAAAATAACTTAAAAGTAGAGTCAGGTAATAGAGCTAATTAAATCGCATTATTTATTACAATATTATTTAGGCCTGTCGTGTGATTGTAACCAGCATGTTCTAGGTTCGATCCCCAGTCGAGGAAATGAAATATTTAATATTTTCAATTTAAATATTTAATGTTTCATTTCTTCGCTCTGGTAATAAGGCATAGCTCGGCGTTGAGTTCATTCACTCAACACGTAATGCCTCAAATTCGGCGGAAAGTGGGGATCGGAAGTAGAACGGAGTGTCTTAACACTAGGTTCCTGGGTTCCCTCTGCCTACCCTGCCTCGTGCGGGATACAGCGTGAAACTAAAAAAAAATAAAAAATAATATTTAGGAAAGAAGTTAGCATTAGACCTGTAAGACATCAAATTTGAGTATTAATGATTTAAGTATCAAGCACACATTTAACAACGAATAGTTGAAAGTATATAGTTACTTACAATAGAGGTCTTTCGCGTCACAGGAGCACAAACGTTCACTATAGGTACCTACACGACAGGTTTTGGGTTCGCTCTGGTAAGAAGGCAAAGCAAGGTGTAAAGTTACGCCACTTAACACGCAATATAAATAAATTTTTGCATATCAATATAATTTGAGATCACTTCTTTTTTTACTTAATTCTTTTTTATGTAGGAAATTTTTAAATAAAACTTCCTAAAATAGTAAAAGTTGTGTAATTTCTTGTATAGTTATATCGTATACCAAATTATATCCAACACTTAAAATAAAATAAGTTATTTAGGTCACATAAAATTAGAATATTATAGGTACAACTTTTTAATATAAAATATTAAAAAGTTAATATATAACTAATTTAGATATTTACTTCTTTACTCAGTACTTATATTTATAAATTAAATCTATATAACAATAGCGTACTAGTAAGCTCTGTGTTGTTAATTCAATATAAATAAAATTTTACAATTTTAGGAAACCACTGTACTTAATTGAATATATAGGAATAAAAACATAATATTTATCGAATGATTAATTTTATTACAAGGTTAAAACTTACTAGAAAAGTACCATCACTTTTGACTTAAATAAAATATTCTTTCTAAAAATATTTCTAACTTGAGCTTACCAGAAGCTCATTGAATATTGTTTATTAATATTTGATTATAACATAAAAAAATTAAAATTTTATTCTGAAATAATATCTAAAAACCCTTTGAATAAAACAATACAGGTGTATTGTTTTATTTAAAGGTAAAATAAAATAATATCAAACAGTGTTTATGTAACCCGCCCTTTTAAGTGAACTTATCCTGCCTGATGAAGCGCTTGTGTCAAATTTTTACAGTTTGGCTCATTACCGAGTAGTCGGACCAGTCACGTAACGTTAACCTTTACAGTAAAAAAGTATTTGTGTTTCTTTTATATATTGAAAATATATAGAGATATCATAGGTACATACATATACATTTTAATAATGTATTATTATATAATAATTCAGCTTTTATCATTTTAGAACGTATTTCAAAAGTAAGGTTAGTAAAATGACATCAAATTTGGTTAAATTTAAAGAGGAGGAGTACGAGGTCTTTAAGCCCACTTTTGAATCACATCTCATTTTTTTCTCACCGTATGCAAAAACTATCGACAGTGCACAAAACGATAAGAAATTTCATCTCTATAAAATTAATTCGATTTTCCAGAGAAAAATTAAAACATTAGAACAAAAATAAAAATTCTGATGAAATAATAGTAATTCGATGGATATTATTAGACAACATTAATTTAATATCTTAACCTATGAATAATAAAATTCATTATTACAGCTAGTTTTATAGTATTTGATTTATTTAAAACAATAGTGACCAAACTACGCGTACTAATTAGCAAAAAAGCAACAAGCTTGCTAACTTAAGTTCCTTGTGTATTTGCACAACCACAAATGTTTTTGTATTTCCTCACAAAATCTAATTCGCTTCTTATTTGAAAAGTCAATATATCTTAGCATTGAACAAAGTGTTACTATTTGTTATTATAAAAAAAAAACATCTTTAACATCACTACCGCATTTTTCGCATCGCAAGGAAAGACAAAAAGCTAATGCTAAATTCGTTAAGGTGTTCTCTACTTTCCGTCCGAATTCGAGCCTGTCAGAACTCTACACCACGCTCTTTCTTGCCAGAGCAGGGTTAGCTTCACGCTGTATCGTGCACATGGAAGGGTAGGCAGAGGGAATTTGAGATCATAACTTTATGACACTCAGTTTCGATTCCCACTCCGCCGAAAATTGAGGTATTGCGTGTTGAGTGGTAGAATTCAACGCCACGCTTTGCTTTGTTACCACAGCGAAGAAATAAGAATAATATAGTTAATTTCAAAATACTAAATATTTCATTTCCTCGAATGGAGATCGAACCCACAACCTATCACGTTTAGAGCCACAAGACAGGCCTCGGCACTGGAAAACGAGTCAATAATTATCATCGCTTATGGTCAGACGCTGCCCTATACTGAAACACCTTTATATAAAAATGTTAGTAATGTAATATAATGAAGGCCTAGAATAGCACCACCCCATCGTATCCCGTGGGTGTAGTAAAAGGCGACTAAGGGAGCATAGCCAGAAGATGGGCAGCAGCATCTTTTTGAAACCAAGGTTTTCTTTCTTTCTGAAATCTTACTGCGATCGCCAACCCGCCTGCCAACCCGCCTGCCAAGCGTGGCGATTACGGCAAAACCCCCCATGGATGTAATGAAGTGTATATATTATAAAATGTATATAATACGTTTTTATTATTTTTCAGATCGTAAGAGTTGACGCCATATTTAACTTTTTTACATCAATTAGAAATTTTTGCTTAGTAATTTAAGTAAAGTGCAATAAATTATATACCACAATTATATAAATATTTTTAAATAATTGTGGTCTCAGATCAAACTTTAGTTTAGAATTAGTTTTTAACATTTGTTCTAATTTATTATATTAGACACAAATAAACAAGAAGAAAAGTAATCGTCGTTTCATTTCACCTTAAATAACAGTATACTTATGTTCTATTTTTGAACAGAACTTTACAAATGAACGAAATACCTTTAGTAGTAAGAAAATAATAAGTAGGTACATCATAATTTAAATTATTAATCTATATTTGCTTAACGCCAATATAGCTGCTTCAATATAATACCTAGGTACTTACACAACATTTTACTTACTTATTTACTATCCCGTTAAAATAAAGCAAAAACTTACTACATGTTGGGGATAGGTCAGCCAAAATATAGTACCAAATGGAAACTGCATTAAAATCTGGCGAGCCGTTTTTGAGATTGGTGACAAACGCATGCACAAACCAACAAAAATTATAAATGTCACTATTTTGGGCCCACTAACATTAATAAACATTGATAAACGTAAATAATAAGATTTTTTTAATATATCTTTTATGTAATTTATGTAAGTAATCAATTACAGATTTCTAATAAGTATAGATAAGATTTATTAAATGAATCTACAGTATCCTCTTGTTTATTTAATTGTAAAGTGATTGACAAAATTATATTATTTAATATTAATAAATAAGGTAACATTAAATTTGATCCTTTATTTACATACCTATATTGTGACAAAAAATAAATAGAAATTAAATATATCCGGATGTAAAGTTAGAAATAGAGGATTATAAATCGAAGGCAAAACATTTTAAACCAACACCAGCACCAGCTACAAATGTAATGATTTGTCTGATTAATCGAGCGTCGCAGATGTCTCCAAAAATAAAGGATGGGGTCGTGGTAATCGAGTCTAAAGGGGGCTTCCCCTACTAATAGATAGTGTTTGTCATTTATTGTTAAACGATGATTTAGATTTGCTAACAATGATATTTCATTTTTTTAAATATTTTTAAACGTTTTAAGGTAATTTTAAAATGTTAATCCACATTTAGACTTCAAAATTAATGTTAAATATATTAAGAGGAAGCTTGAAAAATAATAATTGTAAGTACAAATGATCAAATTACTCATTTCATTTCTCTATGTTCTTCACATTACTTTGTCGCACTCATTAAATAATTTTCTAAAAAATATTATAATGTAGATATTTAGGTAAGTACCTATATCAATATTAATGTTTTAAAAATTATAGAAGTGTTACTTAAAATTAGTTAAAAATATAGACTAAATAATTACGTTAGCTTCACGCTTTTTATTTCGCAGGGTATCCCGAAGTTACGGAGAACCAAACGCTTGCAAATAAATAAAAAAGATTTTTCTTAAATGCAGTATTTAATAGTATTGCTTATAAAATTTTAATTTTCATATAATTAATAATATCGATTATAAAATTTTAATTTTCATATAAATAAAGTTGCGATAAATATAAACGATATGTGAGCCCTTCTTCATAAGTTTTTTTTTGTAGACAACGAAAAATCTTGCTTGTTCCTACCTAAGTAATTAATGCAGTACCTACCTATAAGAGTGCGTACTGCACGTCAATCGTCACCTTGAAGTTATAAAATGATAAAAAACGTTTGTATTTTATAACAAACAAGAAGCACATGGCGGTGCCGTGTTATTTACATATGGTACTCAGTGTTGTTTTCTGTTTGAAAGAAATAAGATAATTTTTATTTGTTTAAATATATTTTTACTTATTACTTCTTAAACAAAGAAAATATCCTGTGGCGCAAGTATAACTGTTTACGCAACAGGTTGTAGGTTCAATCCTCACACAAGGAAATGAATATTTAATATTTTCATTTCTTCAACGTCAACAGCAAGTGGGAAACGGAAATGAGCGTCTAACATACAGCGTGAAAATAGTGGACCCACGTTTTTCCTTTTATAGCCCCTGAGTTAATTCAAATTATTGAATTAATCTAAAAAAAACATCTATATAATATTTAATATTTATATCTATAATATTTATTTTTAAAAAAGAAGAAAATATTTAATTGTTACTGAGTCTTTTACTATAGATATGTATAATACAGAAAAAAATTAAAATTAATAATAAAATAATATTCACATTTCATTGAATTGTTGTTGGTGTCGGTCTTTGGTTATATATTTTTTTTCATATACCTAACACACAACCGTCAAGAACAAATGTCTAAAATAAGCCTAATATAATACTTTCAACACTATTCTATAACATGAACTATAAACTTAATGTTGTACTTAATTACTGTAATCGATATTTAATATCTATTATAAGTATGTAAAATCATCATCCTGTCGTTGCGCAGCGTGTGACTGTAACCGACAGATTATGGGTTCGATTCCCACTCGAGGAAATGACATATTTAGTATTTTCAATTTAAATATTTAATGTTTTCATTTCTTCGCTCTGGTACAAGGCAAAACGCGGCGTAGAGTACCGCCAATCAACACAATGCCTCAAATTCGGTGGAAAGTGGGTACCGGAAGTGAAACGGAGTGTCTTAACTGTAGGTACCCAAGTTCCCTCTGCCTGCCCTGCCATGTGCGGGATACAGCGTCTAGCCGAGTGTAAAATCATTGATTCTGAAAATGTTTTCGAATTCCTCAATATTTAATACCTATAACAGTTGTATACTAAATGTTCATTTCAATATAAACTCTCAATAAAAGTGAAAGTAAATATAACAAAAATAGTAACATCGAAAACTAAAAAGCTATTTTTATTTTTCTATTAATATATAACCCAAAAATATAGATATATCAATAATTTTTCAATTACTCGTGCTTATTTGCTTGTAGTAGACTACAGGCAAACATACATACACACGTAATACCTATATGGCATTTTGTTACGTTTCGATTTTTAGCAATTTCCATGAAACCGTGAACCACGTGAAGGAACTTCGTTCCAAAAACATATTTTGCATTGAAGGTTTTATAAAATCATATTCAAGACTAAGCAACATCTGATTTTACCAAACGCTCTTTAATTTAATTAAAACAAAAGAAACATCTATAGCTTGTGCCGCTGCGCTCAAATATTTATATTTGAGGTGGTCGTGGCGCAGCGGCACAAGCGTGTGACTGTAAACGACAGGTAGTGATTTCGATCGAGGAAATGAAATATTTAATGTTTTCATTTTTTCGCTGTGGTAACAAGGGCGCGGCGTCGAGTTCCGCCACTCAACACGCAATACCCTAAATTCGTTGCAAAGTGGGAAATGGAAGTGGAACGGAGTGTCTTGGCAATAGGATCCCAAGTTTCCTCCGCCTTCTATACCTATGCGGGATACAGCGTGAAGCTGAGTGAGTGACTATTACAAATACAATAGAAAAATAATACTTTTTAATAAGAAACAAAATGTATCTTATTCTTGATTAGGTATCTATTATAGGTATTTTGGAAGCAAACCAAAATTAAATTTAAAAACAGAATTAAATGTTCATGTACTATATATGTTGGCGATACGCCGGTATTTTCAAGTGGAGAGTCCATTCTTACAATGAAAACACTCACTAACAGTATTTAGTTTATTCTTGTTCGATAGCTTGTACAGAAGTTAACTCTTTTTATAGAAATCTGAGCTTTTTATATTACGAAACAAAATGAGTTTTATACTACTTACATCTGCTATTGCAGTTATAACCAATTATTTAAATTACATCTTAACAAATAGTTCAATATTCTTAATTAATTACATAAAGAATTTTTACACAACCTGTCGTTTACACTACTAGTCGTGCCGTTGCGAGCTGCGCCACGACAGGCCTCGTTTTTTAAATTTAATTTAGATCAAAAGTTAATCCAACTTAAATTTACAAATTAAATTAATAAATTATTAACATTAAAGACATTTACTTGCAATGAAATAACGAGTTTGTAAATAATTGACTCCAACAAGAAAACACAATATCAAATAGGTAAACTCCTATAATTTTTATAACTATTTTTTTACATATTATAAAAAAAGTGGCGGCATCAACGATGTGCTTCGTCTTCTTACATGGGTTAAAGAGTAAAATAGTTAATTTCCTCGAGCCTTCACATTTACAGTCAGATCCTGTGACGCGTTATAACGGATATTATATATTTTTTTTTTTATTCAACGCAATGTTTTTGATTAAACGTTATATGTTAACACAATACAAAAAAATCTAACAAAACTTTGACTTATAACAAATTACAAATATTTAAAAAATATAAACGTACCTACACATTTTTTTGTGTTCTTTTTAGCATTACCTACTACAGAAGCGTCCGACATTCATAAGTAGTATGATCGTATTAAGTTCGCCGTGACAATAACTTGCCTGCTAGTTATAAGGAATTTGACTAGTAGTAAGAAATTAAATTTTTTCAACAAATATTTCTGTACATTATGTAAACGCTAATAATAATGACGTAGTCAGGTCACTTTACATACACCACCTAATCTGAACTTGAAGCGCATAAACATTTATAGCACATAAATTGCAACTAATGCTGCAATCAACAGTTTATCGGAGTGTGCTAGTAATGTGATTGTTAATTATTATACTTAGTCTAGTGCTTACAAGTTAGAGCGTCCTAAGCTGTTTACAATTTATTATATATATGTACATATGAAAAACATTTAGGAATGCATTAAAAGTTATAATTGCATACTTAATTAGAAAATATATGTATAAAATTATGTGAAGACTTCATTGGTTAATTGAATGTAAATTTGGTTTTTATTTGAAGTAGGTACTTGTAAAACTATATGTCTTCCTTAATAAATAAATAAGAAAAAAAAATAGAATAATGTGTACTTAAACGTAATACGAACTGAATACCAGATATTTTCTAAGTGTCAGTTTGTATATGTTGTTGATAGATAATAAATTTAAAACAAACGACATCCCTCCTTCATACAATACCAACCAACTCGCTTGGACGGTCAGTCTGCTGCTCAGAGAAAATTACTCATTAGATATTTATTTAAAGCAACTATTAATTTGTAAATTTGTAAATTTCATGTTATATACAAATAATGTATGAATTTACTAAAGAATAGTATAATAAATAAAAAAATGTAAGTTCACTTTGACCAAAGATACGTCACAAAAACTTATAATATTTCTCTCTAAGATAGTGTAATCAAAATTGAGGTAACTATTCCACTGCGGTGATAATTCAGGTTTACCCTACGTTAGTTAATACTCAAGTTTAGCGAAACCATCTAACGTTATTAAAAGAACCTTTTACTAAATAAGTAAGCTAGTAGAAATATGCAGAGAGGTCTTAATACCTATAAAATTTTCTAATTAATTTCTTTCTCCTCTGCTCTAATGTTGAGCATTACGTATTGCTTAACGGAAATCAACATCTTGGCATACTCGAAGGAAGTAAAATAATTTTCATGTAGCTAAATAGTAATTGAGGCCTGTCGTGGCGCAGCGGCACAAGGGTATGTCTGCAACCGATAGGTTATGGGTTAGATTCCTACTCGAAGAAGCGAAATATTTAATATTTTCAATTTAAATATTTAATGTTTTAACTTCTTCGCACTGGTGAAACGGCAAAACGCGGTGTTGATTTCCGCCGCTCAACAAGCAATGACTTAAATTCGGCGGAAAGTGGGGAACGGAAGTGGAACGAAGTGTCTTTACACTTGGTTCCCAAGGTCCCTCTGCCTACCCTGCAATGTACAGTATTTATATTTAGTAAATACTGGTACCTACAGTTAAGTAAAATTTACAAATTGTATATATAGCAAACAAACATTTCATAATCATTTATAATCGAGATCAAAGTCAAGTCTATAACTTGTAATCAACATACTAACTCAACACTGTGATTTTGAGTCATTATGATTGTGATGCTATATGAGGTAATAGAAAATTAATCAGTGTTAAACTAAATATCAACAAAACAACATAAGTATTATAATATAACACGTACATTTTCCATGTTACATCTCAACTTTGACGCTAATATGACTATCTATAAACATGGAAGCTGCGAAGATTACGCGATTAGCGTAAGAACATAATCCGATGTCAGCCGTCACCGGGTGAACTTGACCGCGTGACACATGCAAACACACTATATTGTACTTGTCATATGAATACGATAAATAACAAGGACATCATCTGTTACTACATTAACTGTAATAAATAGGAAGGAAGGATAGTACTTAGTACGTAGGTACTTATTTAGAAAATATATAAAAGTATAAACGTAGCGAGATTTGAACCTGCGCCTCTTGGAAGTCGTCCAATAGTGAGTGTTTCCTAAATTAGTAGATATTTCTCTTTCGAAAAGAAAAACTTAAAAAAAGTATGAAAGTATGGCAAATTATGTGCCTAAAGCCTAAGTGCATTGTGTGTATGAAATAAGCCTTTGTAATTTCTTTTTTTATTCAAAATTTAAAATAAGAGACGTTCAGAAAGTATACAAAAAAATCATCTAATGAACGCGGGTCATAGACCAATATAACCTTTTTATTGACTCTTGGCCTCGCCATTTTGATGTTAACTTAACTGAAACTCAAGCTGATTCTAATATATTCTACGTTTAAACAATGTAGTAAAATCCATATTATATTTCACTTTTTCCGTAGTAACAAAAGAAAAATATATGTTTGTATAACTATTAGGTATTTACTATCAATACCACTACGTTTTGTAATAACTTTACTGAAATTCAAAAACTGATTGATTTCTGAATAATACACATTCTAACCGCTACATGACATTAATGTTATGTATCTATGTAACGCGCTGTTTATTGAAACAAGAAGAAGTTTCTCCCCTAGTAGCTTCTCAGCACTATTTCCCAAAAGCAGATAGTGGGAGCAATAAAAGGATTAAAAGAGTTGTTTATATTATAGCACTGCATACGTAAAGCAATAAATAAAAGTAAATCTAGACCGTTATCAATGCCACTGAATTTTTCGATTAGATATCAATCACGGAATTTTCTCATATATAGACATGATAGATAATAAAAAAAAATACTTAAAAATTTACTAAGACATTTATAACAAAAAAAAATATCTACCTACACTAGAAATTGGATGTTATTTATGCCTATAGAGTAGGCCGATATTACTAATGTAGCTCATTTGTAGACACTGTTATTTATCAAGAACACCTGTAATAAGTTAGGGTAACAAGTATAAATGAGAAGGACGAAAGTGGTTAATAAAACATTTTTGTTAATTGATTATATTGTATTCGGATTTCGGTGGAGAGAGGAGAACGGAGTGTCTTAACACTAGGTCCCTCTCAATTTGCCGTAATATGCAGGACGCAGCGTAAAGCAAAATGGTATGTAGATTTTATTTCTAACGCGTAAATTATAGCAAATATTTTAATATTTGAAACATGTAGAGTTCAGTATAATGGGTTTTTAATGATTATACCCCGATTGTTTTGTTTTTTTTAATATGAATACCATAAAACATACGAGATACTCGTAGATGTGAGATATGAAATATTGATATAATATGATCTTTGATTTTCGCGTGACCACGGACTACTGTATTACTTGAAACGTCGGGTTTCCAAAAATGTATAAAAATCAACATACGCGAATTATCCGATTAAATTTATTTCATATAAACTAATGATAGTTTTGCTTCGGGATTTAATGGTGGTATATAAATACGATTTGCTCTTCCGTATCGGTAAATCTATTTAACGAATTACATTATTATGCATGACACCGTTAACAACAGTATCTTTCTCTAAAGACAACCGTCTCTGTTAGAAGTTTTCACACAGGTGACACATCACCATGTGGTGGTAATAGAACTTTAATCATTACGATGTAAAATTTAAAAAACATATTCATTTAATAAACGGCAGCTTTTAAGTTTATTGTTTATAAATATTTGAATATTATATACTAAAGCTTCGTTTACATTGAAGCTTCGAATTTTCATTAAACTCATTATGTAAGTACACGTTATTGTTATTACAAAACAAAGATATTCTAATATTGTTTTATTATGTTATATATAGAAGTAAATTATAAATTGTTGTATCGGTAGACGAACATAATTTATTCTTAATGAATATTCATAGCCCCTCAATACTCATTTCGTTTTCAAATATAGACTTCAACTAGGAGAAATTCTCTAAAATTCGCTCTTAGTGCGTAATGTTTCTACACTTCAGACAACGGTGACCAAAAATTATAACAAAAAAATATTTTAACTTTTTGAAAACATTATTGCAATCTGTTGCAATAATGCTTACAAAAGTTATAATATTATATTATTATATAATATTAATTCATTAAGTACTTATGTATATTATTTAAAAAAAAGCAACCTATAAAAGTATAACTTTAAGAAATGTATTAAAACTGTGACATGTCACTGGTAATTTAGCACATTGACAAATTTGCTTTGGTTGTTTTCAAGATCATGTTAGGAAATAGGTTGAAGATATATCTATATTTCAGTGATCTTATAATATATCTACATTTTTAATGAAACAATTTTAAATAAAATACTTAAAATAAGACATTATTATCTAATAATATAAAATTTAATTGTGGTTATCTTACCACCAATGAGCAAAGATCCCAGTGATTAATCATTTCATTATTTTAATGAGGGGAAGTAATGCAGATTCAACGCGATCACAATGGTCGCAATTTTGCACGATCCTCAAATACAGCTCTAAACTCTTTCACTTTGACTCACAATAGACTTTGATGAAATATACTTATTTTCAAATTAATTTAAGCTAACAGAATATATTTTTACGCATAACTTGATATTATTTAAAAATTATACTTATTCATTATTAACATTAATAGATACACATAATTCACATTCTGAATACAGGTCAATAATTTAAGCTTACGAGCTGGTAGGTACTTAAGGAGATTTCAGAAATGAAAGAAACAAAATCACTAAAACATATTATTTAAAGAATATACCTACCTACCTTAATATATATAGCATTCAGTTGTTCATAATACTTATATATACATAGGTTTCAAAAAATATATAAAACGAATAATAAATCAATCAGCTTCACGCTGTATCCCGCAGATGGCAAGATAAGCAGATAGAACGGGTGGATATAATGTTAAGGCACTCCATTCCGTTCCCCACTTTCCTTCGAATTTGAGACATTTGTTTTGTCACCAGAGAGAAAATATGAAAACATTAAATATTAAATATTTTATTTCCTCGAACGGGGAACGAACCAACAACTTAGAACCAAATATATAAAATGTAAAAAGGTTTTATGCTCTTTTCAAACACGTTTTTCATTTTTATCGTCATTAAGTTAATTGAACCAAGCATCTCCTTCCTGGTGCTAAGCTTCACAAATTAAAATCTTATCGTTTAATTCAAATTCCATCATGTTCGAATTTGTTTGTGCTTTTGTACTTTTAAAATACTATAAATTAATTAAAACAAAGAAAAGAGATTTTCACTTATTACCGCTAGTTATTTCGTTTTTATTGGCTTTGTGACTTTACAAACAAAAACTCAAAATATTGAAATTAATATTTTGATTGTTTGAAAGTAAAAAACACTTAAGATACTTAATAAGTTTATTTTATTGACACTTATACATATAACTCTTTCTCTTTACTGTCTTTGCCACCTTGTTATATTTTTCAGGAAGCTATACTATATTTATTTAAATTGATATTTTGAAAAGAGCAACTGTTGAGTTTCTTGCCGGCTCTTTCCAGCAGACCCGCCTTCCGATCCCGGTGGTAGCTTCCTGTAAGTACTGACACTACAGACACTTATATGTAACTTGACGATTCAAAAGTGCTTAAATGGCCTAATTGAATAAAGAATATTTTGATTTTTTTTTGATTTTGCTTTATTGATTTTATTAAAAATTGTTGTTTACTGTAAAAGTTATTTTCTTTATCTTTGTTAAATGAAGTAATTATATTTATCAATATGTAATGTACATAACCTACCTAAAATCAATTGTCTATTGAAAATGGCAGCGATCCTAGGAGCTTTAAGTACATAATAACATCTCAAATTCGGCGAAAATTGGGGAAACAAATGTGTGAATGGAAACGGAGTGACTTAACACTAGGTTCCCACCCACACACTAGGTTTCAACTGTGTCTACCTGCTACTGGCAAGATTCAGCGTAATCCTTAAGTAAATACATATAAACTGTTACATAAAAATACTAAGTACAACATATCAAGTTTATCTTTTTTCTACTATTTATTAATCTATTGACAATAAAACACTATAAAAATACAAACAATTATTTAAAAATACTCTAATTTAATCTTATGTAGTTGACTGAGGCCACTCATGCATTAAATAGTCATTGGAATAAAGTTTAATTACCGTCTCGAATCAATAGCATCTCAGCTAATGGAATAGTTGGCGGAGTCAATCACACGGCTCGTAAAGCCCGTAGTTCAGTTGTTACTTCCACTACATATAATTACAATTGAATTTATGGCTCATGTTACTTAGTAAATGATAGTAACAAACTAAGTTTAGGTAGAGTATACCTACTGAATACTGACTTAGAATATAGTATTACGAGTACAGATTTAAATGTTTACATTAAATATTGGGTAAGTTGTATAATTTGTGTTGTTTACTTTGTTACCAGAGTGAAAAAATGTTAATATTAAATATATCAATATTTAAAAATTTTGTTTCTTCGAGTGGGGATCGAACGTAAAACCTGTCGCGTTTTTAGTGACACACTAGCCACGACAAACCTCAATTATGCAAAAAAAATTGTTTTATTGAAATGTGCGTTTAATTAAATCATGTTGAATACATTATGTAATTATCAGCACATTACATTCCATTAATTTGTTGTGCAATTTTAAAACAACAATAATATTTTATTGCACAGGAATTAAGAGAAAAAACACACTATTACAACAAGACAAATGTGTTAAGGCGGCCTTTTTATTAAAAGCCGTTTCTTACAGGTACCAATACATTATGGAATTACTTTATAAAAGATGTTAAAAATTATAGTCAATTTGTATATATGCTTATACATATTGACGTGTATTTGTAACTTATTTATCGTAAATATACATAAAACACAAACTTATAACTCATACTAATATCATAAAGTTTAAAACCACTACTAACTAGCTTGAACCGAAAAAAATTCCTTGGGCAGTCTATTTATCGAAGAAGGCTAAATGAACTATGTTATACCACTTTAACGGTCACAATGTATCTTAGTTAAAACAAATTATTCACGCAGGCAAGACCACAAGGCAAGCCTAGTACCTATAGGTAAATATATTAATCAATCGAATTGGCTAATCCGAACACGCCGCAAAATCAATATATGCCCCAACTAAATTAGCGTGTAACATTTCCTGTTAAAATTATAAATGGGGTCGTTTCTCGCCAAAATATTGTAACGATATAGAAATTGAAGGAGAGCGATGCGCGGGCGTCGGCACGTTCCCGACACGTGGCGGTCACGTGACCATCAAAAAAGGACGCGCCTCCTTTAAGCCCCTGGTAGTATTTATTCTACCACTATCCTCTCATTGTAACTCTCGTGTCATCCAACGCAAATTCAGTTTAGATCTCATCACGCACCCCCGTTACGTCATCACTAAGCAAACAGCACCCAGATTACATTATTATTTAATTATCTGGAGTGTTTTCTTTTGTGAATTTAAAATGAACATTGAACTTTGATTAACGTATTTCAACATACGTTTATAATTTATATAAACATTTTTTATACTGGCTGGTTGTAGCAACGTCTTGTTTTAAACAAAAACTTTACTAACCCAATTTTTTATCTAATATATCTAATAAAGTAGCAAAAATTATAAAATCATCACGGTGCGCATAACGAAATCTGCACGGCGACCCAACCTGAAGTAATACCAGCCATACATCAGCTTCCATTCTAATGGTAATTCGGGATATACGATATTGTAGCCACGGTCCCTCCATAACAAATGTTTATTTTATACACAACGCCACTAACAATAGTGTGCAAATACCTAAACGCCGTAAATGGCGGCGCGATGCGATTTAGATGATAATGCCCGAACAGAAATAATAATGGACGCTGCTCGTAATTTCTCTCTGTTTACTCTCGCGGTTTCCGATTTATATAAATAAATATTTTTATAGTTCATTAATAGGTTAAACAATATACGATTAATGTTAACTTAAACTTTAAGTTAACTCAATTTTATAATCTAGGCAAAATCAGAGTATTATTTCACTTGCTATTTCACTTCGTAAATTCTTTTGGCCAAGTACTTTTTTCACTTAAAATCATATTAAACAGAATAATTATCACAGTATTGTTACATTTATTTATTTAATACATTTACTTATAAATTTACAATACAGTTAGTAGTTCTCTTAGGCTAAGCAAATAGAATAAGATATATATTTTAAAGATCAAACGATTAAGTATATGAACAAAGACAACGTTGAAACCTAGTAAAGCGTACATACTGATAGGTATATATCCCAACCTCAACATGTAAATATATAAACAAAGGGTAATTCGGTAGCTATGTAAGCTTACATGTTTAATTTGATATTTAAAGGTGGGTACACCTGACAGCCCTAACGCACATGCATATTCATGTGCTTCATTAATCATACCCAGCTAACACCTACAAGATACTCCCGCACGAATTTCGTGAAATATAATGAAGTATTAGTTATGCATGCCACTATGACGCCGCTGCAATTTGTTACAGTAAATTACTCGTTTGAACAATTTATATTTACGCTATATCGAAATTTGCTTCATAGTAGCGCTTTAAATATTTCGGCAGTCTCCACGGAATAATTTATGCTATTTATTTAATTGATGTTTAATGATAATGAACACAAATGCCTGCTATAAATCTTCTATAACGTAGGTAATAAATGATACAAAAGCAAAAATAGAAAAAAAACACCCCATAAAGTTATCGGGCTTTCAGCTCGTGCCCACAATTTTTTATTTATAAAAAGTAGTTTACAATGTTAGACTAATCCAAAAGGATTTTTTTTTTAATATATTAGCATACGGCAGAAATTTAAGTAGTATAAGGCCTACATCTGTCAATGGGCGTGGAAATAAGATGCATGGTGGATTTATGCTAATATTTCATAACTGCGTTATGAGCGAATGCAGCAATATTGCTATTTTTGCAACCCCATTCGGATCATGATTTTATAAATTGTAATAAGGACGTGACCCGTTGCCTATAATGAACAAACCAAAAATATTTCTCTGGTACTCTCTACATGATGTCGAGATATTATGATCCCATAAAATTTAGGTATATTATTTCGTGATGTTTTAAAAGTTAGAACAATTTCAAGTTATTTACAATAGTTATAATTGGTAATACCTATAGTATAAATTTCCGTATATGTAAATTTCCGTAAAATTGTAAAAAAAATAATAAATAAAAGAAATGAAGATTGAAGTCCCACTCCGCCTTATAAGTGTTTCACACAAGTTATCAGCGCGGGAACACGGAGCGATAGTGACACATGTCAAATGTCATAGAGGCGTCAGAGGCGATCGCGCGGCAATCCGTCACCGCGCCGCGTCTCCCGGGACTGCCGTCGAACGAACTCAAATTTGTTACTTTTGATTATTTTATTAATAAGAAAATTGTTTTTTAACTATTCTCTTCGTTTTTAATATTGCTTCGCTCATATTTTTTGCATTTCGAATATTTTTTATCAGCCATACGTATCTGATTGATTAAACATTTGCTCAACACGTGAGAAAACTTTCATCCTTTTTGTAATATTATCAACTATTTTGTTCTTTTATTATGTTAGGCATAACAATGTGATAAATAAAATATAATACATTATGTAAATAAGTTAATTAAGATTTAAGATACAACTGATTATAATATTTGTTTAAATTTATTACAAACATTTATTTTCTTTATTTAACAATGTTAGTACGCGTAGAATGTCTATACATAGGTAACTTATTGATTAAGAGTACCTAACTAAACATAAACCCAAAGAACAGCTTTTGAGAATTAAACTCAGAACTATTACGTCTAGTATAAGATCAAAAAAATTGAATAACTATATAATAAATATTACATAGAATGTTCACATAATATTTACATACATTATACCTAATGTAATTTGACAGTTACTCAATGATCAGTAAACTTTTAAATACATTTTGCACTCGGTCGTTTTGTATAAAAAGTTATGTAAAAGTACCTACATATTAATCATAGAAACAAAAAAAAATCTTAAGCAGAGTAAGCAGATAAAGCTCAACGTAGATTTTTACCATTCTAGCACATTGTGAAAAAAAATATTCAAAGAGTAAAATAGACGATAAGAAAGACATATACGCTACTATGTATATTATCATTGCGTGTTAAACAGAGACCGTAACTGCTTCTTTAAAACAGAGCGAGTTCAATACATCGTCTTCCTCTTCCTTTCCACCTGAATTAGTGGTTATACAAGTATGCAATTTATTCTTAATTCTTTTATATCAGTTAAGTTAAAGTAAGTTTTGAAAATAATATCAAAAATATTATGTACGATGACCGACTAAGGTACTTAGCTTAACGCTATATCCTTAGCGGGGTAGGCCGAATGTAGAACGCTACGGTGTATGTACGATCAAAATGGGTGTACCTATGTGCGATCAAAAATATGCAATAGTTGCAATAAAAAAAAAATGTAATAAAAATCCCATATTTTTTATAAGGTACATAGAAACATATACATGTAATGCATAAATATAGTACATGGTTATTATTTAAAAATATTTAAATCTTCTTGACAATATTATTGGTAAAATACCTATATTAAAATATCCACTTTATTTATTTTATCTAATGGGTAAAGAATTGGAGTTTCAAACAACAATATTATATAAAAAAAATATTAATAAAAAAACAAGATAAAAGAGAAAAACTTAATTTACTTTTAACGATCCTTTAAAACAATTCCGATCGGATTTACCAATCGGGGTAGGTAGCCATATTTTCCAGTACGCTGAGTCAACAGCCATCCATTCATCGGTGCAATGAAAATATTGCCCATTTATCTTTTGTTTTTCGTATAAAACCTCTCGATTTAACTCAGGTGTGAACGTGAATCGTGCACGTCAAAATTCATTTATTGAATCGTTGATATGTGAAATCACTATTTTGTTTGACAAGTTCAATTGAAATGTCAACAAAGGGATTTATGAAAGCTCTCAATATTATGTAGTTACTGTACCGTATATAGATGTAGTTATATATTAACTAATTTGTCGAATTTAATATGGTAATTTTAGTTTTATTGACTTTAGAATTTATATCAACTTTAAATGATTACGATCCATATAATAATATATTATGATATGTCAAAGGAAACTTACTTTTCATACCTATTGATCTTCTTTTTAGATTACTTATCGATAATATGTTATAAGTAATTAATTATATCACAATACCATATTAGTCACAAAAATATTTTATACTACCTATAGAAGATTATCAGCTAACGCCACTTATTTAGTTTTTAATCCTTCCTTCCTTATTAAGTTCACACATACCTATATCAAATTCAATAATACCTGATACACTACAATACATGTATAACACAATACTTTATTATTACAACAAGCGATCACCAGCGGGTTCGCCCGCTTGAATAACACTATTTTATTTACTAATTGCTAATTTTAACTATTTTTTCGTTCTAGTAAAATTATCATTTTTAAGACAATATGTACACGTTGAAAACTAAAATACAGCCAAATGTATCTATAATTTTTTATAGCAATTTTGTTGACCTTAATGTTTTAAATTGTCGTATCTTTTTCATTTTTTAATCGATTTAAATAATATAAACTCTGATTTCTGATATTAGCGCATACAAACAGACATTTATTTTTAAAATTAACTTTATAACACTATTTTAGGCCCTACTACATTAATAAACGTCCCGTATAAGTTTTATTAAAATATATTTTCCATGTTAAGACATTGATGTGTTACAGATTTATTATAAGTATAGAATAAGTATAATATAAACTCTCTCTAGTGTTCAAGAGACAGTTTAGCTTTAATAATTATATTCTACTCGACAATAGATGGCGCTCATTGTTAATATGTATTTAAATATATCATACACTAGATGGCGTTATATATGCAATAAATATATATATATATATATATATATATATATATATATATATATATATATATATATATATATATATATATATATATATATATATATATATATATATATATATATATATATATATATCTTTCTGTACATAAGCCTGAACTTTTATAAAGACGATAATATATTTAAATTTATCCAGATAGTATAAAATATGATACTGAAATACACTTCATGAGTGATTAAAAACATTTTTTAATTTAATTTTTTCATGTTTTAAGCCTATCAAAAATGAAATACATTTTGACCAACATTATTTCTTCTCTGCCAATTTGTCAAATCTGTATAGTTGACTTGATAAAGTATAATAGAAATACAAAATTCTAGCATAGTATAAACATATCATTATTGTTAAAGTTACAAAAGTATAATTATAGAGTAGATCAAATATAAAATAGTCCCCGAATTTGGATACAAATTACATAGCATTTTCTTTTATTGAAGGCATCTTTTGTATGACTATACTTGTTTCTTCTTCCCTTAGGAAAGAAAAAGAAACCTCCTTTATTAGTCGTGTTTCTGGGGGCTGATGTTGCTTGCCTCACGACTTCTCGCCATTTCTCTCTGTTGGTGGCGATTCTGGTGCACTCGTGTATAGTGCCACCCACAGCTGTTTTAACTTGATCGGTCCATTGCATGGGTGATCTTCCGCGTGGTCTAGTCCCCTCCACTCTACCCTGCATCACCAGTCTTTCAATGGAGTTACTTTTCCGTCTGGAGACATGTCTAAAGAATTTGTGATCTGAATAGTGCTGATAGACGACGTGTGATGCCGAGTTCTCGGAGGATGGAGGCGTTCGTGCGATATATATATATATATAGATATATATATATATATATATATATATATATATATATATATATATATATATATATATATATATATATATATATATATATATATATATATATATATATATATATATATATATATATATATATATAAAGAAATATATATATATAAAATCTTTGTCGAATAAACCTTGCATCACCTCGATATAATAAATATATTTGTAAAGTAAAATTTAACTCAAAACGATAGTGTATGGACAGACATGACAGCGTTAATTTTATTTTATAATAACACAAAATATTACAAGTAAAATGATAACTATAGTTAACTGAAAATAAAAACTATAGTAACTTTAAACAAAAACAGACGGTAATAAATACTAAAGCATCATTTCTATTAGACAAATAAGTATATAATGATAGGTGATTTCTGCCATAAATATATTATATATAATTACAATATATACATTATTTTCTTATATTTTTTTTTCAGCTTTACACCATATCCTGCACGTACAAAGTAGGCAAAGGGAACCTGGGAACTTAGTTTAAACTAAACCTAACGGAGTATCTTTAAAGATACTCCGTTAGGTTTCCCACATTCAGTAAAAAATCAGTGAAATGATAAGATCATTGTTTTTATTAATTAAGGATGGAATATGAAAATTAAGGATGAAATATGAATAAATGTGTATATAATAAATTATCTAAACTTTTGCCAAAGTTTACTAACAAAACTTTGTGTTAATGAAAAAAACTTACATAATATTATTATTATTAGTAAGTGATTTAAAAATATACATTTTAAATTAAATTAAAATAATTAACAATATTAGTCACGAGGAGAGAAACGAGATGCAATACTTATTCCACAACAAACGGTACTTAGATACCAATATATGTGTTAAAATCATAACAATTTATTTATACTTCAACAATTTTATTTAAACATTTTATTTATTAAAAAAATATTTTATGGACATAAAAAAAATATACATAAAAAAAAACTTTATTATTTTTTATCAAAATTGAGCAACAATACATGATAAGGCCTCGGCGGAATGTAATTTTTGAATCACAGATAAATTTATATAATGATTTATTAAACTATATGAGTAAAAAAGACTTATAAAAAAAATAAGGTAATATGAATGTAAAAATAAATAGGAACGTCTATATAAACCAACAACCTTTATACAAAGAAGCAAATTGTACTCTAAATGAACGAATCTGTAATAATTGGCAATGTTATTATGTATCAAGTCAGCATTATAATTTACACTATATATTATATCGTTAACTCCATATATAATAAAATTGAAAATTAACTTTGAAAAACGAGTCGTTGCTATACAAATAGGCAAAGTATTTAATAATATTATATTAAAAAAACTGAAGAACCCACTCATTATACATTTTTACTATTTATCACAGAAGTTAGGAAATAAATAAACACTAAATGGATCAAAATACTCAGACCAATGTAAAAAGAAAAATAGAATTAATTGTATTTTTTTTTCTAGAATATTCTCATTGTATTGGCACAGCCATGGTTCATTCGGTACTGTACGTATATCATGGCGGAGTTGTGCCAATAGTAGAGAGCACCCAGCACTAGAACGTGCCACCATTGATGTGAATGGCCTATATAATCCACCTTCCCCGGGAACCAGCGCTCTGGTACCTTGAAAAAAGACATTTAAACATTAGTTTAACATTGTAATTCTATATATAGTAATATTGGTAGAGGGAACAGTGCTGAGACAAATCGTTCCTCATACTCTGCACGATTTTCTTGATTGGCGGAACTCAACGCCGCGCTTTATCTTTGTACAACCGTTGCAATAAATTTCATTCAAATATTATATTATATGTATATAGATATATTTGTATGATTGAACAAAATGGTTTTATTATGATTTTCAATGTTAAATAATGTTAAATATTAAATAATAATATGGAGTGTTTACCTTGAAGGCATAAATAGCGAACGCAGTCCCACTAATAACATACATCCCTATGACTCTAGGGAAGAATATCTGAAAATATATAAAATATGGTTATTTTTCTGACATTCCTCTTAGTATTTGTAATAAATGAATCAGTCCTTAACTTTTTATATACATATTTAAATCGTATAATTATAAGATATAATCCGTTAGAAGGCCGACCCGAAGGCCTGTCGTGGCGCAGCGGCACAAGCGTGTGATTGTAACCGACAGGTTCTGGGTTCGATCCCCGGTCGAGGAAATGAAAAATTTAATATTTTTAATTCAAATATTTAATGTTTCATTTCTTCGCTCTGGTACAAGGCAAAACGCTGCGTTGAGTTCCGCCACTTCAACACGCAATGCCTCAAATTCGGCGGAAAGTGGGGAACAGAAGGGAACAGAGTTTCTTAACACTAGGTTCCCAAGTTCCCTCTGCCTACCCTGCCATGGCGGGATATAGCGTGAAGCTGAGTGAGTGAGTGAGTATAATCCGTTAAAAATATAAAAGTGATAAAAATATCCATATTCATTTATTATGAACAAACAGTAACTTAATATGTATGTATGCATGTACGTTATAGTTACATGTAGAAAAGTGTTCATTGTATACCTACGTATTTCAATGAATATTATTATAATACTCGTTCATGCTGATTCCCATCGTTGTTTTCCTTTAATTTAAAATTAAATTCAGAAATGCATTTTTTATTTGGTAACGCAAATTTAAACAAAAAAAAAATACAACGACTTAATGAACTGACGGTCGAACGAGCACTACCTGTCGCTGTCGGCACTTGTGGAATATTGTGTTGGGTTAAGATAACAAATTATCTACACTTTTTAAAAATAGTAAAGTGCGTGTCGGATTCGCCCACCAAGGGTTTTTAATCAACTTTACTGATTGACCGACTAAGTTGGCTGACGTACGCACTTATTTTGTACGAAATAAACTATATTTATTATATGCAATGTAAATACCAATAAAATTACTGTAAATATTCCATTAATTGCATTCTTAATTCGTTCCAAATAGCAACTAGGTCAACAAGACCCTATACGTTCATATAACATGCAACAAAAACTATGAATAGTGCTTTTTGATTCCGTTGATTTAGATTTTGTATGTGCTCTTAATGTTTGATATTAATTTAAATTTATTATCACAACGTGATGTTGATATAGTGTTAACAAACAGACAGACAACAAAGTGAACATATAAGAGTTCCTCAGTTTCACGCTGGATCACGCATATGGCAGAGTAGGCAGAGGGAACTTGGGAACCTAGTGTTAAGACATTCCGTTCCACTTCCATTCCCGACTTATAAAGGTTCCGTTTTTCCTATATCTATACGGAACCATAAAAATAATTTGTTATAATTTTCTATTACAAATTATTTTTATGATTCTATACCTCACTATGTTGAAACTCAATTCCGTAGTTCGTCAATGATCGTATATGAAATCATAATTCTCCTTTTCTAAATATTTAGATAGGTTAAAAGAATAATAAAAACAATTTAAATTTTACAAAACACAATTAAATATTAATAATATATATTTTAAATATTACTCACTTGTACCATGGGATTATCGAAGCCACCCATTACATATGTCCAATGTAAAGTAGGCAGAACACCATACGCCGCCCATCCTATAAACACGCACATCTTGACCACGTAAGGTATTTGAAGTCTTGGTATTTGCAACACCATTGCTACCACAAATATTAACGTCACCGATAGCATATAAAACGCCTTGAGCTCCTGAAAATTAACCACAAACTGTTATGAAAATGTTGATATATAGGTATATAAAGTAATATGTATATATATAAATAAGTACTTTCTTGGATTATATAGTTAAGTTCTAATAATAGAGTTCTAGACTCGCCCAGTTGCAACAGGACGCTCCAATACAAACCCCATTCTTACAAGGATAACCCTAATTAGAGATAAGCCATACCAGTATTATTTAAGATACTTATCGTTCGTTCAAAATATTTCGCAAGTTTAAACTTATTCTTACAACTCATTGTAATATTTGTAAAATAAATGTTAACACGATATTAACAACTTATACAAATAATTTAAATTTATACAAATATCCTCTACCCAAAGATAATAACTTAGACTTGTTAGTTAAACTTAGATTTGACAAAATAAAACATTATTTGTTCATCAGAAATAATCGTAGCGGGACCTGATGAGATCGTAACGGTCAAAGCGCTTGGACGAACTTACGGCTTTAAATTGTATTTAATAACGTTGAAATTATTATACGGTTTCATATATAAAACTTACTTATTTAATAAGAAAACGTAAATATAATTGGTATTTTTAACTAAATTTAATATAACTCACTATATAATACAAAACAAAAATGTTATTTAATAAATATAGGTACTTAGTTATAAGAGTTCAGATCGTGTCCAGCGTGATCTCAACAAAAGGACAAATAGACAAGAAACTAACACGTGTACGATAATTTAAAATAAATACAAATAAATAAAATTGTTCTACAGACAATTTCTTATGAGAAACTAAATATAAAAGAAAACATGTCTAATCGCCAACCGCATCCACAATATTAGTGTTCTTTGTACTAAAATTGCCGGATAGCGGATGAAGTAAATTACGAATGCCAAATGGATGACAATGGATCATTTTGTACGAGGCCTCGTAGCCATTGCGTTAAAAACTTGATATATTTTTAAACGAGGACACTTGACCCACCGTATGCAGTGATTTAAAATACATTTAAATACGATCGAGTCGATCAATACTATATAAATTGTTAATTCCCGCAGTATTGTATGGCATATATATGTATGTATTTAGCAGGGTCGGCAGATACAGAGAATATAATATTAACCGAGCCCCCTCTGATATGAAAGTTAATATGTTGAGTGGGGGAACTCAACGTTAGTGGAATCGAACCTACAATCGTATCTTTTATAGATTGACGCTATGCCAGCAACTGCGCCATGTCGACGGCCTCAAAAAACGGAGTTTAAGGTCGTTAGTTAGAAAATATATACATTAATATATGTACTACTACTGCAAATATTTCCTATGAATAATAATGTCTAATTTTAAAAGAATATTCTTTTCTTTTAGCTAGAAGGTCAATAACAATGTGGTAAAACAACGCTATTGCTAAACAATTGGTCAGGTGGATCAATAAAATGGAACGACCGATTAACTCGTACATATACATAATCTGTCTATCTACTGTAGAATGTCTATGCATGAATATGTGATTGAAGTTCTATTTTTATAAGTAAACATATTTTTTGTTAATTAAATCTTATCTATTTTGTCTTATCGGTAGATAACAATTGGGACCAACATTTAAATTAACGATAATCTAATTTAATAATCATTCAGGGAGTTGAGAGTTAATTTGAAATCATTTTAACTTTCTATTTCAACTGCATTCCGTAAACATTTTGCATAATATTTAGATCTATCAATACCTACTTTAAAAAACTTGTAAAAGAAAGGTGTTTATATATAGAATATATTTGCAAAAAAAAACAATTTAGAAAGTTGAAAAACCACTAATACAATACAAATCTATGATTTATAAAATTATTGTCTGTCTCTTTTTACACGCAGATCATCGTAACTACTGGACTTATATGAATGAAATTTAGTTTATTGTATAGCTATTAGGTCTGGGCAGGATCGAGGTTATATTTGATTTTGAAAAGTGAAAGCCTGTCGTGGCGCAGCGGCACAAGCGTGTGATTGTAAACGACAAGTTGTGGGTTCGATCTCCACTCGAGGAAATGATATATTCAATATTTTCAAATTAAATATTTAATGTTTCCATTCCGTTCTTATAAATCAAAGGCGCGGCGTTGAGTTCCGCCATTCAACACGCAATGCCTCAAATTCAGCGGAAAGTGGGGAACAGAAGTGGAACGGAGTGTCTTAACACTAGGTTCCCAAGTTCCCGCTGCCTGGCCATGTGCGGGTTACACCGTGAATCTAAGTATTACAGCGTGAAGCTAAGTATTGATAAGTAGTAGGTACACCTGATTTGAAACCATAGTGTGTCTACTATAGTGAGTCTAAAGAGATGTGTGTCTGGTCTGAAGAGGTGTCTGACACGGCATTCTGCTTTGCTACTAGTAGTAAATTTTAAACAACATTAAAAGATAACAAATTTCAGGCAAACGAAATTGCGGGCCGCCACTTCTAAATATATGATAAATAACAAAATAGCTAAAAATCAAGAAAAGTTAGCATAAACGTGTCAAAAGACAAAAAATGTTCTGACATATTTTATAAATTATCAACGAAATTAGTGAAAACTGAGACGATGAGAGAGATTCGCCTTTCACTTCCTACCATAACTTTTACTTGTGCACAGATAACTTATACGCCATTGGAACCTGTATGATTAACTCAACTGTCATTATACAAAAATATTGCCTTTTTGGCCTTGACTTGAACTAATAATACGTTTTTATTTGTCTAACTGTGATTTCCATAACCATATTCAAATTTATTTTAATATTTAAGCCAAATATTATGAGCCCAGGCCACTAAGTAAAAAAATGGTTTAAGGCCAAAGCAAATCTCAATATAACTGGAAATATGTATTGAAAACAAATTTTAGCTAAGTTAAAAATCACAAATATGTTGTTACAATATCATCGTCATAATATTAAAAAGTTAGGTATGTTAGTACCCTCGTTTAAAATGCCTTGATAGGTCATCAAATTTTTCATTACATTTAATATTAGTGTTCCTAAGGTGGTAACACTAAAAGGTGTACCTTTTTTCAGATTAAATTATGTAGCAAAAAAGCCTAACAAGTTGAGCAAGAATTACGCGATTATATATAAAAAGATAAACATACATACGTATGTACTAATTTCGTATTATATAATACTATGTCAGTCTAAAAAACCACAGTTAACGTTTCAAATTGGAGTTAAGCATTTTATCTTGTTCTAATTCTTTAAGTTAAAAAGAGATAAAAGTTGATCTAACACATGGAGCTGGTACAGAAACTAGGTAATTACGCCATAGTACGAGAGTTTTGCTATGCTCTGTTTAAGTGATATGTCGATTCGCATGAAAAGGTAGATATTTAATTGACAAATTAAATATGCATTTACTATAATAAATTGTTACACAATTAAAGAGCAACCAAGTCTTAACAAAAAAACAGTATTTCTAATAATAATAAGTAAAGCCTTTGTATAAAATGAACTTAAAAAAACCTAAGTATTAAAAAAACACTTATATTTATATGAATATAAATATTATTTATTTTATAAATAATATTACCTATATATGTAATATAATGTATTATATATGTAAATGAATCGTTTATTTCTGGTAGTTAGTTATATACATAATTGTTAAAGGCGAGTCATTTTTTTATTTTATTGGTTAAAAATCAAATTATATGGTTTGATCAAATGCACATGAAAATAATGTTCTAGAAAATAAGTACACCCCCTTTGAATAGAAAATGACCTAAGAGAAACCCTCTACCTG
Organism: Eueides isabella; assembly: GCA_019049475.1. Classification (NCBI taxonomy): domain Eukaryota; kingdom Metazoa; phylum Arthropoda; class Insecta; order Lepidoptera; family Nymphalidae; genus Eueides; species Eueides isabella. Next base: position 7,018,669 of record CM032386.1, on the reverse strand, counting down.
ACATTTACTCAAAGGAGAAAGAGTTCCTAATCAACAAGGGATATGGGAGGAATACGACAATCGGGGCAGTTGTAGCAATAACACGCCACACCGCGCATGCGCCTCATATAGCGGTGGTGAGTCCGAAAGGCCACGGGAGCACAAACAAAAAGCATTTTGGAGTATAATCTAAAGCTAAAAAGATAGAAACAAAGCAGCCATGGTATTACCACCATCACCACAAATTTCGCCAACCTAAAATATATACAAAATGTAAGAAAATTCCGAATTGTAAAAATTAATAAAGTAGAAATATAAAATTGCATTTTGTGTTTTAGTGGCAATAGAATCCCAAAACAAGTTAATTTTACTGATTATATATATGTTAATTTTATTCATTAATATCAGCTTTAAATTTTTAGACGATTATACCAGTCAGTATATTAAGTCCAGTTAGCTTCAATAACAAAAGGTACGGACGTGAGTCCGTCGTGTAAAAAAACTTTTATAAAAAATTAAATGTGCATCTGGAACAGCCAACTGTTAAGAAATATTACCATATAGATATTAAAATTACAAATTTCATAACATTACACAAATTTAAATGTTCCTAAAAATGCTTTCATTTGATTTAAGAAAAAAATGTTTTCATTTAATTTAAATAGTTTATTACGTGTAATTACCTTAAGATCCATTGTCATTACCATAAATTACAAAAAAAATTGCTATTTAAATTTATTTCATATATATATATATATATATATATATATATATATATATATATATATATATATATATATATATATATATATATATATATATATATATATATACATATATATATATATATATATATATATATATATATATATATATATATATATATATATATATATCTTATACTTGGTATAAACTGCTCGTATTTGAGCAAGTTTTTTTGCCAAAAAGACCAATAAAGATCCCATCGACCTTAATCGACCGGGTCGATTAATAACAAGGAAATGTGTATGACCTTAACACGTTTTGAACAATTTATCGATTTATGACAGTCATATCTTAATATTGCTTAGAGGTGTTTAGCTAAAAATAATATAGGTCAAACAGTTACTAATAAGAATTTAAAATGGCATTGTAAAAGAAACGATTTACGCTTTAAATTTAGGATAAGGACAGAGAATGAGCACATTCGATTTTTGATTATCTTTTTTATACAGATTTGGATGTACGTTTTCCTTTATAGAAGCATATTCAATATTTATATATGTTACATTGTATATCAATTTATCGAATAAATTTAACTTAGACCGTAACAGTGGCACTAAGCACTAAGTGGGACATGATGGTTGGCCCTAGATAGCAAATTATTTTTATTCAAAATATATATTTCTTTGATTTGATTTATCTGGAATCCAATAAGTCAGTCAGTACATAATAATACGTCTATGTTATGACAAGGAATGAAGAATAAAATATAATTTTATAGCAACATTTTCTATATAAAGATAAGAAAATGTATAATAATAATCCATATTAAAAGCCAGTACTCGTATAATATATGTACATGCAATACTTACATGATGACACCAAAATGCGTAATACACCCCAGATGTGTATATCGCAAGTAGGGAGAGCGCGATACCGAAGAGATCGTACATCAAAAACGTATTGTAATCGTGCTCCGAGCGGCAGGAGAACGTGTGATAGAGAGCTGATAAAGCCATACATATCTACAAGGAAATATAAAAACATAATTAGATAAATTACCCAACAAAATATGGTCCTTTAATAAGAATTAATTACACTTTATGCCTAATTAACAATAACCTAATCCATACTAATATTATAAATGTGAAAGTAACTGTTTGTCTGTCTGTGACGTCACGCGGCACCGATTGTAATGAACTTTCGTGTTAAGATATTTGAGGGGCTTGGAATGACCATAGGCTACTGCTATTTTATATTTTATCATTATTGTTAATGTATTTTATTCAGCTTGTATTAATGATTATTAAAAAATATATAATAGTCATCGTTGGCATTCCATCCACAATGATTAAATAGATCATTAGACTCTAGACCACTTTAACGATTACGAAATGAAAGGTCCCAACGGACACGTGAGTGCAGACAGCGTTGTTAATTTTCATACATTTTAATATATTAACATATCTTGGTTGTTTGCAAATTAATATACTATTTAAAAATAATACACCCGAGCACAACAAGTGCACTGTAAATACATATGAGAACACGACCGTCTTTCAGGTAATTAAATTAATAATCGTAGGTATAGAGCAAGCAGGCGAGCATACCTTGTTTGTATATATATTTCAATTTGTTTAATATGTAATTTATATTTAAATATAATATCTAAAAAACATACTTTACTAAGAAAGAGAGAAGAACCGAGCTAAGCTCGGTCATCCACGTACTTATATAAAATGTATAAGATATATATGTACATAGATATTTTAGAAATTTAAAAATATATCATATAATATATGTATAATTAAATATATAAAGATAAGTAAAAAATATTAACTACTACAATACATTTAATTTGATCTGATCCACCTTAAAAACTATATTATGCAAATCTCAAACGAGTTTATTGTAAACATAACCTCTCCAGTAAGAACCGAGGAAATTGCAAAACATGCATAATTGTGTATATTGCCATTGAATATGACGTCGTCGTCAGGTGTTTATTTATCAGCGTGTTCAACGTCTGTGTAGTAAAGAGACTTTTTAGAAACCGGTTCTTTTAAATGAAAGCTTCAATACGCGAACAAGTACACTATGATTAAAATAAATCGTCTTTCAATTAATGTTTAGTGTCTGACTTTCATATCGGAAGTAACAAGGTCTCTAAGAAGGATTTCGGTAAAAATATTGAAAAAAATATTTTCTAAGGTCGATCGATGATACAATTCTATGTTAAACTTGTGATAATGAATAATGAATTCAACTCAATTCAGCTTCACGCTGTATTCCGCGCAGAGCAGGGTAGTTAAGAACCTCCGTCCCGTTCTCCACTTTCCGCCGGATTTTGAGATATTGCGGGTTGAGTAGCGGAACTCAACGCCGCACTTTTCCTTATTACCAGAGCGAAAAAAGTAAAACATTAAAAATTTAAACTTGAAAATTTTCCTCGAATGTGTGTGTGATCAAATCCACAGCCTGTTGCGTTTTACATATCTATGCCCCTGCGCAACAAAAGGCCTCCAATTATGAATTTAAATTTATAATTTGCAAATATTTTACACCTAATGAATTACTTAAAAACATATGTATTACATTAAATAGGAAAGCTTAAATTATTTGATTAAAACCATTTAAAAAAATATATTGACATATGGTCATGTAAGGTATTTTCATATGAATGTCAACCAAAGGTCGACGAGTGTTATCTGCAAAAATTTAAAAATGACGTGTGAACTTACATAAAAATATCTTACTTTTATATTATTAAAAAATTGTGTTATCTTTTTTTATTGTAAAATACGTAACAACTAATTTATTTCATCGTGTCACTAGAACGATTCAAATATGTCGTTTGAAAATGATTACATTAGTCTACTTCTATGAAATGTACTATATGTAATAAGTATTTTATAAAGTATTGAGTTTTTATGGAAAATACTGTTGAATAGAATTTTAATATAAAATTTAGTTTCTTTAAAGAGAGTACCTAGATATTCGCACCCTGTTTTTAATCACTTAATTTTTTGTTTCCAATCAAGTACCAGTATTTTTTATTACACGATATGTAAGTGTACCTACTAATAACGAGCTACCAGAATGGTCGATATTTCCACTTAACAGCAAGCTCAGAATATACACATAACCTGCACTGTTATTAATTACTCTCCTATATATAATAATAATATATGAAAATAAAACCAGCCAAGTGCGAGTAGAACTAGCCCACTGAGGATTCTGTAGCAATTTCATGATCAACAGGAAGTACAACTCATAAAAGTGTACACTGATTTAGTATGAAATGAACTAAAATTATTAGTTACTTATAGTTTTTAGATTTTTTTTTCTGTAAGCATGCGATTGCAATGGCTGTGGGTTCGATCCCCACTTGAGGAGAATGAGATATTTTAATTTATTTGCTCTGATAACAAAGGCAAACGCGACGTTGAGTTCCGCTACTCAATACGCAATGTCTCAAAATTCGGCGGAAAGTAGCGAACGAAACGGAGTGTCTTAGCACTAGGCTCTACTCTATCTACCCTGCCACATGCGGTATATAACGTGAAACTAAAGAAAAAAAAATGTCGCTTTGTACAAACTCAAAAATATCATCAGCCAAAATATTAAAAAGATTGGCCTTTATTGGTCAATAGCCTTTTGCCATTGGTCGATGCCTTGAAAGTGCGCCTCATGTCATTTCCGAACTGCCTCTCCCTACTACAGTGAAAGTGTTACCGCGACCAACATATACAAAAAGTTAATACGCCGCTAAATAGTGGTATTCTACATTTATGTTTTTTTAACATATGCTTACTTTGCTTAAATTTGCCAAAAAGTGAAAAAGAACATTTATTTTGTATGCAATCATAAAATTCATAATTATGTAGTATATTATGCAGCTACGTAGTATATTACTTATAATAAATCTGATAACAGTCTTTAAAAAAATCTTATAGGGAATGTTTATTAATGTAATAGAGCAAAAAAAGGTACTTTTTAAAAATTTTGTATGTTTGTCTTTGCGTTTGTACGCGCTTATCTCAGAAATGGATAAACAGATTTAAATACAGTTTCACTATTACATTTAGGCAACCTTCCTTCCATCAACATTCAGTGTTTCTTTATTTAAACCAGGTAATAAATAAAAAAGTTATGGACATTTAAAATATCTACGTCGATAAAGTTGGCACAACTGAAATTTTTAGTTTTTAATGCATAGTTAGTTAAAGAAAACAATAAATATCTTATATTAGCAGCAAGAATAAAGTAGGTACTATAAGATCAGCGGAGAACGCGATGACATAACTAATGTTGCCATTTAATTAATAACTTATTGTGGTTTTCCATTAATTAGGTACCTTTAGTGTACTCTAGATTCTGATATAAATACCTGTCATCAGCGTAATAATATTAACGTAAAAGCTATATTTTTTTATCACTTTTACCACCATATCTATTATTTTTCAACGATTTTATCTTTCTATATGAAACTAATAAAACTTAAGAAAATATTATGAATCTTTAACCCAACGACAAAAATACATAAAGGTCAATAAAACATTTCATAGTGCCCTGAATATTACAGTATAAAATTTCTCAATAGGATAAAATTGTGTACATTTAAGCATCTAATGATAATAACCTCATTTTATTCGAAATATATTCCAGTTGCTCATTAGTGTCTAAAGTAATACGTCATCTAAAAACTTTACAAATATATTTTGAAATTTACAATGATAAAAACAAAGAAATCGTGGTGAAAAACGATTTGAAAAGTGAATTGACGTGGCGCATAACTATATCTTCATCTTGGCTACATCAACGGATCCAAGATATAAGCAACACCTTTACAAAACACAGCATCTCATCACCGTTAGGTCTCAATTTTTATTAGAATCTCTAAAATATAGCTTAAGTGAAAACAAGAGCGACAGTAGCTCCTTCGATGAAGACAACACAGAAACAGCAACATACGGGCATTTTTAGCAATGCTACAAAAAAATTACATCAAGAAAAATAGATATTCAATACGGTAAGTCAAGGGCTTCTCATAAACTACATTTCTATTGTGTGCGCTACCGGTAATAAAGGGCAATGATGAAGTCCGGAAACTTATATCAAACAAAATGAAATCAACTGCTGCCAGATAGGGCAGAGACTTTAGTCTTTCTACATCATAATTTACCTTTAATTATAAAATAGCAGTAAGGTTTGAAAATGTACGATTATAAACCATCTAAGACTACTGGCTTTTTTTTGTTTATATAAAACCGTGCATGTTAAGAATTTTTATTTAGTTTTTTTTTTTTTCACTTTACATCAAATAAGTGTACAAGTAATCATGGTTCCTACATTCTAGTTTATTTAAGAATAATTCATAATAAATACTTATTGAAATATTTTAGAAGTTGATTGCGACAGAAACAGTTACTTTAAATTTAATAATGTGTAAGACTGATTATAGAATAATTAAAACAATAATAAACATTAAAGGATTTTTTTGTAGTTCACCTTCATACATTTTATTGACAAAAACATACAGAGTAAGAAGCTGGATAGTTTTCGCGTTTTGTCGAACAGTCACCGACTTGCTACTAGTGGCCGGATAGTTGGCTTTACCGACCGGGACCATCCCTAATATATATGTATAAATCATACGCAACTCAGTATATCTGATCGATAAATTGATTGTCGATTATTTGAGTGTAAGTGAAAATCACAAGTAAAATTGTAACCCGCATACAACTTAAGTGTTGCAAAAAAAGTAAGGGCGGTTATTTTTAAACTGGATGGTCTGTACATAGAATAAAACAATGTCGCTAAGTTTAATTGTTTTACACGTGTAACTTTTAACCTATTTTTTTAAAACAAAATGATTCGAGAAGTTTTATATACAGAATGTGCACATTTTATATAGTAATATTCTATTAGATTAAAACCTACCAAAATGTAGAAAACAAACATATCTAAGCATACAAAAACTATTATTATTTAATAATAACATTATTTAATTAAATATGTAAATATTGTTAAAAATATATATTTGTTTATATCGCTTATGGGTCTAACCTTAGGAGATAAATCGAAGTAACGTATATTAAAACTATACAAAAAAATCTGCCATAGCATATTATGTATATAGCTGTTTTTATATTTTATATATATACAAAATTAAGTTATGAAAGATACAAAGCGCGGAGCAGTTCTTTTTTTGTGTCGTGAGACGTACGAATTGCTGGCGACCATGAATAAGTAATTCCTAATATCTATAGCATTAATTGTGCCTACATCAGAAAGCGTGCTAATCTTTGAAGCTTATGATTTAATTTAAAAACATTTTTTGTGTGGATATTTTTTTATATATAAAACATATATCATATCACATCATAAGCGATATAAGTGGAGTAACAATAATAAAAGTTTGCAAAAACAGCAGCTTGATATTTTCTTATGCATGTGTGCACTGTGTAAACGATCAAAACTACGCAGTAAATGAAATATTATAAGAAAACAAAAAAATCAACTACAAGAAATAGTAATATAAAAGTAATAAAAAAACATACTCAAAACATTAATTATATTTTATAACGTAAACAGGTGGAATCCTTTTAATTTAACACGGTAACCATAGTAAGTCGGTTTGAAAAAAAATATAAAGTAAATAACTTATCTTATTTTAAATAAAATGTTTAAATTTATTTGCGATATCAGCAATATGAGACCGAACTTTTCTTAATGTCATTGATTCATCAAGAGAGTTAATATCGTGAGGATTGAAAGCCACAGTTTACTAAAGGTAAAGTAGGCTAAACTGGTATTAATTCCAGCGAAATCTTTGCGGAAGTAGGTCCATATTATAAGTATAAAAATCTTTGATTAAGAAATATTATTATTTGCAACTTGTTCGTCCTATTCTAGTTACTATCAACTAGGGCGGTTGAATTTACTACGTTATTTGTTACAGTTGTTTTATATAAAAAAGAACCTGTATTTAGACGTTTATTAAACATCGAGGTCGCGATCTTGCCCTCTTCCTATGTTAAATCCTAGTCTGACTTAATTAAATAAATAAATAGACTCTAATAGTTGATTTCCAAATGAATATTTTTGAAGTTAAGTAAAATTCTATCTTAATATTTTTTTCATACTGTATACCGCACATGGCAGGGTAGGTAACGAGAACTTGGAACCTAACCTAACCTTGGGTGTTAAGACACTCTGTTATTGTTTTGAGTGACAGAAAGTCGCGCTTTTGCCTTCTTACCAGAGCGAAGAAATAAATATGTATTGAAATTAAAAATATTAAATATTTCATTTCCTAATGTGAGGATCGAACCCACAACCTGTGACGTTTAGTTACACGCCTGTACCACTGCGCCATGACAGGCCTCAATACTATCGGAATGTTCATGGCTAGTGAACAAAATGAAAGTGTCGGTACTCACAAGAAAACATAAGAATAGTACCGCTGCTACCGTCCTGTCGGTCATCGTCGCGTGGATGTTAATTATGACCAGATCATTGATAGTGAGAAATAACAGCAAAAAGAAACCAAATATATGAGTCCATATGTTCATTGTCTCGTTCGTCCACCAGAATATGCTGAAAATATTGTAACTTATTAATCTATAATCATAATAAATCTGTAGCTGATCAATGTCTGTACATGGAAGATATATTTAGAAAAATGTTATATTTTAATGGTATGTTTATTATTGTAATAGGGCCCAAAGTAATAATTTTTAACATTATTGTCTGTTAGTAGATATGTTAATCTGTTTGTCTGCGTGTTAATAAATGCTAATCTTAGAAACAACTAATTATATTTAAATGCAGTTTTCGCTTTTATATTTTGGAAACTTTTCTTCAACATTCAAAATTAATTTCAAAATTATGTCGATTTTAAATATTTAGTAGGGATTAGTAAATAAAATAGTGTACTCAAGTGGGCGAAGGCGCGTGCAGGACACTAATCTTAAATAAATTTCCAAAAATTAAATAAATTTCCAAGAATTAAAATTTTGATCCGATTAAACAATTCAATGTTACATCTGCCATACATAACTTAAATACAAAATTTTGTTAGTGTATGTGAGATATGAACTCGTTAAAGTATAAGTAGTAGTCTTTTTTCTTAGCTTGACGCTGTACCCCCACATGCCAGGGTAGGCAGAGGAAGCTTGGGAACCTAGTGTTAAGACAGTTTGTTCCACTTCTGTTCCCCACTTTCAGCCGAATTTGAGGCATTGCATGTTGAGTGGCGGAACTCAATGCGTTTTGCCTTGTTACCAAAGCAAAGGAATTAAAGTATTAAATATTTCATTTCCTTGTGTGCAAATCGAATCCTTAAGCTGTTGTTTACATTTACATGCTTGTGCAGCTTCGCCAAGCCACAATCAGTAGTAAAATATATTTTTGCCTATAAGAGCGAGCTTTATTTTCTGCACGGGATCTAAAAATGTGTTCTAATATGTTTAGGTCATTGCGGTGCAGCATTCAGTAAGCACAACAGATGTGGGTGTGTTAGCTACTAAATTGTTTTCATTTTATCACTCTAATGACAAAATGTATAAGTTCTGGTCTTATGAAGATTGCATACATTAATAATTTTACTTCTTTTATTCTACCTTATCATGTGCGGGATACAGAGTGAAGCCGTGAAGCCAAAGATTTTTATCAGTAATTTAAAAAAAGTGTACTTTGTAATTAACCTCTATATCAGTTTTGTGAATATTTCCACATTCTGGGTTATTCAGTATTTGCTATTAAAATACTTTTTGTTCTATCTGTCATATTTTTTGTTTACATCACAGGTTGTGAACCTGTGCTTCCTAATAACCACTTAAATGCTCTAAGTAACTTAGGCAAAGTTCTCATATAACTATGTCGAAAATCTTATATGTTTGTTACATATGTCTTTATATTGTTTGCATTTCTGTAGAAAGATATTTATAAATTTCCACTAACCAATGATAATTGCATAGAATTTTCATTTGGCAAGAGACAAATATATTTATTAAATATATTCTTACATACCTATTGTGATTACAGTGATATTTCAAACTTAAAAAAATTAAGAAAACATGAAATTTACCTCTCCCAACATAATTTAGTAGGCAATAATTTTCTATAACCATCTCTTATAAATGGATTATGCTGTAGATATACGGGTGCTTGTTCATATTTTAACAATTTTCTATAATTCATATACTCAACATCCTCTTCTGTAAGATTGTTATTATCTTCAAGCTTCTTTCCTCTTCTCATTAAAGTGTTTCCTGGTGAAAATTCTGAATCTTGCTTGCACTCATCCTCAAGCTTAAATAAATACATTTTACATTTACATCAGTTTATTTTTATCAAAACAAAGTTAAGAAAATATTAAACGTTTTTTTTTTAAATGATAGATTTTTATAATATTAACGTATTCATTTTCTAAGGATATTAAAGAGTGTTCTAAAAAGTTACGGTCAAAAAAGTATAAGATTACAAATACTATTAGAAAGTTTACGAAATAGCTAAAAGCTTTTACTTTATCTTACTTTTTCGATTGGCATAAATTGTACAGTTTCTGCTTGACACTCGCTCACTTTTCTTGTCATAGTTAGAGTCATGTTTAATTTTTATTTATTAAACTAAAACTTGTTACATGTAATAAAAATTATAGAACTTATATCGTTGCACTTATCACAGCTTTTCTTTAATTATTAGTATTTGCGAAACATTGTAAAAACACTTTTTGTTAAATTTAAAAAGCTACTACTTTAATTTCTTTTTCTTTATCGTAATACACAAGCTCTAAACTACATCACACTAACGCACCACCCTGTCGTTGTTGCAATACTGAAAGTTCTATCTATACTGATTTTGATTATTAGATTTGATTAGTAACTGTCTGCCGTTCAAGAACTGACAACAACTGTCATAAAGCAACTGTCAGATTTCTATCTGATCTCATACAGACAGATAAGCTAAGTATTGCTTAGGTTACTTAGGTTTGTACTATGTATATCCAATTTATTTTCTTAAAAGGAACGTTTGATTAAGTTGTTTAATATATATGGTAACTAAATAGTTTGTCAGGAATAAGTTTATTCCGTCAATTCAAAGAAATATTAAAATTTCCGTCGTAAATTTATTCACTTTCATTAAGATGTGTATTACATATGCATGTACGCGAATGGAGTGAATAGATACTCAATAACGGCATGAGGCATGAGGATGTATAAAATATCTGTTGTTAGGTTTGATATACGAATGTGTTTTGTTTTGTAATATTTTTAGCAAATGATTTCAGGGTAATAAGTATTAATTATAATAATTCCGTAAATAATCTTTCATTCTTTGTGTTTTGTGAAATATGAGTTTAAACATTATTACTTAGGACTACTTTAAAGAGATAGATTTAAATTGTCACTGACTTTTTTTAAAAACTTTTTGTAATATATACGTTTTTAACGTAACTTTAATAGCTTAAGCAGCGCACGTAACGGAAATCCTCAAACACTCCTGTACACGTTACATAATATACCTTATAGCGAAAAAAAACTCAATTAGAACCTTATACTTCTGACACTAACCAACCAATGATAATAATTTAGTTTGTAGTATTTAGCATTGGTTATTTTTTTTTAATTATAACATTTTATTACACAAAATAAAAAGGTAGAGTAACAATTAATGATTTAAATTTATAATTAATAAAATTACATACTTCTGTGCAATTTTAAACAAAGTATTTTATTTTACAACGGTACAAAAAGTATCTAATAATAATAAAGTGCATATACTTATGGGATACAAATATATATGTACATCACAAGCCATGACAAACACATAGAAGCTTGGCAAACCTTCACAACCGTATTATTTACCCTTAAGAAATTGTTGCAAGAGGTATTTAAGTAAATTTTGCAATGTGAGGTAAATGTAATTATACTAATATTATGTAATTATAATGTAATGATACTAATATTTTCAAGCCTTTAACAGATCATAATGTTATGAAGATAACAGTGATTAAGGCCGATTTAATACTATAACTATTATTGTAAATATTAAATTTAGATTTGAACAATTAAAACCAAGTAGATTTGTAATATTTTTTTGTAGATAATTAAGAAATTTTTTGAAGTTAACTGTGGCACAGGCGCAAATGTGCGATTGTAAACTTATTATGGGTTCGATTCCCACTTGAGAAAATCAAATATTAAATATTTTCATTTCCACTGACTAAAAACAATTGGAAACATAATACCTTAACTGAATATTATTATAATTATTAGGTTTCAAGTTGCCTCGGGCTATTCTGCTATGTGAAGCGTTAAAGCAGTGACAATATTTACAAACATAATCTGATATATCACGCAGTAGCAACCCTAATATTTCCTCCTTAATATTTCCTATTCACCCCATGTGGTGTAACTATTGACCCCTCATGTTGTCGAGATAAAAATTACATATAATTTTCTTATTTTTAATGAGTACTATAACATATTATACTCTGGTATTCATGTATAGCTTAAAATGCTACTTAAAGTCTAAAATATTTGCCATCCACCCTACTTTTAAGTATATTAAATAATACTAAACTTAAATTTAAAAAGCGTATAAAAATTTTGAACGAAGCAGGATTTGAACCCGCGCCTCTGGAATACCGTTCCAGCGCTCTGACCAAAAAAAATTTTATACGCTTTTTAAATTTAAGTTTAGTATTTTCTAAATAGTTATTTTAAATAATATCAAACAGTAATATAGCAAAGCAAGGTTATCTCAAATATAGTAATGATTTATTATTACGATTAATTATTATAATTCATTTACTTTTAGTACGTATAGTAGTGAATTTAATTTTCAAAAGAGTTAAGCAACAATAGTATTTAAAGAATGACAAAAAAAAAAACGTTTACCAATATAAACAAAATGTGAAACAAATCCTTTTTCTTTAAATAAATTATAAAACCGTTACATTTTTTTCATCAATTTTATATATTATTTAAAAAAAAAATGTTCATAAAATTCTATAAAACGCCAATCTACAATTATCTGTATAATTGTTATTTGTGTAATTATTAAGAATATGAAGACATTAGTAATCTTACAAAATAATGATTAATTAACATTTATCATACATACTTATCAATTATTCATTTATCATTTTATTTTCACTATAAGGTGTATTTATCGGATAAATTGGGATAAAACATAAAATTGTGAATTCGATACGTAAAGTGTCTGGGAAAGTTTCAAATTGCAAAAATGTGCTTGAAAATAACCCTATCTGCCTACTTTGTTATCCAAAAATAGCGCCCAGAATTCTTTACCATATTACGTCACGTCCGAATTTTATTAAGTATTGCCATAGACATAAATTATTATTGATTTTAAAAAGCTAAATAATTACTAAATAATTTTATGAAAACAATATAAATTTTATGTATAGGTTCTTGTTTTTAATTCAAGCTCTAATCACTCGATCGTTAAATTAAGTTTTTTTTTGTTAACACAATTTGCAAAAATAGTCATACAATAAATAACGAATATTTATATATTTAAAAAAGAGAAGTATTCATGAACGCTCTTTGTAAATGGTCGATTTTCCTGTTTGCTGTTCTCCATTCGTCGCGAGTGCGTTAATTTTGTTAGAACCTGCGCTCTGTTCTAATTCTTATTATTTCTTAATATTAGTTATTATTATTTTTTATTTAAGTCTTTGAGATTTTATCTTAATAGTCACTTTTATATTATTATTGCATAAAACGACTTAAGTGGTACTTTTGCGTTTAGACGGGAGCCATCTTGCAATCTCTAATCAAAGGTCCTTGGCTCACAGTTTCGTTGTCTAGTTGAAAGGCAGTATATTCAATCATAAAATAATCAAATGGCGTTAAAACGAATTAATAGGGTACGTATAAGAAATTTAGCTGCTAATTTTAAGAATTCGTCTATATCAAGTGGTGTGCTGTAAATCCGTAACAGACTTCGGAGTGAATGTTTCGTCATTGTGAATACCTATTATCGAAATTTCTTCTGGATAATTCTGTGTGCGTGATTCTTCATTTAAATATTAAAATATTTGTTATCCTTAAGTCGTCTGAGTTAAATAACGGTGTTTTATTGGATCCTATAGACTACAATTTTATGCACACGGCGTACATAAAATGTCGGAAATATGTGCCAATTTTGAGGTTTTCTCACAATATTCAGATGACGAGAAAAGTCTTGCTGCAATAAGCAGTACAATTTATTAAAACTAGTTATTGTCATTGTTTTTTTCTTAAACTATGTATAAGTCGTCTATCCGTATGTTTTTTCAAGTGATGATGTGTTTGACATATTTTAATTATCACTGTATTGTGTTTCCTGCATTTTTATAAGATATATATGATGTTGCAGGAATTACAAGATCTGGGTAGAGACCCACCGGCACAATGTTCAGCAGGACCACACGGGGAAGATCGTAAGTATTTATCAATCTTTTAGTTTCTTTATTAAATTTGTGACTCATCTTCACTATGAACAATAAACATTACTATTTTTTATCCTTATATTCTTAATCCAAAATTTTTATTATAAATAAGTTAACATTTTCTTTATGTAATTCAGCAGTTGGTGTTTATTAAATTACATTTGATGAGAATCAGCTGATGTCTAAAAAATACTAAAATGATAAGATATTTTGTAAATCTTTTTTATTTTTACAGTTTTCCATTGGCAAGCCACAATAATGGGCCCAGTAAGTATCTATTATTTAAAAATATATATATTAGTGTTAATTTAGAAGCACTACACTGGATATGACAATATGTATTTCTCTTTATTTCAATGAAGCCATATAAGTAATTTAGTAAGATTACATTGTCTTGAGCAAAAATAGCCATAACTTATATAATGTGTAATTATTTTGCAGGTCGACAGTCCCTATCAGGGTGGTGTATTTTTCCTTACCATACATTTCCCTACAGACTATCCGTTCAAACCACCAAAAGTTGCATTCACAACACGCATCTATCACCCCAATATAAACAGTAATGGTTCCATTTGTCTTGATATTTTGCGCTCACAATGGTCTCCAGCACTTACCATATCCAAAGGTAATTCTATTTTCTTGTAAATACTTTTGTTTTTTTTTTTTATTTTAATGTATATTATTTCTATATATTTTTAATTATTATTTTTGATTTCAGTGTTGCTCTCAATCTGCTCACTTCTATGTGATCCAAATCCTGATGATCCTTTGGTGCCAGAAATTGCTAGGATCTACAAAACTGACAGAGAAAAGTACAATGAATTAGCCCGAGAGTGGACTAGGAAGTATGCCATGTGATGAGTCAGATGTGACATCAGTAAACATATACACACACATCGCCACAGCCCGGGCTATACCCTTCCTATACTCATCCGCTCCCAAATCCTCTTTTTATCCGAAATCCTTACCAATCACCAAAATTACTGGAACTTTGTTAAATCTATGTGGTCTTAGAATCTGATTGTCTCTTGTACTTTTAATGCCAATTATTGCGACTAAGTAAAATAATACACATGATATGCAAATAGTTTCTGTTCATGTAATTAAGTACTATTTTCTATAAAAAATATTTTGATTTAACACTGATGTGTCGGTAGATGTCTTATCGCATACATTCATTTAGTTGAACATTAGTTAAATTTACGTAAAATCATGTAATTCCTAAAGAATTTGTACTTTAACTAGTTCTAAATTGCATTGTGAAACTGTACAATAGCCATATTTTAGGAGATGGAGCGTTGGTTGCTTTACAACTTCATTTAATCATTTGTTGTCACTGATTTGTATGTATAGCTCATGTTACAGAACATTCTGGTTAATGTAAGTAAATGGTTAACTTGATGAGCTTGTTGATGGTGTTGAGTGAGTGTTATTTTTTTTTTAAACATTTTTTTTTATTAAGTTAGTAAATATGTAGCCTGATGAACAGACTGACAATGATTTAAACGGTCAGTTTTCTTTCATCCACAATATTTAAGAAAACGCTCCTATAGTTAAACAATACAATATAAATTACAGTGTATCTCTTAAGATGATAAGTTTTAATTAATCTAGACTTTTTCATTATGGCGACCTTTATATTATAATTTTATCTAATATATATTGTGGTTGTAAGGATACCTGCGTTGTGATTTCCGTGACATATCCCGTGACCCATCCTTATTTACCATATTATATTTGATCAACTATCAGTATAGCATCTCAAGTCATGGCATGAGTGGCAAAGTAAGGTGTGTTTACTTTACAGCTGTAAGAGAAGGCTTTTGTTCATTTGGTTAACACAGGGAGAGATTACTCGAAAGCTTTTCAAACTGTAATCAGTCGATGATGTATTTTAGCTTCACTAAATTGTAAGAAACAATAAATTATTGTGTATGTAAATACATGTTGAGCTTTATTTAGGCTATTTCCTTTTTTTATACAGCTGTAAAAAAATATATGATTGTAGGCATTAAGACTTTTTGGTTCTGTCAAGAGAAATTTGGCAGTAGCTCGAGAATGAACAAAAATACTGCAAAATAATAAAACATTAACATCAATTTTTGTTTAGAGTGAGTCACCATGACAAATTTATCTTATTTATATACTCTACTACTCTCTAAATAGTCTAGTAGGTCATTCTCCTTATTTCAGGTTAACTGGAAATAGTTGTACAGTGTCACAATACATTGACTCCATGATAGGAGTTCAGTTACTTTAGATTTTATTCATTAAAACAACTTAGCATTTTAAATAATCACAATCTAAACATTTTTATTTCATATATAATGAACTTGATATACACAGATTTGTTTTTTTAAATTATAGGTTTTAAAAACAATAACCTGTTACAGAATAAAATTATTTGGGGTCAGAAATTAATATTAGAAATCGATCGTTACATTATTTATAATAGATAGATTTTGATATTGAAACCAAAGTTCAACTTAAACAAGTACTAAGAAAATTATTTAATAGAATTGACTTGATTATAAATATAATATGCAGGTGAGGGCTGTCGTGGATCAGAGGCACCAACGTGTGATTAAACGCAATAGTATAGTAACCCACTATGGGTTCGACCCCCACTCGAGGAAATAAATTATCTCTATGCTTTGGTAAGAAGGCAAAGCGCGGTGTTGAGTTTCCCCACTCAATACGCAAAGCATTAAATTCATCAAAAAGTGGGGAAAGGAACGGAGTGTATTGACATTAGGTTTACCAGTTGCCTCTCTGTCTACCCTGTCATGTGCGGGATACAGTGTGAAACTGAGAGAATAATAAAATGCATATAAATCTTGAAAAAAATAAGAATAGGTATACATTTTGTAACCTAACGGTAAGCGTGATGTTTCAAATCGTGACCGCTAATGGAATTCAGCTTAAATTCTATTTTGATAATAACATTCATGTTTACCGTAACATCATGTTTCTATTGATTTGTTAAGTGTTTTTTAACAAAAGTTAGGTAAAGCTGTGATATGCTATTGTGGCAACAATATCAACGATAGTTCTTGACCAATTTTAATGCTGATTCCTAATTGAAAGGGACTGGGAATGACATTTTTTTTTTTTTAAATTATTTTGTGAGCCACTGCAATAATTAATATATATTCGTAGTATTAATCCATGGAAAATCTTTGCTAGCAAATGAGAAATATATGATCCCATTGTTTTAATGGTTAAAAAGATATCTGTTAGCAATACAATGACAGGAAATAATCTTGAAACCCAATCCACACTTTCCACGAGGCAACTTGTCTCGCCTGGACTCGCGCTCTCTTCGCTTTGAATGGATGTACGGAAGCCTCGTGCCTCCAGAAGGCGCCTCGTTAGTATGAATTAGGCAATAAAAAAAGTAAATCGACATGTTTTGAAGCTTGGGTTTTATGATAACACTTTAGAACTTAAGATATCTGGCTCGTCGGTTCTGTCCAAGTAAAAAAAGGTGACCTAATTTATAAAACATTGTATTTCGTATTTATTTTCTTACATTTGGCAGTCGTAAGGAAGCCTCCCGACCTGTTATTCTTAATTCACTCTCAGGAAAAATATATTAGTGCAAGAAATCCGTACTTTGTCAAATTTTGTTTACTCATTTATAAATTTAACTTTTAATATAAAAATTCTTTACTTTTTATTTACTGGGTACCAATCTACAATGTGATAAGACCCTCTATGATATAAAAACCATGAGTTTTTTTTTATATGAAAAGAGATAACTACTCTTATTACTAAGTAATAAGGCAAAGCGCGGCGTTGAATTCCGCCACTCAATACGCAATGCTTCAAATTCGGCGGAAAGTGGGGAACGGAAGTGGAACGGAGTGTCTTTACACTAGGTTCCTGAGTTCTCTCTACCTACCCTGCCTAGTGCGGGATACAGCATGAAGCTATAAAAAAAAAAAGATAACTACTCTAAGATGTCGCTTAAATAACTAGTAAAATATACTCGGGCAACAACACTAATAAAATAATTTTAATAAACATGCTTAAATGCTAATAATTTTCAAATATCCTTTTCCAACATTTTCAACTTAATGCTAAAAATGAATTTGGATATAATAATTAATAATTTCGATTACATGACAAGAAACACCCAAATTTATAATGTGCGTGTCGCTCTCACATGGACTCTGAGAAATAAAATATTTGTATTTCTTCCTTCGTTCTGGTAATAACACAGTGCGGTGTTAAGTTTTGCACTTACCGAGTCTATCAAGAAACACAATCTCTCGAAAATGTGCGGAAAACATATAAAAAAATACACAGATAAATTAAATATTTATTAATGCTAACTATAATTAGGTACACACATAAAAGGCACATTCTACAGTTCAATTGTCTCCATTTGGCATTTAAAGAACCAATTGGCTATATCACCTTATTTTTTATTTTAATTACATGATAGTATTTATTGTAGTTTATATTTTTCGTAATTTTGACGTCATTCGCTTACTACGTAAAATCAAAAATATCTACAGTTGGATTTGCATTGTCATTTATAATTCGTTATCTACATCTGTTATATTGTAGACAGCGTTTTCCTTAATAACATAGATATTTATATAAATCGTTAAAATGTAGATAAGTGATTGTCCCATTCTATTACGAACAAGAGTAATTTTTACATACATAAGTACCAGATTCGTCGATATAATTTATATATGAAACATATTTTTTGGTTATTTTATTTTTAAAACTATAGTTCGGTAGTTTCCATGTTTTTGGCATTTTTCATTTGTTCCAATTGTTGGTAGAAATCGTAGTTGCCTTGATTGGTTTCCGTTTCCGTCTCAGTAGACTGTATGGAAGGGAATGCGGCGGCTGTAATGAAATATGGCTTTTCGTTTGTCATGTCTTGATCCACAGCGTTCTCGTCCAGTGAATCTCTTTCCGAGTGGCTAATTTGGTCGTCCGATTTGTACCAATCGTTCTCGTAGGCGTGCAGCCATATTGGATTGGAGCCTTTAGTACTATGTTTATTTGTATTCGGTACTCTACCTCCTGAACTGCGAATTGTCATATCAGACTCCCCTGGTGTTGGCGAAGCTATGTAAAAAATATCAAATAATCGTCAAGTTATGGGTAACATTATTTTGTTAGTACAATATTTAAAAGATAGTAATGATACATTTTGTTCAAACTCGTATGTAGGTTGATAACTTTTTTAGGTTGCTGATATCAATTTTTATAATTTTGTTGATTACGTTTATAATTTAAAAGTAGGCAAATAGCAATCGATTAAACAATAAAAATGGTACAATTTAAAATAAAAAAAAATGACTTAGTATAATTGATTATTATCAATTAAGAAAAACGTATCTATATAAATTATACATTTTATCTATATAAATTATAATCGTAAGACCATGAAACCATCTTTGGCAGCGTAGTGGGACAGTGCCAGACTGATAATGCGGTGGTTGTGGGTTGTATCTACATTCGTGGGAGTGAATTATTATCATTTTGCCACTGCATTGTCACCGTTACTTTGGCATGATGAGTGAGCGCTGAGTTTCGCTACTGAACATGCAATGGTTTTAATTTGGGAGCAAATTGGGAGAACTGTATTCTGTCTGTCTGTCTGTCTGTCTGTCTGTCTCGTTACGTGCCGGCGTTTGGGAGTGACGGCCCGGGGCGCCAAATTTGGGGGGCGCTTAGGTCTGGGGCCTTCTGCGCTGTGTACCCTCAATACGGTGCTCTATGTGCCGTATTCACAGTTCACAGTTGGTTAACCGACTGTGAATATTTATTCGTTTTTTTCATCCGCCTCCCAAATCTGAATATAAACTACGTTCACATTGGTTCAGCAAAATATAAATACTCGACATTGATTTCCTTAAGTGGGCGCCTAAATGTTCTTGCCCAGAGTGTCAGTAGCCCTAACGCCGCTGCTGGTTACTAGGTTGATGTATATTATGTATTGTGAAATAAACGTGGGAAGCGTGAAGCTAAATAAATGACCAAAAACTTCTTACAATAAGCAGTAGCCGTGGCTGCCTTCAATTTCCTCACATAGTCCGCCCTTTGCGATAAGCACATCATGATAGAAATGACGAGAAGTACGCCGAGGAACAGTGTGGTCCAAACCAGCCAGTAAACTGTTTGGTTTGACGATAAACTGTCCACAGTAAGAGGCTCATATTCAGCTGGTTGGGTATCTAATACGTTGAATTCCTGTAAATATACCAATATATTGATTTGCGTTATTTTAAATATACGTGAAACAAAAGTTATAAATTTCTTCAAAAATAAACCATGTTTTGAATGAATGTTTAGTAGAGACAAGAGATATGAAATGGAAAGGCGTATGTTTGCCGGTTACAGAATTTAACGGTGACTTAGCTGCAATGTTGAACGTCGAAACGTCAGTATAGCTGCGTGTTTGGCCG
Organism: Eueides isabella; assembly: GCA_019049475.1. Classification (NCBI taxonomy): domain Eukaryota; kingdom Metazoa; phylum Arthropoda; class Insecta; order Lepidoptera; family Nymphalidae; genus Eueides; species Eueides isabella. The sequence goes on along the minus strand of CM032386.1, from coordinate 6,998,086 downwards.
TACACAATGCAGTATTGGTACCGACGCTGTTATACGGCAGAACGTGTGTGTTACAGAGGAAGAATGTAAGAAATATAAATACTGTGGAGATATGATATCTTCGTAGGATTGTGGAGTTAGTTTAGCTGATCGCATATCCAATGAAAAGATACACAGAATGGTAAGTATTAGCGTAGATGTCACGGTGAGAATAAAGAAGAACGTGCTCAGGTGGTTTAGGCACGTCGAGCGAATGAGTGAAGAAAGAATGGCAAAAAAGATTAATGAAGGAAAAGTGAGTGGTACGAGAGGGAGGGGGAGACTTTTAAAAACACAGTATCTACGATTCTGGTAAAAAGCATGAGGCGAATGAGGTATGCCGAGACCGTAGCGTTTAGCGCTTCGGTCTTTGTGTCTACCCCGCTAGGGATATAGCGTGAAGCTAAGTTAACTTAATAAAAATTAAACTATATTTATGTAAACGTATTTTGAAGAATCTTCCTAAGAGGATGGAAAAATATTTTCTAAGTAATAAGTCTCAAATTTTACATTAATCTAAAATAAATGAATACATTTGATGTTTAAAATTATGATGTTTAAACCTCGTCTAAATCGGTTTTAAATAATTTTATACCATATTTTTTCTTCTAATTCTAATACTCAACATAATATTATTAATTTATAAGCATATCAAATTAAATATCTGCGTAACCTTATATTTAGTACCATAGAACAAAGTAAAAAGGTCAGGCAATATTTTTATTTCGTTAAAAAATTTGCTCGACTGTGCAAAACTTTTTTTAAGGGAATCTTTGTATATATGTAATATTTACAACAGATTCTCATACTTATATAAAACAAAATCATTTTAGCGTTACGCAGCTAAAATATCTAATGTTTTTGGTTAGGTTAGCCTCTTTGTATTATATAAAAATTAGAAATATTCTTTTATTTGAAATCGCTGTGACCTACATACATATTTATAAGAATTAAAATTTAATAAATATATATACAAGTACATATACACATATTCGTAGCCGTTAAAAGTGCTTTGTCATAAATTCTGATCGTCAGGTTAAACAGTAATACAGAAACATAATTAAAGTAATTATGTAAAAATAGTTTTTTATTGATCTCTTCTACAATGAACGTAGCTAGACGTTTAGTCTTTATATAAACGATTTAATGCTTTACTTGACAAAATAGCTAAAATCAATACGTAGGGTAATTTAATAGTAAACATTATACAAGTGTTTACGTAACGCTGCCACCACAATACGTATGACATATCGATTTTAAGCTAAAGTTACGTCAAACATTATAATTTCTAATAAGAATAATTTATGAGTCTGTCATGACGCAATTAGGTTTGTCTAAACCGTCAAAGTTGTAATTTCAAATGCATATTATATACATTAAAACTTACTGTGTATAGGTATAATAAGAATAAAAGATAATAAATTATATATATCATAATTAATATTGTTAAAACGTTCTCTCTAGGTACAAGGCAAAGCGCGGCGTGTAGTTCCGGGTACACAAATCGGGTAGAAAGTAGAAAAAGGAAAGGAGTCTCTTAACGTTATATTCACCCATGTTTCCTCTGCCTACCCTGCCCTAGAAGCTGAAAAAAAATCTTATAGTGTAACATAGTCACACTTTGGATTTCGTATCAAATAGGTACACGAACGACCCTCGTAGCTGAATAGATTTTGTATAATGTCATGCAGTGTTATTTTTCTATTATAATATTATATCCAAAATGCATATAGTTATAGCATGAAAATAATTATTAATTTGAGACCTCGGTCGTGGCGCAGCGGCACAAGCGTTTGATTGTAACGGATAGGTTGTGGGTTCGATCCCACTCGAGAAAATGAAATATTTAATATTTTCAATTTAAATATTTAATATTTTCAAATTTTTCGCTCTGGTACACGACAAAACGCGACGTTGAGTTCCGCAACTCAACAAGCAAATTAGGCGGATAGTGGGGAACAGAAGTGGAACGGAGTGTCTTAACACTAGGTTCCCAAATTTCTTTGCCTACCCAGCCTAGTGCGGGATGAGTGACCGAAAATAAAAAATAAAGCCAATATAAAATAATCAACAAACGCACCTTAAAAAGATCATCCAGCTGTTCTATATTCTTGTCAATCAGCTTCAACACTTGATCAACTTCCAACACAGAATGGTCCAAGCCGTTCACCAGATGTAAATACAAATCCGTTTTAGTATTATCCACTGAGCCATCTTTGTTTTCGTGCACTCTCAAATCGTCTATATTAACAACGGACTCCGTTACACGCGCCAATTGTTCTCTGAACATGTGTATCTTGTCTCTTATCTCAGATGGATGGGAACGTAGAACGAAACGCACCCGTTGATCCTCTCGAAGTAAGTATATGAATACGTGTGCTATATCTTGTAGACCGTCGGTGTCATTTGCTAAGACCTAACGACAAAAGATTAAAATTAAATTAAAAATGCTATTGTTTATTTAAATAAGTTTCTGCAAGTATTTTTGAATCATTTAATAGGCATAAATAAATATTTACTTTTATTATATTCGTATAAAATGACTACCTTGAAATCAAAATAACCCTTCATTCCCTTTTGGGGATCGAAATTTAGTGATATTGCGCCCGTTTCAATATTAACTAAAAATGGCGACACGGCCAAATTCTCTAATCCTTCTGTTAAGGTCTCCTTAACATCGCCCAGTAGATAATAGTTTATTTTAGCGTTAACACCCTCGTCTAAATCTATAGCCTGAAAAACAAAATTTTTAATTTAAATTATTTATTTTAAAATTATGTTATATATGATATTTATAAAGCAACAATGAAACAATTAACTATAAAAACTGTTTAAAAAGTGAAAAATAGTACATACATAAAACTAAAACTTTAACTTTTCTGACAAATATTTATGACTTTCTGCCAAAAATAATATATTTATTAATAATATTTGTGTTATAGTATATTGTAATCCGTTTCTACGTTAAGATTAAAAACATAACTGATTAAGAATATTTATTGATATCCAAGCCAACATTGGATACATTCATTTCAATATTACAGTACGGTCGCCAAGCTGTGGCCACTACGAAGTTCAGTTTTCTCAACTATAGCGCATCGTTCATACAAGAAGAACACAATCAAAAGTAAGACAAAATTTAAGAATCAAGTATGCTAAGCCATTTACAGCTAGCTTCACAACGACCACTACTCGTCGGCCGTACTATATATAAACACTTACCTTAACATGCATAAACTCAATACCAAAATCAGCCTCAGTGGTCACCCCACCAGTGAATATTTTACTAACAAACGTGGGACTGTTGTCGTTAACGTCATTGACCATCACATGCACTTTCAATGAACTGATTCCGTCTGAAGTCTCATCGTAAGTAGGTACGGACAGACAGTCTTCGGTGGCGAGAATTGTTAGTAGATATTGTGATTTAGATTCTCTATCTAAAAGTTTTGATGTTAATCTGTGACGAAGAGATTATTATATTAAGTTAGCAAACATTAAAGTTTATAAAAAACTAATCTTATCCTTCCTGGATAAATAAATGTGCAACGTCGGTGTGCCGTAATATGAAGCACGGAATAGTTCGAAAGGTTCAACGTTATGTCGTTTCGTTACTGGTTTTCTTAATACAAAAATACATAGTACACATACAAAGTCTTTAAAGTCGGTTAAACATGAAAACGAAGAAAGAAATTACAGAAATGTACGTATATACTAATATATACAAATTAAATTTAACATTTTACTAAAAAATCCTTAATAACAATGTTTATAAATTAGGAAAAAAAAAAAATATTGATTACCTATGAGTATTTTTATCCAAATTAAACATAGCATCTTCATTACCAGCGACTAAATAAAAGCAAACGGGCAATACGGGCTCATCACCTCTATCAATTTCATCCCTCTCTATAACACTGGGTAAAAACGTGCTAAAGTCTTTAACATTCTCAGTTACATTTAACTGTATATGTTTAAACGGAAATCTCGGACGGTAGTTGTCGACGTTTTGAACATAAATCGTTAAATCCAGGTCAGAACTGAGTGGTGTTGGAAGTCCAAGGTCGTAAGCTTCTATTCTTAGCTGTGATAAAGAAAATTACACACTTATAACTACAATTGTAAATGTTAACGGTGATAAATATAATAAGACAATTAGTAAATACGTACGTATGATAAAACGCTATTCATTTCGACAAAAACTGTCAAATATAGCTTATACATTAAAATATGGCACAGGCGATTTATTTGCCTGCTAGTTGAATATAAAATAAAGAAAACATATATATATATATATATATATATATATATATATATATATATATATATATATATATATATATATATATATATATATATATATATATATATATATATATATATATATATATATATATATGTGTGTATATATATATATATATATATAACATGTGTATAGAGTACCTGATAGGTAGTCTGTTTGTCCCTGTCGAAGGCGGCCGCGGTGCGCAGCGCGCCGGCCGCGTGCAGCGCGAAGGCGCGGTGCGCGCCGGCGCCGTCGCGGCGCAGACGGTAGCGCACCGCGCCGTTGGCGCCGACGTCCGCGTCGATGGCCCTCACCTCAACCACGGTCGTGCCGATTGTCGCATTCTGAATTTACGCTACTTGTATGTCAAAGTGGTGGAAGGAAACGGAACCGAATGAGCCTAGTGACCTTATTTTGAGCGAGATACAGCGTGAAGCCGAATAAGAGAGTACACTCTCACTGTTAAAGTATTTGAAATGTAATATTATTGTCATAGCACCGTAGCGTTTGGCGCTCCGTTCTCTCTGCCTACCCCGCTAGGGATATAGCGTGAAGCTAAGTAAGTAAGTAAGTAAGTAAATAGTACGGATAAAACTATTATATTTTTTTGCCCTCACTGGGTTTGTCTTTCCTTTTATGACGGGTTAAGTATAAACTATACCTCGGGCTTGCCTTCGTGTATTTTTCATTGTAAATACAAATTGATCACAGCAAATTCTCAGTTTTGGATATTTTACAGTATTTTTTAAAGGAACACATTAATTACAGTTAAAAATCAACAAATCAACGGTTTATTCAACAAGTCAACAACAAAGAACGCCTTGTCACACAATGAAACAGCCTCATCAAGCGAACTCTCATCCTCTCAACGTGTGACGTCATTTTTGCATGACCCCCTCTATAGAAAGTATTTACAGTAGAAACTCGATTATCCGGCTCTCAGTTATACGGATTCGCGATTATCCGGACTACCGACTAATTATATTAAAATTAACTACAAGTCGAATTTGTGCCAGTGTGAACGTATCTAAACTGGCATTATCCCGCATATTATGATTTAATACCAATAAAGAGAAAAAAATGGCTCACGTCAAATGAAAATTACCAAATATTTTAATTCAAATTAATTTTATTTTATTTCATGATTACCAAATACATATTGTAAACAAGTTATACGTACGCACATACGTACCAAAATATTTTATTTTATGATTAAGACTGTTGTATTTTAGTATGTACGTACATGTATATATGTATGTAATCTAAGAAAATGTATCTCCTAATAATTTCTTAAAAAACATTGATTTTTGTTGATATGTATTTGTTGTTTTCAATAAACAACATCTTACGTATAACATAATTATGTATACACAAAACCGATTATCCGGATTTTCGATTATCCAAATGCCTAACGACAATAATTAGTCCGGTTAATCGAGTATCTACTGTAATAGTAAAACGTTATTTTAATGAATCTTTATTCTTAATATATTTTTGTGTCTTGAATTATTTTAGATGAATTGGGGTATTGGGTCAATAAAAAATATCCCAAACGAAACTATAATATAGCATAAAATGAAATCACATCACACAGAAAAGAAACTAACTTTGTTTTAGTTCTAAAAATGAGATTCCTTAAAGGGCACTTTATGCCATAAAATAAATAAAAAAGAACAATAATACAAACCTCAGGTACTTTAATAGTGGCATTTTGTGCGGGATACACAAATATTGGCGCGTGATCATTATAATCCGTGACACACACATGTAGTTCCCCCCTCACCACGTTGGCGGGGGTCCCGAGATCTCTCGCTTCTACTATTAAGGTGTAATTTCCAAAGCGATCTTTTAGCGAGTGCTTGGCGAATAATCGCCCTGTATTAGCATCGCCACCAACTTGTTCAAAACGGAAAAGATCTGGAAAAAATATTTAATATATTATTCTCTTACTAAATAATATTTCAATCTGTCGTGCAATAGACATGGTTTAAGTAGAAATGGTATAGATATAAATATACAGAGTAAATAGCATAGAAATGGTAGACAGTTAGGTGCGCCTTTGGTGCGAAATAAAAAAAAAAGAATCCTTGGTCACCATAACATCGGCCTGTGGCAGTCGCGGAGGAGTACCGTGAGATTTTAGTGGATAGTGTGAACAGTGCCTTCTGCCAATCCTGCAACACGCGGGATACAGCGTGAAAGCTAACAAAAGTCATACATACCAGATCCCTTCCCAGCAGCCAAATGGAACTGGACTCTGCCGTTGGGGGCGGCGCCGTCGTCCGCGTCCGTCGCGGACACGGCCGCTATGGGCTCGCGGTGGTTGTGGAACTCCGTGATGGTCGCACACTCCGTGGGCAGGTTTAGTACTGGCGGGTTGTCGTTTACATCTTCTATGTATATACTGCCAAATCAGGTTAGGTATATATCAAATTAAATTTAATTAAATCTTATTACATCTTTTTTTTAAATTAATTTTAAAATATATTTTAAAGTTCATACAAAAATATAGTTAATATAAAGAAATACTGAATGTAACTGTTACACAATTAACTTTAATAAAACAGCCACAAAATATCCTATCACTAACACGCTCAAAACAAATATAACTTCAATCATTTAAAAGACAAAGATCGTCCGAGGCCTGTCGTGGCGCAGCGGCATAAGCGTGCGGCTATAACCGACAGGTTGTGGATTCGATCCTCACTCGAGGAAATGACATATTTAATATTTTCAATTTAAAGTTTAATAAATATTTAATGTTTTCATTTCTTTGCTCTGGTATCAAGGCTAAGTGTGGCATTGAGTTCCGCTACTCAATGCCTCAAATTCGGCGGAAAGTGGAACGGAGTGTCTTAACACTAGGTTCCCTCTGCCTACCCTGCCATGTGCGGGATACAGTGTAAAGCCGAGTAAAAGACAAACATACAATCAGTACATATATAAATATATACTTACACTATTTGTTTAAAGGCATTTCTGCTTTCCCCACTGAGGTATCCAAACTGGTAGTTGTCCCACGCCTCCACTACCAGATTGTACGACGACTGAGTCTCACGATCCAACCACTCCGATACTTTTAATGCTCCCGTGTCCGCATTTATTAGGAATTTACCCTAAAACAATATTAATATTATACATTTAACAAGACTGTATAAAAGATTTCTATTAAATTTCATTTTATATTCAGTAAATTATATTAAATTATATTATTTAAGCAAACATTTTAACTGAGTGTATGTTTGATCCCCAGTCGAGGAAGTTTTAAATATTGCATATTTTTAAATGACATATTTAATATTTTATTTTCTTCGCTTTTGTAATAAGGTAAAGCGGGGCATTGAGTTCCGCCACTCAACAAGCAACGCTTGAAATTCGGCGGAAAGTGGAGAACGAAACGGAACTGCCGTAACACTAGGTTTCCTCTGTATACCTTACCATGTGCGGGATACAGCAAAAAATCTTTAATCTATATTATAATACTAAAGCAGCGGTGAAATGATTTATAAAGAATTAAAATATATATCATTCCTTTATCCTTGGTTTTTAATGGAAATGTTTAAATATACAAATAAGGGTCACCAATTGCAGATATTTTTTTTTATCATAATTAGCTCTAGAGTAACAATGAGGATAGTTTTTAAAACATCATAAGTTAACTTTGCGCAATAAATCAGACCTTATTAGTGTAGCTGATTTAGTAATCTGATAAGGGACGTTTATTAATAGATCCCAATATAGTGATTGTTGAATTTTTTGACTGTTTGTGTGTTTGTACGCGCTAATCTCAGAAACGGCTAACCAGATTTAAATGCAGTTTTTACTATTATATTTTGACATATTTCTTCCAACATTTGGTGTATTTTTAGTTTCACTAGTTTATAAATAAAAAATAATGTCAATTTGGAATATTAAGTTCGACAAAACACAAATAGCTACCAATATTTATTAATTTGGCTAAAATATTAGTTTTCAATGTATTATTGTCTTAAAGTGATAATTCTATTAGAACAAGAAAGTAATTGAGATGAGTAAATAAAATATCGCTATGGGTCACTACTTTTTTTTAAAAGTATCCTAACGTGAATTATAATTAAAAAAATATAAAAGCATACTGACTTATAAAACTATGTCTGTTAATAATGAATATGTGTATTAATTTATTACGTCAATAAAGATACCAACCTGAGTAGAAACGCGATCAAGTAGATAAGTAATTTTCCCATATTCTCCGGAATCAGCGTCCTTTGCCAGTATGTTAGTTATCGTTGTACCCGGTTCCGTATCTTCCCTTACACGATATTCAAACTGCGACGGCTCGAACATGGGATTATTATCATTCTCATCTAAAACCTAGAAAAAGGATGTTCTTAGTGTAGGCAAAAGGAACTTGGGAACCTAGTATTAAGACACGCCGTTCCGTTCCCCATTTTCCGCCGAAATTGAGGCATTGCGTGTTAAGTGGCGGAGCTTAACGCCGTGCTTTGCCTTGTTACTAGAGCGAAGAAGTGAAAATAATTAAAAATCTTTCATTTCCGTCACGTGTGCCCCTGCGCCACAACAGGTATGTTTATAATATATAAAAAATTTACCTATTGATATATAACATGTTTCTGTGGAGTATCATAATTAATAATTGTATTTCCCACTTTTAACTTGTCACAGAAAATCACAATAATGAAATTCGACAGAAAATGAGGAACGGAATTGTCTTAATGGGAACGCACTGTCTCAACGCTAGGTTCCCAAGTTCCCTTTGCTTACCGTACTATGTGCCAGAAAGACAGCAAAACAAAAAAAAATAATAAGAAAAATAATATATTAATAGATATAAGTTAAGCAGAGAAGTATGTACCTACATATATGATCAAAAAATGACGGTACAAATATAATATCATTTTCATGTACATACAACAAGTACCTATCAGAGCATTTTTTGATATAAATATGAGTGGAGTATGTGGTATAGTCGATGAAGATATTATAAATTGTTTGTGAAAATGGTTTTATTCAAGCTTTTTCCGCCATTGAGGAAATTGACGATAATGACATTGACGTGAAGGATATATTAAACGTCAAATAAACGTCAAAATAATATCAACGCTCACGGTGCTCACGTTCCGACCCGTCAGCACTGTAAGCACTAGCCAGTGACGTCACAAGTGACGTCATACTATTCACAAGGCTAACTGTGAACGATAAAAGCTCAATACGGACCGACCGTTGGCGCGCTGTGAGCGATGTGAGCTAATTACGGACCACGGCCCAATGTTAATGTCTAATTTAAAGTAATAGAAAAAAATAAGATAAAAAGAACATATATCAAACCTGTATAAACAAATCCACAACAGCATATCTCGGTGGTACTCCACTGTCCACGGCTTTCACGGTAATGTTCAACCACGAATGCATCTCGTGGTCAATTTTATTCGCAACCACCAATTCTCCAGTCGTGGTCTCTATGTGTAAAAGACTCCGTAGCTCTTCAGCACCTAATGGATGTGACTTTAATACTATTTTTGTTTAGGTTCACGCTGTATCCCGCATATAGAGGGATTAGCAGAGGTGATGTGTCAAGCACACTGCAGTGGCCGTCTTACATAGCTGTCTTCTAACCAACCAGTGAGAAAAAACGAAAATTTACTCTCAGGTCTCTACCTGAGAGTAAATTTTCGAAAAAAATGCCACTCTTGGCAGAAAAAATAAGAAATGATTGCTATAACTATTCATTACAATAAGTAGATATATTTGTAATAAATAAATATTTTTTCTCATAATATTGTTTAGATCAATAGACACAGTATTCTAAATTATATGGGTAAACAGAGAGAACTTGGAAACCTAGTGAGAACGGAGTGTCTTAAACACTCCGTTCCCAATAAGCTACTTCAGTTCCCCACTTTCTGCCGAATTTGGACATTGCGTGTTAAGTGGCGGACCTCAACGCCGCGTTTTGCCTAAATGATTTGTAAAACATTAATTATTTTGTATATAAAATAGAATATTACGGTGCAGTTATAATGTATACGACTGTGAATCTGTATGATGGTTGTGGGTTTGAGGCCTGACGTGGCGCAGCGGCACAAGCGTGTGACTGTAACCGACAGGTTGTGGGTTATCCCCACTCGAGGATATGAAATATTTAATATTTTCAATTTAAATATTTAATGTTTTTATTTCGTCGTTCTGGTACAAGGCAAAACGCGGCGTTGAGTTCCGCCACTCAACACGCAATGCCTCAAATTCAGTGGAAAGTGGGGAACGAAAATGGAACGGAGTGTCGTTAAGACACTAGACACTAGGTTCCCAAGTTCCCTCTGCCTACCCTGCCGTGTACGGGATACAGCGTGAAGCTGTGAGCACTCACGATTGAGAAGTGAAGCGCCAACCTTGCTATATGTGGAGCATAACTTAAAGCTAAATAAAATGTGTATTATACTAGCTAGCATACTAGAAATAATGTTGGTAAACCTACCTTCCAAGAAGTATGTCATAGTCCTATTCTTATCTGCGTCGTCAGCCATTACGGTCGTAATATGCATACCATTTTTGGAGTTTTCAGTTATGGAGGTTTTATAGAAAGGTTTTCTAAATTTGGGATTGTTATCATTCTCATCTTCAACTATGATGGTTAGAATTCCATAAGCTATTTGTTTTGGACCTTCTTCGATGGCAGCCATATCCTCTACTGTTAACGCTAGCTTGATAATTTCAACTTTTTCTCTGTCCAGTAATCTAAAATATATATGAACTCGTGAACACTATTAGGTATGTACATTTAGTGACAAGAGCTTGAATTATTTTATATACTAATCTCAATCACTTTGTTTTTCTGATAACTTTATTACATAGACAGAAACAGACAAAAAGAAATCGCTATTTTGGTCCCTATTTCATTGATATAGATTTTATAATAAGATTTTTTTTAATGTATCTTCCAGGTACAGACAATGAACATTTACAGATATATTGTAAGTATTTAATTAAAACTAACTATGTTAAAGTGACGAAATGTTAAAGTGATGTAACTATATAATAACAAAAATGAGCAGACACTGTTAGTAGTGTGATTTAATTATATATTTTTAAATGGCTACTTACCTAACAACTTTTAAAGTGCCATCCACAGTGTTTAAATCCCACACAGATATATAATCATATTCTGTTAAAGGTACAAGGGCACCATCTTCATTTTTGGCGTAGCTTGCGGATTTATCAATAGCAAATCTTAGCACTGGTTGTTCATCTAAATCATACGCTTGAGCTCTGAATATTGGTGTTCCCACCTGAAATAAATATTATTTTCAATATATATATATATATATATATATATATATATATATATATATATATATATATATATATATATATATATATCACCGGGGCCATCCGTAAATAACGTTATATATATATATATATATATATATATATATATATATATATATATATATATATATATATATATATTGACACCTTTTTTTGACCACAGTCCATGTCACAAGTCTCATTGTACACATCCTATATTAACATAGAAGCTTGTATTTCTATATACGCGGCCATCCTATTGTACATAGGTAGTGATATGAGTTATAGGGAGTCAAAATAAAAGTTTTTACTAGTGTAGTAATTATAATTAAGACACTATTTCGAGATATCATGAATATAAAATTACTATATAACTACTAAACTTAAATTTAAAAAGCGTATAAAAATTTTGAACGAAGCGAGATTTGAATCCGCGCCTCTTGAAAACCGTTCAAGCGCTCTGACCAACTAAGCCATCCGTTCTCACCAAGCTTCTTCGAAATTCTTATACGCTTATTACCACTTATTTATGTTGTTAGTATCTCTGTAGGGAGATTTTTACAATTTTCCGCTACCCAAAGGCCACTCGTAAGAATGACTGTCATAATATGGGCTTAAATGTTCTCTTAAAATCTTATTAGTGAAAAAACACAGGCTGCAGATGATTTACATATCAACTTTTTTACTCTAACTCCGTCGAAAAATATATCAATAAAATATTGTGTGTACATTTATTAATATTATAAAATTATATAAACGTAATAGCTACTTAAAAAGTGAAAAGTAATTTTAACTCTTAGAGATTTACATACTTAGTCACACTATTAGTTCTAAGCCTAGCTTAATAAGCTGAACAAAAAGATAATAAAAAAAAAGAAAATAAATGTATGTATTCAATAACAAAAAGCAGATGAATTTAATTCTGGGTTCGATCCCCACTCGAGGAAATGAAATATTTAATATTTTCAATTTAAATATTTATTGTTTCATTTCTTCGCTCTGGTAATAAGGCAAAGCCCGGCGTTGAGTTCCGCCACTCAACACGCAATGCCTCAAATTCGGCGGAAAGTGGGGAACGAAAGTAAAACGGAGTGTCTTAACACTAGGTTCCCGGGTTCCCCCTGCCTACCCTGCCTAGTGCGGGATATAGCGTGAAGCTGAAAAGCTGAATTTAAGTTAATTTACTGACCTGTGTATTCTCCATAACGTGAACGGTGCCAGGCTCATGTAATATTGGTGGTTTATTGTTCACATCCACTATGGTGATGTTCACGATTACTGCTGCACTTAATTGTTGGTCTCCGATACCTCCATCTAGTGCCACCTTCAAATAAACGTAACGTTCATTATTTTTTTAGCTTTACGTTGTATTGGGAGTAGGCAAACGGTAGGCAAAAGATGAAAATAAAAAAAATCCTTATCTAGGAATTGAACCCACTACTATTGAGTTTACAGCAGGATTTGGTTTCGCTTTTCTGATACAGTTTATTCACTAAAATATTTTTGTTTGGAAATTACGAAAATAATATATAGAAATATAAATTATATAAATATATATTATTTATAGTAGGGAATGGGACAGAATGTTCTTACACTAGGTTCCCAAGTTTCCTCTGCGTAAAAAAAAAGAAAAAAAATGGTATAAAAAATTGGAAAACTATATTTAGAAAGTATAACGGAACGTTATACCGAGTTTTACAAATAGGTATCTCTTAAACTACTGCAAATTCTTATTGTAAAATAGAGTTTACTTACCACAGTCAGTGTGTACTTAGTGATTTTCGGATCCGTCCGATCTGGATCTAAATTAGATCCATTTGCAACCGACACGAGCCCAGATAGCGAGTCTATAACGAATTTATCACTCGCCCCTCTTTGTATGCGATACACTATACGATTGTTTGGCGATGAGCCGTCCACATCGCGAGCTTTTACCTGAAAATGTTAAAAAAATATAATATCTTTTAACTTCACGCTGTACCCCGCATATAGCAGAACAAACAAATGATGTGGTAGTGACCGCAAGTTAATGCCACATTTTTGCCAATAATAAATAATTATCAATAAATAATTTAACTATAAATCTAAAGATTAATAAGTTTCTTTTTCTATATGTATATACATATAGAAAAAGAAACTTATTTTCCTATATATATGTATAATCTATATATATGTATATACATTTTTTTCTATATGTACTTTGGCCTTTTGGGTATAAAACTATTTATCAAATGTTGGTGGAGTCTTACAAATCACCATATTTAATGATAACAGCAAACTCGTTTTGGTCCCATTTCAAAATATACGTTTGTACTTTGGTCGATATTAATGTTTTTAATAATATTTTTTGTATTTACATGTTTGTAACTCTACGAAAAAGGGAGCACGAGGCCAACTACAAAGCATTTTTATGTTCATTTTAATACACTACAATATGTTCAAATTAAAACTGTATCAAACTGCACCATGATGGTCTATTATAATTATATTTACTCATAATCTCACCTCTAACACACTGGTACCGCCAGGCATGTCCTCGGGTATTGCACGCTTATATATCATTTGCGTGAACATCGGCGCGTGATCGTTCACATCTTGCACGTAAATGGTAACGGGCACCGTTGACGATAGAGGCGGTACGCCGAAATCACGGGCTTGCACCTGTAAAGTGATTTTTTCCACTTCACGCTGTAACTCGTATATAATAGGTTAGGCAGATAGAACTTGAGTGACAGAACACTCAAATTTACGCTTCCGCCCGGATATGAGTTATTACGTGTTGAATTTTATAATGTGAGCTAGTAATGTCGCTAAAATGAACGCTGCGCTTCGGCAGAGTGAATTTAAAATTACATAAAATAATTATTATTTTCCCGAACGGGGATCGCATCCGTCCAAAATATATACATTAAATTTTATTCAAATCGGTCTAGCCATTAAGGAGCAGAATGATAAACATGAAAAAAACCGCTATATCAGATAACCAACTTTTATTTCGTAAGCATATTTTTATTATGTGAAAATGTAGTATATACTGATAAAGTGAGTACTGAGGCCTGTCGTGGCACAGGGGCATAGCATGCTACTGTAAACGAGTCAGGTTCTAGGTTTAATCCCGACTGGAGGAAATTAAACAATAGCAAAATGAAAACATTAAATATTTAAATTGAAAATATTATTCAATTTAAATATTTAATATTTTTATTTTGCTCTGGTAACAAAGCAAAGCGCGGGGTTGAGTTCCGTCACTCAACACTCTATGCCTCAAATTCAGCAGGAAATGGGCAACGAAACGGAGTGTTTTAACACTAGATTCCCAAGTTTCCTCCGGATTAGTCCAGAGAGTGAGTGAGTAAGAAAGCCTTTATAGTACACAAAATTATACTTACAGTAAGATGTATAGGCCGTATGTTGCTGTTATCACCAGGTATTTGTTCGAAATCGATACCCACTAGTGGGGTTATGATACCGAGATTTGGATCTATCGAGAAGTTATTCTTGTAATCGCCTCCAACTATTGAATATTCTATGTGGCTATTTTTGGTACCTTTAATTTAAATTGTTAATTTCGTTAAGTCATATATCCTTTAAATATTTAGTTAATATGGAAAATGGTCTAAGTCAATTCGAGCTTTAAAAACAAAACAGACCACTGTCATAATTACGGTCACATATATATTTTAGATTTTTATAAACTGGTTATTACTATAGAAAATAATTAGTATTGTATAATATTCGATAGAAAATTCAAGATTGCGATGGTACTATAGTCCATTCAAGTACTCTGAAAATCAGGCATTTCTGATTATTACCCGTATGTATCCAAAGTAACAGCATTTCTTATTCATGTTTGTGCTAAGTATCCTAAGGGAACTTAAATGACCTACCGGAAACACTGTTGCATTTGGTACGTAAGCAATTATAAGAAACACCCTATTTTTGGAGTTACGTGAATGCACTTTATATAATATATATCACAATGTTTAGTTTAGTTTTACTGAAAGAGAAAGTGACCAGTGTCAGTGACTCTGTATTCCCATATCTTTTCATTCTTTTTACAAAAGGTAAAGACAGAAAGTTTTATAAGATAACTTTATTGTTCATCTGTCAAGACCATTTATTTCGAGCTTTAGAACATAGACAAAAAAGCGGCGAAATTAATTTTGTATGAAATTCGTCGTGCTACGAAAATCACTGCCGTTGGAACTAGTTGTAAATTTTGGCAGCCAGTAAAGGAAAAAAAAATGAACATTTGTGTGTGTTTGTGTGTGTGTGTGTGTATCTGTGCATGTCTATATGTAAGAATATTTTATATATTACCATTAAGATCAATGTCTCTAGCTTCAAGAACCAGTGGGTTTTCGAATCCAAGTTCATTTTCCAGTAATCTAGCTTCATATTTGTTTGCGAGAAACATCGGCGCGTTATCGTTAACGTCGTCAATGTTAATTATAAGCTGTACTGTGTTTCTATTGCCTTTACCCTGAAATATATATTAAATTATAACATTGTATGGCACAGGGTAAAAAATATATAGAATAAGATCTTATTGCGTTGATATATTGATACTAATATTATAAGCTTTATTTATTTTTTCAGCTCCACGTACACAGAGATAACTTGGGAAACTAGTATTAAGACACTCCGTACCCATTAAGAAACATTTCGCTCCCCACTTTCCGCCGAATTTGAGGCGGCATTAAGTTCCACCACATTTCCTCAAATGGGGATCGAACCCACAACCTGTCGTATTTACAGTGACACGCTTGTGTCTGTGCTCTACGACAGAATTCATTAAATGAACATAAGCAAAGTAAAGACCTATTTAAATGATAATAAGCATAGCGAAGCTAAAAAAACATCAACCTGATCGTCTCTCGCTTCAACTGTAAGATAATGTCTTGACACAAGTTCTCTGTCGAAGCTTTCATCGCCAGCATCTTTTACAGTTATTACACCTGATATCGGATTAAGATATAATCTGTAATAATATAAAAATAAAATGTTAATACGGTAAATAAAAAAAAAGTTAATAAAAGCCAATGTAGTTGAGTGTATAATTATACGTGACGTAGAGGGTTGTAACACAAAGTTCTCTCTGCTTACATTTATTTTCAAGAATTAGTTTCATTACTTAGATTTAATCAGATTACAAAGGAATAGTATGACAAATGTCCTTAATTAATTTTGCTACTTACAATCTCTACAAAAAAGAACAAAATATACATAGCATTATTTTTTACAAATGAAATATTTCTATTAACTGAATATAATATTTTAATTTTAAATATTTAATATGTCATTTCTTCACACAATACCTCAAATTCAGCAATACCTACCCTGCCATATGTGAGATACAATGTGAAGTTGAGAGAGAGAAAGATTTAACTCTAATACACCGTTAGTATATATAGTATATAGATGTGAACTAAAACAATAATGAAAAAAACATGAATTTTCTACTCACAAGTGAGCAATGCTCCCACCAAGATTAGTGTATCTAACACCTCTAGTGCCATAGTTGTCAGAATCTTGGTCTAGGGCTTGTACCCAGGCTACTGTAGTACCAACACCACAGTTCTCAGGCACAGAAACGGTGTATAATGATTCAGTGAACTCAGGAAAATTGTCATTATCATCTTTAATATGCACCGTTATTGGGACAACACTAGAAAATATTAAATATATATGTATAATTACATTACATATATATATAATAAAACATCCATTTGGGGATTTTTTAGGGCTAAGTAACCATAACGAAAACTATTGGATATTCAAAATAAAAACAACATACAAGCTTTCTTTTCTTTCATTCATAAGAAATGTATTAATGTCTATTCATATTCTTTTAAAAATATTTTTTTCTAAGTTCTTTAGTATTAAATTTTCAGAAACTAACAGATAATCCGATATAGATGATATTTTGTTTATATTTGTATCATTTTATCCAGGTCCAAAATGCATGGAGCACTGGCAAAGTCTGACTGTAGACACAACAGTTGTGGTTTCAATTCCATTTGAGAGAATAAATTACTTCCACTTCCTCGCTCCAATAAAAAAAAAGCGCGCTATTGAGTTACGCAATTCAATATACAATGTAAGAAAGTCCCTAGTTTCCATCTTTATACATTAAACAAGAGTATCACACATTATAAAGCTTAAAAATACCTCATTTTGGGGTTATTAGCAACAATTTCTTTGGCTATCAAAGAAAAATTCATTACTGTAACTTGCTCATAGTCCAAATAGGAGGGATCATTCACTCTTATTAAGAAAGATGCCTCGTTAATGCCTTTAAATGGCGTGACATCAAATATGCCTTTATCACCAACTAAATAGAGTTCAAATGTTCCATTTTTTCCCTGAAATTTAAACAATTTATTTGTAATAATACTGTTGTCAATTCTTTATAGTGACTGTAAATTCAATAATCCAACTATAAAAGTGTATTACTTGTTAGTTTAATCCTAACTTTAGGTATCAAATTATTTTCACATCTCTAATTTTTTTTTAAATTTTATGATTAAGTAAATCTTAATTATCATTTGAACTGTCTAGTATCCATGTACAGTGGGAAATTCTCTTTACATTTGAATTTTTTCAAATTAATCTTTATTGAAATAGACCCTTACAAGCATTTTTGAAAATCCAAATTTAATATGCTAATGCTATAGCTTTGGAAAAAAATACTTTATCAGTATCAGAGGTGTAGATTAGTTATCAAAAAGCAGTAATTTTAATATTTAGGCCACTCAAGTGATTTTATACCTACTCTATATATGAACCATTTATGCAAAACTCAATTTCGACCTCAGCCTCTGGTACAATGGTAGCTACACTATATGATATTCATATCAATATATTCCTGAACTTGTAATTACTGTTTAGTTAGTTGCTTTCCAATTTTGTAGTGGAAAACTTATCAGATTTTCATTTTAAACATGTATGTAAATGCTGATAGTAATTAAAGATTACTATTAGACCTTACCATTGTTTTAATTGTCAAGTTATAGTAATATGGATATTTATAAAATAGTTATAAAATTAATATATAGTTGTTCATGCTTAAAGCAATATTTCATACCTGATCATAATCAAAAACCTCAGGTACAGCATCCTGAAGGAATGTTATTGGTGTATTCTGCTGAGCATTCTCAATTATTTCTCCAATATATCTCTCACTGCGAAACCTGGGTTTCTCATCATTAACATCTGTTACTATAACAGTTACCTCTGTGGTTGCTGTCGGCAAGGGAGATATTGTATGTGACTCTTCAGTTGCCTATAATTTAAATTAATATTATAAAATTAAATATTTCATAATTAGTAACACTTTGTTTTTGTTGCTTCACACAGTATGCTGTACATTGTAAGGGTAGGCAGAAATAATTTGGAAACCTAGTGTTAGGAACTCCATCTTGTTACCAGAACATAGAAATGATTGTAATAAAAAGTCATTTCTTCAAGTTGGTCTCCTGCACCATAACAGGCCTATACTATACAAACATATATAAAAAATAAAACATACCAAAATTTCCAGTATGTAAGCCCCATTACTATTATTAGGATCTTCTCTATCTAATGTAGTGACAGTGTACACAATACCAGAACTGCTGTCAATATCGAAATGCTCCTCTCCACCAGATATAATACTGTAGGAGATTCTATTGTTGATTCCTCTATCACCATCAATTGCTCGCACTGTAATAGACATAGGATGACTAAATATATTTTTTCTTTTTTATAGTAGGGTAGATAGTGGAAACCTAGTGTTAAGATACTTTGTTCCCTATTTGCCAGTCACTTTTAGAAAACTTGCTTGTTCAGTGCAGTAAATCAACAACACACTATACTTGTCAGAGTGGAAAATGAAAATAATTTGTTACCCAGTTGTGGATTATATAAGCATCCATTAAATTTACAGTCCGATGTTGGCTCAGCAATTGATATAAATAACATAAGAAAAAAGACTTGTAGCAATTACCTTGTAATACTGAAGTTCCCACTGGTGCATCTTCACTAATTCTGGTAACTGGACTTGCGACCACAAATTCAGGTGGTTGGTCTTCAACATCCTGAACCTTAACTAGAATAGCAGCGGTACCAGTATTCACTTTTCCTTGATTAGCTCTATCTACTGCTAAAATTCGCAGCTGGTATAGTGACTTTCTTTCGTAATCTAATCGATTTGTTAGACGTACAACTCCTTTTCCATTAACAGTTTGTACAGAAAAGTTATCAACATCACCGTCTAACTCTTGGAAACTATATAAAACCTGAAATGATATGTTAGTTAAATGAAAAATTTACATACTTAATAGTATAATTGAAGTATAAGTTGACATACCTAAAATAAATATAATAAGGTAAAACTAACTAATTGCATGTGCATAATCACAGTACTAATTACTTTTCTCTTTGATGGTAAACAAAGATAAATTTGACATTGACATTTATTTTCTCATTGAGGTGGTTTCGTTAACAATGACATTTTGAGTTTTTAAAATTCAATTGGCACGCTCTATGTGTCAAATCATTGTTCTAGCACGATTCTCATTATAATATATGGAAATTATTAAATTATCATAAGAAATAAAACAAACACGGTTGCACTTATATAAATTTAAATAATAATAATTAATTTTCGTTATATCTTAATTAAGTATGACAGTTAGTTATAGTTATCCAACTGTAAAACGTGAATTTTAAAACAAAAAATAAAGTATACTTGTCCATAGGCTCCTTCGTCAAGGTCCGTTGCTTCTACGGTAAGCAAAACACCAGGCGGCGCGTCTTCTTTAACAGTAATAGCGGGAGGGTAAGGCTTAAATACAGGTTCGTTGTCGTTGACATCTTCAACTAATAATAGGAAACTTTGCGTGATAAAGTTGCCTTCCCCCAAGTGACCATCAGTTAACGTTAGTACAAATGAGTATTCATCGCGTACCTGCAAATTTTATTGTTTTATATACTTGTATGCTTTTATAATAATGCAATAAAAATAATAGTCGATCAAGCATGCTGTAGATATATGAGTGCCAAGTTAAGACTCAGATTATGTCAATAAAAAAAGTGTTTTCTAAGAATTCTAAAATTAATCAGTCTTAGACGAAGCGACATAGCTAACTGATTGTGAATGTGGCAGTTGCGGGTTCTATTTCCACTTGGAGACATTAATAATTTTGATATCTTCGCTGAAGTAAAAAAAGATAAAGCGAGGTGTTGAATTCTGATTAACTCGCAATATTTTTAAAAGATGGCCGCAAAATGGGAAATGAACTGAGTATATAAAAATCTTAACTTACTTCTCTATCTAATTCCTTAACTAAATAAATATTAGCTTCGTTGGACGAAATGGCTTCTATTCTTAATATATCACTACCGACTTGCTCTCGTATTCCAAATTGTAAAATGTCTCCATCAGGGTCAATGCCCCTTAAACGGTATATTAAGCTACCTGAAAATAAGCATAAAAATATCTCAAATATAATAGTTGAAATACTGAAAAAATATTAAGCTTCAAGTCTATTTCTTGTAGTCATGCACTAGTACAACTTCAAAGTAACATTTACGAACATATCAACACCTGTTGTGGCACAGGAACACAACCATGCGGTAAGGGCAACAGATTGTGGGTTCGATTCCCACTCGAGGAAATAATTATTAAATTTAATATTTTTATTTCCATCGCATCATGGTCACCAGATAAGGGCGACGTTGACCACCAAGCACCGCACAATGTGTCAATGATTTTTATATTGAGACAGTCAGGAACGGAAACATAACATAACTAATGAATACGGAGTCCCTCAGTCTATCCTGTTAAGTGCGGGATACAGCACGGGGCTAAAAAAATTATACGCTCTAGAATACATATTATCTTGTTTAATTAAAAAATAATATAGCCGTAGATAATCTATAGATGTTTAAAAAATAAATATATCATTGCTGTGTTTTCATTTATGTTTATGTGTATTGTTGATGACTAATACACGACGATTAGTTTCGAATTCCAGGTGAAAGAAAATATACGGCTTCCCTTGTCAATGTTGGGTGTAGGTTGCCTTGGCAACCCCACTTCCCCTTACGAGGTAATTTCCGGCTGTCTGTCCTATCGTGATACAGCTTAAACGTAGTGGTGAGCCCACCAATTTAAATGATCCATTTCTTTCGTAAAATTACTAAAGGTACTAAAATTTATTTGTGTAAACTTTATAAAAATGTCCAATAAGAAAAATCTGACGGACAGATATTTTTTCTTATTTTGTTACATAACAAAAATAAGAAAAAATATCTGTCGGTCAGATTTTTCTTATTGGATAAAGTTATTTAATTGGACATTTTTATATATGTTTGGTACATTTGTAGGTACTTATGTAAGTACCTACAAATTTACCAAACATATATACACGAAATGTACACTCATTTCGAATATTGTTTTCATAATTAACGTGCAAATAATAGAAAAAATATGAAAATTAATGAAACGTCAAATCAATAAATCAATGAAATATAAATTTTTAATATATAATCTCACAGCATTATTTATAATTATGTGCAGAGTTAAAATATGTAATACTAGGAAGTATCGAACAGGTTCTGAGCTACTTAAGAAGCCAATATATAATTACATTCGTACTAGAGAATATGTAACTCACCAACAGGCGTATCAGATCCTTCTTTTAATCTTATGACTATTTCTGAGCGTCCATCGATAAGAAATCGCGGTGGTCTGTTTGCAAATACGCCCTGGACGCTGAACATCCACAGAACGTTCAGGATACATATTATCTTCCAAGATTTTAAACGAACTCTTGGTGGCGACTTTGCATTTTTCGTAGAGATCACCCTCTTATTCATGGCTCATCTGCCGCATTGGATCTTATTGTTAATTGTAATAAAGAACATTTTCCCTGGACTTTTCTTCACACGGTTTCACCGTGAGAAGATTTGCCGCGTGCGATACGGGCGAAAGTGTTAACACTGCTCTCTTTGGTTAATATCTGCTACGTGCCCGTAAACTCTAGTAAAGTCACAGGTACCTGTAATAGATAGGTGACAACATTTTAATTGTTTTGAAAAGTGAGAAACTTGATTATGAAAGTTTTTATGATTGCTTATTTTAGAACGTTGTTTAATTTTATTCTTACATTTAACATTTTAACATCACTTAGATTATTTCGAAAACATAATATATCATTATTTTATAAAACGTTGTGACTGCCTAAGTAGGTATAATACACCTACTGTAATCAGATACGTTTCTATATAGTTAAAAGTAATATAAAGTCGTCATCAACATGTAGGTTATCGTAGCGGATAAACAGTGCGTGTCAAAGGCTGAGCTTGTTAACTTGCCATGTCTTGTGTTGAGTATCAATTAACTAACTTGAGCTTTAACGAATGTTAATTGTGAACATATAAAGTTAATGATAAAATTGAGATTTATAATTAATTTTTAATTTCTTTAGCCAGAGAAAACAACGGACGTTAAATTAAATAATAAATATTCAGTTCCAAATATTTAAAAATACTCTGTAAAGAATAGATTCGCGTTTGTTGATAAATAAAGGATTTTTAATAAAATAAGTATTTAATAGACTATAAGAAAATAGAAACATTAGTATTAAACTGACATATACTAAAATAAGTATTTAATAGACTATAAGAAAATAGAAACATTAGTATTAAATTGAAACTACTTATATTTCAACATAAAATTTGAGGCTGTGTGGCGGTGTCGCTCTCGTCAGAATTACAATCTGTTATTGCAATAGTGTGCTCCTATGACTTATGTAGCAATTGATGTGAATAGATTGAAGTATTCAGCTAAAGAAATTTCGTAAATAATGCCAAAAAAATATTATACAATTTTTTTATATATATTTTAGTATAAAAGTACTTCTAAGCATGTTTTGAGAAATTACTTAAATATCTATAACGAAATATTGCAAAAACTACAATCGAGACTTATTCCAATACTAGCGACCCACACGCGGCTTTGTCCCCTTGAATTAAACTATTTTATTTACTTATCTCAATTAGTGCCATGTTCTAATAAAATTATTACTTTAAAGACAACATCTCTTTTATGAAAACTAACATTTTAGCTACATTAATAAGAAAACATGTAGAAATTTTGTCAAATGATTTTTTTTTTTAATTTTAATTTATATAACTTTTTTGTTTAAGTTGCTAAAATATATTAGTGAAAACTGCATTTAAATCTGGTTAAACATTTCTGAGATTAGCACGCACAAACGCACAGAAGAACAGACAAAAATGTCAATAGTTACTATTTTGGGCCCTATTAGGTACTATTAATAAGCGTCCTTAATAATAATTTTATTAATATATCTTATATGTACAGACAGTGATCGTTTACAGATTTCTTATAAGTATCTAAAGATGACTGTTTATTTCTTATTTCGCCAGTCAACATTCAGCAATCTCTTTGTCCGTAACAAAAAATCTACATTTAATGTTTACTTGTCTGGAACTAATTGCAAAAAACTTCTTTTTTAATATTACACAAGAAGATTTTCTTTCTGCATCTATGATCACTTCGAGAAATTTTGCTACTGATACACATAATACGAGTAGGTATCTTACACAATTAGACTATTTGTGTAGTCATATATTTGTAAAAGCAACATATAATTGTTTTGTGAGAAAAAGTAAAAGCCTGTAATTCACGTTAATTTAATACTTCGCTCAGTAACGTTATGTAACTGGTCTCTTCGCTAATGAACTATTACTTCAGTTTAAACAATGACAGCAATATAATTACAACAACCAGCATTATTAAAAGCTAATGAATATTTTGTATAGAGGTTCGTTCACACGCGCTAAACTTTCAAAACAATAGTTGAAATTACATAAAAATCATTAAAAATGACCTCATGTCGCCGGATGACTGTAGCATATTGAGGAGTCGTTGACGTATCGCGACAATACGACAAAACGGGCGTCAAATGCGTTCTACCATGAGTGTGCGTTTAAAACAAAAGGGTCAAATAGCGCATCGAGCGCGAAGGCCGTTGACAGTGGCTAGTGACCCTTTTATTAGGAAGTGAACTTTGAATTTAATATATTTAAATATTAAATTAATAGTTCGCTCTGGTAAGAAGGCAAAAGGTGGCTTTGGGTTTCGCCACTCAACACGCAATGCCTCAAAACGGAGGAAAGTGGGGAACGAAAACGGAACGGAGTATCTTAACACTAGGTTCCCAAGTTCCCTCTGCCCTACCCTGCCATGTGTGGGATACAGCGTGAAGCTGATTGAGAGTAAGTAAATGAATAGTTAGTATAAGCCAAATATAGAAAATGGATTAGCATATATTTTTAAATATATCACTAAGTATATAAAGAATAATCAGTTTAAAAGTGCGCTCTAATATTTGATAATATTAGAACGTATATACGGATACAGATCATTGAACAATTTATAACCGAGAAAGTAGGACCATCATTGCAATAAATTTAAACATTAGTAAAATATGCTCTTAACCTTTACCAAAACATACAATAAGAAAGTTTAGTGTACAAATTAAGTAAGTACACAATGTGTGTTCTTTGCGCGATGGGCGTGACGAACGATAGGAGTTCAGCTCGGTACCGAAACGAGAGAAAGCTACCCTCCGTTACTTCAATGACCATTACAAAATGAATCAAAAAGAAGTAATATCTTTTTATAGGCTTAAAGATAATTAAGAATTAAGATATATGAACATATAAATAATATTTCCATGACGAATCTTATGCTAAATGCTATATTAGTAATTTAAGCGGCGTTCAGTTCCGCCACTCAACACACAATGCCTCAAATTCGGTGGGAAGAGGAGTGGAACGGAGTGTCTTAACACTACGTTCCCAAGTTCCCTCTACTTACCCTGCTATGTGTGGGATACAGCGTGAAGCTAAGGAAGGAGAAAGGAGTAATTTAAGAAATCTTTGTTTTTCAGTGTACCTGTTGTTTATTTGTTTCACCTATTATATATTGTAAGACTTCTCTATTTAGGTTAAACTAATACCAAAAGCCAATTTAAACTGGCTTAAACAATTAATACCTACTTACGGAAGAATACATATTAAGGTAAAAATAAAAGTAAAACTATATCAAGTTACAAATTTATTATATTGTCATATAAATAACAAAAACATTTTTATAATGTTTTGGTATTTTTTTTGGCTTATTACTTTACGAATTTTTAAATTAAGCATTTACATAAATATACGTATGAGTTACAATCAGATATTATTGAAAGATAACTATTTGGAAGTAAAATTTATTAAGAAACCGATATCAGCAAGAAACTAATATTCCGACTAACTACAATCCTTCACCCTAAGGTAAAATGTTTTACTCCTTAGCTTCTCAGCCTTATCCCAGTGGTCGGCAATGTGCAATTCCAGTGCCTCATGTGGCTCTTTAGCTTCTTAATTGCGCACAATTGATCACAGAAGGAGTAATAATATTTTCATTAAAAAAACTTATTAAGAAAAAAATACACAAGTATTATACACATTTCTTTTGTTTCAGTTAAAAGATAGATAGGTAATTTTGTTTTTTTTTTTTTTTCATTCTATTACTTTCAGTAAACGTTTGTTGTTGTCTTGTCTTATTAATATGCTAGCTTACAGGTACTTTTATACGATTTTTTAACATCTGCTATTTATATATGTAGATCGGGTACAAATTTGGCAATCGATTTTTCAATAACTTCTTTATGTCCAACAGCGATCATTTAATTTACTCTGTTTGTCTGTTCGTATGTGCTAAACTCGAAACGGATAATTAGCCTCCCTTTACATATTGTGTTTATTTTATTTCAATCTATTAAACAAAAAAGTTGTGTACGTCAATTTATAATATTAAATTCGTCTTAAACCTCACTACGTATGCCCAAAGGGGGAGGGGGGTTAAAAAATGCTACAAAAATCATCACGTGATTATTGGACGCCCCCTAAGAAGAATAACAACCAACCTGGGGTTGTGATTATTGAACTAAATATTTAAAAAAATAGTATACGGTTAACAGTAAATCTAACTATGATGAAAGGCGCTCTTAATTTACGTGTATAGTAAATTAATTAATGGTGGGTATAAAATTTTTATACCAAATTTTATTATTTATTGACATGATCAATGGATGATTCTTTTTACTACATTTGCCTGTCGAATCTTTAATTTCATACTAAAAGGTTATGAAGACAGAGATATTTCAAAACGTAACTAATTTAAACGATCTATATAGGAGGCATATCGTGGCGCAGCGGCACAACTGTGTGATTGTAAATGCTAGGATGTGGGTTCAATCTCCACTCAAGGAAAAGAAATATTTCATATTTTCTATTCTTCTCTCTGGTAACAAGACAAAGCGCAGCGTTGAGTTCCACTCAACACGCAATATAATAACTTGAAATCCAGCGGAATGTGGTGAACGGAATGGAGTATCTTAGCACTAGGATCCAAAGTCGACTCTACCAAATAACTATCTCTACAATATTAAAGATTTAACTACAAACTTACATATTGGCTCTTATGTAAATTATACAGCTAATACATTTTTTATCTAAATAAAATTTTACGGAGTTTATTTTGGTAATCATAAACAGTTAACCCAATTGACAATATATATATATATATATATATATATATATATATATATATATATATATATATATATATATATATATATATATATATATATATATATATATATATATATATATATATATATATATATATATATATATATATATATATATATATATATATATATATATATATATTTATATATATATATATATATATATATATATATAGATATAATAGAGTATATTTGAGTATAGATACCGATAGCTAAGCACTGAAATTATCTAAAAAGCTAACTTGGTATTTACTTTGTTTCACATTATATAATTCATGTTAATACTCGTAGTTAGATAGTAACGCAGGTGGAGATGTTAAACACAAATTATAATGATATCATGACGATCACAAGGGGCAATCAGCGTCGTCGTTTAGTTTGTTCTCAATTTCACTTTTCATTAAACAAAAACAAATGGTCTCCCCTATCATTATTTATTTGCTATAATTTAAAATATAACAAATGTGCTTGTAATAATGTGTCAGTGGATTGTAAAATTTATGATGAGTAATAAATTGTTTTTCAGATTGTCTTTGTTTCTTTATTGGATCAAAATCATCTCCATTATAATTTTTCTTTACTATGTACTTGTTATTTTATATTTATGAACTTCATATTAAGATTCAATGAAAACTACAAACTTTTTACAAATACGTATAAAGTAGAGGCCTGTCGTGGCGCAGCGGCACAAGAGTGTGACTGTAACCGACAGGTTCTGGGTTCGATCCCAGTCGAGGAATTGAAATATTTAATATTTTCGATTTAAATATGTAATGTTTCATTTCTTCGCTCTGGTAATAAGGCAAAGCGCGGCGTTGAGTTCCGCCACTCAACACGCAATGCCTCAAATTCGGCGGAAAGTGGGGAACGGAAGTGGAACGGAATGTCTTAACACTAGGTTCACGGGTTCCCTCTGCCTACCCTGCCTCGTGCGGGATACAGCGTGTAGCTGAGTACAAAGTATAATATCTCGGCAAGGTGAAGAATACTAATGCAGCTACTATAAAAATCTCTAGTAGTTTTATAAACTTTACTTTACTTTACTAAGGTAAATTATGTAATGATTAATAATATTCATACTATTTCATTGGATGCCCAAGGTATTCTATAGGTATACATTGCCGGTAACACAACATACATTAATTTCATAGAAAGATATCGCTCTAGGCCTGTCTACGTATTATGTAATAGGCATGTCTAAGCGTTTTATAAATGTTGCTATTATAAAATTATTTAATGAAATTTAATGACAAGTGCAGATAAATAAAAATACATATATCTTCTTGTTCATCTTGTGGATGTTTTCCATGAAAGAGCAGATCGATATGAGAATGATACAGGTATCACATGCGTAAGTTTTACAAGTATCATAATGTAGCACCAAAATTGAATAAATCTAAGTAGAATATGTTTAACGTTGTAATGGAAACCAACAACTTGATTCTTCAGAAGATTCATATAAGTACAGCAGGTGAGCTGCTTTTTATACGCGAAATTCTCGGCCTCAGCAATCGCGCTTAATTATAGGGTCACTTCCTTTTCATTCGTTTTACTTCTATTTGTGCAATTATGCACTATTTAATTTAAGTACTATTTAAGTTTCGGAGAGATATTATTTATTTTGTAATTAAAAACAAAGCTAACTAAATAATATTAATATATTCTATCTATAATGCTTCTGAATTATTTTCTATCTTTTGTTCATTAATATAGAGTATTTATTTATTTTTGTCAGGATTCTGCATTTGCATTTATGTAGTTTATAAGTAATATATTAAATGAATTGTATTTAAATATCCTTTTTAGACTTAGTATATTACTATTATTATTATTATATTACTTTATCACTTAGTATCAGTGAAAACTGTGCACATTGCCGTCGCAGTCAGTTTTGAGGTGACATGATTAAGACGATCTCTATTTTTTTCTTTAACAACCAAGTTGTGGGATTTTCTAAGACAGTAAGACAAGATGTGATCTCATTAGATATATTGACAGTCGTTTGTGCGATCTTCCTAATTGATTTTAATATTTTTTATCGATCAAATATTATTTCTTATTGATATATAAATTAAATGACAAAAAAATAAGAACAAGTGAATGAAATCGTATATCTGGGAAGTTCGTTCAGTTAAAGCGGACAATACGAATGGATGTGGAAAGGTGTATGCCTGCCGGTAGCACAGTTAACTGTGCCATAGATGCATTGGTGAGGCAGAGAAACGACAGCACAATTGCAAGTTTAGCCGTACATACGGCAGTATTTGTTCCGATACTGTTATTTGAGAGTTGACGGAACGTGGATATTACGGAAAAAGAATAAGCGGAAGAGGAATGAGATAGATAGCTGATCAAATCCGCTGTGAAGATTACACAGAATAGTAGGTCTACTGGTGAGGATGTTACGTTGCAAATGAAGAAGAACGTATTCACTTGGTTCGGGCACGTCGAGCGAACACGATATGGGTACAGCGTAAAGCTAAAGAAATAAAACGTACACTTTACGCTATTGAATTAACCTGACTGTACTTCCATTATTAATTGGTGCCTATTCCAGGGATATTTCAAATTCTTCTTCACCTTCACGCTGTAAGAGTTAAGCCTAAGTTCCATTCCTCACTTTCTGCTGAATTTAATACATTTCGTGTTGAGTAGCGTGTCAGATTTTATTTAATTTATAAGTGTATAAGCACTGTCTTGGTATACTTCCGGTCAATACTTACAGGTTCCGTTTGTCATATTATTATTATCTACTCTCATATATATTATAATGGTTCTTATATAGTATTTATTAATTTGTCAGCAGTCTGTTTTAAGACGTGAAGGAGGACAGTCCAATAAAGTTACTGTTATACTAAATTATACTTTTATTCTGAGCCCCTTTATAAGCGGGATTCAACGCCACGCTAGAGCGAAGAAATGAAAATATTAAATAATATTTATTCATTTGAAAATGTTAAATACTTCTTCCTGGGAATCGAACTTATAACCTGTTTGCAGCAAACCCACGTTCGCAGCCACACGCTTGTGCCCCTGCGCCACAACAGGCCTTAATTTAATGTTAAATAAACATTAATCAAAAAATAATTCTTAATTTCACTGATGCCTTTAAAAAAAAGACTTTTGTGATACCTTTGAATAAGTGAAAGAAGGCCATTAGTTATTATGAAGAATTGTATCTCAATTAAAGTGATCATTAATTAGTCCTATTAAATAAAATTTCAACGTTTCACACAAGCAATGTTTAAGGGTGATCAGGTGTTTGGAGTGCAGTGACCGTTTCAATGCGGTTAGGCGTCGCTAGGGTCCGCATTCACACCGACTTACTATCGCATGATACAGAGCGATACAAAAAATATACATAATATCTACTCCTACATACTGTTTTTATTTAAAATACAGTTACAGGAACAGCATCTAACTTATTTAAAAATATATTTAGTGATTAGATACTAGAAATCTGTAGTGTAATCGGACCCGTAAGAAATAGTATGTGGCTGGTATAAATATATATAACAATCTATACTATTATGTCTATCTCACTTAGAAAGACAGAGATGTTTATTTTAATATTGTATTTTTTAAGGCCAAAAAATATATAAGGAAACCCGAATTTATACTATAAATATAAAATTATTATAAACAGTTTTAGTCGATTCGAGAAACATTATTATATATTTTGTTTTCCACTTTTATCTTTAGATAAAATTGATATCAACTAAATATGAAGTAAGACATTTTTTTACAAATATTGTAGTAAGTTTCACAAAACAAAGATCAAAGTTCTTTGGTTGCATAATAATTATAAAAAAACAGTAAACAAGAAGAATCGCCTACTGAAGGTTCCATATCTACCATTTTTTTAGGATTGCAGGTTGATGGAAAGTTAGGTAACAGTAGTCAATAAATTTAAGTTTGCGGATGAATGAACGCGATGCTTTAATATACTTAACATGATCGCCATTTTTCCCTTTGAGGTACGCAGCCATAATAGAAGGGTTAGTTTAGAATGACAATGAGCACAATAATATAAACCTAATTAAATCAATATAAATATAATTAAGAATACAACGGAAAAAAACTATTAATACACAAATGTAAATAAATATATATTTTTAATTACTAGACCAAATATTTATATTTTGACTAGTGCTCTGCCAGTGTTGTCTCCAGCAAGCATTCCAATGAATGCATCATAAATATTATCAAAACCTTCAGTTACATGTTCTTTAGTCTTTATTTGTCCTGACTTTATCCATTTGATAAGGTCAGCAAATGCTTCAGGCCATCGAGCGGCCCAACGAGGTACCAAGAAACCTTCCATTTTTAATTGTTTCATCACAACATCTACTTGGACAACTGGAGCTTTTGGCATATTAGCTACATCATCATTATAAGCGCTTATGCTTCCACAAACTGAAATTCTTCCAAAATTATTCATTTGGTTCATTATAATACTACTTAATTCTCCTCCAACGTTATCGAAGTAACAATCTACCCCATTAGGTGCTGCTTCTTTAAGTGCCTTACCAACATTCGCCGTTTTATAATTAATGGCTTTATCGAATCCCAATTCTTTTTCTAACCATTCGATTTTATCATCTGATCCAGCGAAGCCAATGACCTTACAACCTTTTATTTTAGCTATTTGTCCAACGAGAGATCCCACTGCACCGGCAGCACCAGTCACTACAACTGTTTCACCAGACTTAGGCTGGCATATTTCAAGGAAACCAAAGTAAGCAGTTGCCCCAGGCATTCCTACTGCACCAATAGCTAACGAAGGTGACAAGCCGTTCAGATTCGGTGCTTTGTACACTATGTCTACTGCAGAAGCTGATACATTTGCATTAACGATACAATAGTCGCACCAACCTTTATGTGAAACTATTTTAGTCCCGACAGGATATCTTGGATCTTTTGAGTCTTCAACTACTCCTACTTGAAAACCAAACTGATCGTAAGGAATTGGATATCTTCTGTTGTAAGCTCGCATGTAAGGATCTACTCCAACAAATTCAGTTTTGACGAGGATTTCTCCGTTCTGGATTGGTGGTAAATCATGTTCAACAATTTCAAAATCATCTCGCTTTGGTACTCCTTCGAAGTATTTTTTCACGACATATTTCCTGGCTTTAACCATATTTGCGTGTTAAAGTAATATTATCTATACTTAACTAAAGTAATATTAAAGAAAAATTGGTTATAAATATCGAACTTATCAATTTACAAAATTTTATCGCTTACGTCTTTACTATCGAATATCTGTCGACAATTGTATATCTGTATTGATAAGTAGGCCTTTGAGGATAAAGGTAATCGTAAAAAAAAATTTTATCTTTTAACGAAGTTTTATAATTGCTTAGTCATATATACCTATATACGAGTATATGGTATACCTCTTCCTACCTTTAATCATCAATTAAATTTGGATGATTAAAATAAATTTGTGATAAGTATTACTATTTTTTTTTATTTATTACATAATATGCATTTTTAACGTAACCCATGTTAATTTTCTAATGTCAACTTTTTTCTCGCTAACCAGGGTTCCTTATATTCCATTATTTTTTTTTTAATAAATTTTGTTTATAAATCATATACATATGTGATTGTATATCTTCACTTCCTCGTAATCTCGTATGACTTGAAACTCCATTGATTAAATTGCCTCCTTAAGGTAATTTAATCAATGGAATTTCAAGTCATGCGAGATTTAGAATGTCTAAATGATCACAATAATATAAGCCGAATTAAATTAATATAAATATACCAGGGTTCCTTAATATTCCATTATTTTTTTTAATAAATTTTGTTTATTAAGCATATACATATATGATTAAGAGGCAATTTGACTAATCAATGGAGTTTCAAGTCTTGCAAAATTCTTCTATAAAAGTGTTACTATGACATACTCTCACTAACATTTATTATTATTTACTTACTTCTTTCGCACGATTTCTAGGGAACAAAAGTTTTCCCATAAAGAATTTTCCAATTGTGATAGATGTTAGTAAATATTTTATACTTTTAAAATCATACAATATTAATTTATTGTTTCAAGAAATTTTAACCACTGTAAGTGAGCCAGTATCTTAGATTTTTTTGTGTCTGAAACAGTGTTTGAAGGAATTCTAAAACAAACGAATTCACAATAGAAGGATAATGTACGTAATCTTGTACTTTTTATAACAGTCGATATACTTTTTGTCAGGATCATAAGTCTTATAATATTGTCGTTTGTCAATTGTATAATATTAGGTACATTCAAGTCAAAAGAGTTTAGACAATATATGTAGGTACTTTTTTATATTAAAACTATGACATATGAAATAATTAAATTATATTACGTATCAATTTTAGATAATTTAAAAACGTCGTAAATAATAACTGTTTGAGGTTACTCAAAAATTCTATAAATACCTAATGTTATGTAGAGTAGACAGGTAAGTACATGAAATTAATCTATAAGGAATATTACAAAAACTATTTTCCTTTTGTCGTGGCGCAGCGGAACAAGCGTGTGACTCTAAAACATAGGTTGTGGGTTCAATACCCACTCGAGGATTTGAAATATTTAATATTTTCAAATTAAATATTTAGTTTTCATGTTTTCACTCTGGGAATAAGGGAAAGCGCGGCGTTGAGTTCTGCCACTCAACGCGCAATGCCTCAAATTCGGCAGAAAGTGGGGAACAGAAGAGGAACGGAGTGTCTTAACACTAAGTTCTCAAATTCCGTCTGCCTGCCCTGCCATGTGCGGGATACAGCGTGAAGCTGAGTATATGGAGTAAGAATAAGGCGTATTTAATTCCTTACTTATATCTAAGTAAAAGTACTTCTAATTTTCCAATGTTATTTTAATTAAAATATTTTTGTTTATATAAATTAACATAATAGACTCAAAGGTTTTTAATAAAATAAGTATGCCAACGGGTTACGGCATAATCAAAATTAATGTCTTATTCTAGTTAGAAAGTAACACTTAAGTAAGTTTAATTTAAAGTGCTACATTATTTTATTTAACATTAACGTGCCAAAAGTAGACGTGGTGGAAAGCGTAAACTTACTCGTATTTTGTCGACTTCAAAACAGGATTACGTTGGGAAATATGATATTATTGTTAGAAAGAACATAATTTAGATTTTAATTGGAAATAAATGTAGCTATATTTAAATAATATATTTTATAACTGTATATCATTTGTGCTACAATTACTTTACATTTTATTGTATCAATGAACTTTCTTTACTCGATAATATAATTTACATAGATATAACAGCTGACCCATGAATTGAGATCTGTCACGATCTACTTCGCGCTATGATTTGTTTATAGCAGGTATTACTTTAAACGAGATTATTTAAAATAAAAAAAAAGTAGATTTAGTTATTTCGAGTAATACATATCCTACGAAAGAAGTTTAAGAAGTTACATTTGAAAATTGTATTAAGAAACTAGCAACCCACTCGCGGCTTTGCCTGCTTGAGTTACACTACTTTATTCATCAATCACAATTACTTTCGTATTCTCATAATATTATCACTTTTAAGACAACATGAAATCTGAAATTTCAGCTAAATAAAAAAAATATAACAATTTTTACGCCAACATATACTTTTTTACTATAACTTACTATAGCAACTTCTGTTAAATATATCAAATACTTCTCATAAAGTATCATAAGTTTATTTTTGAAGGCCCTGAATAGCAACCGAAATACAGGTGATTCGAGGAACTCTTGAATTTGTTTTACTCGGTAGAGTTCCTATTTAATTTTGTTACTTGATGCCGATGAAGATTTTATATTTTATTAAATAAAATCAAAAAGTGACGAGAATGTTACACTGAGCAGAATTTAGGAATTTTACTAAATTTAACAGTGTACAATTAAGTTTGAGAGTGAAAGCTGTCAACTAGAATAATGGTTGATTAACTGTTATAATGAAACAATCATTCTATAGGGTTCATTAAAACAGATAATTTTGTTGGTAGTGAATCGATATATGATTTGATAGTGACATAGATGAATTGTAAGATAAGATATATACATTTAGCTATGCCTATATCTAATAAATATTTCGCGTATTATATAAATCAGACCTAAGATTACTGAAGTATATTAATTCAAAGATATAAAGACTATTAAAAACTTATGATTCTTCTTATAGATTATGAATAAATATGTGTGTACAAAACTACACACATATTATTATTTTCGTAACATATATCATCAAGAAAGTACATATTTCACTCTTATTTCTTATATTAAAATCATATTTTTTAATAAATATACAATATAATACCAATTGCAAAAAAAAAATAACATCTACTAAAATAAATATTTTTCAATTAATTTTAATAAAAAAAAATATAGTAAAATATACATACACAAAAGAATTCACGTCCAATGTCACAATTTTTAAAAAAGCACACAAAATTTGTAACTTTAGTAACGCAAGGGACCGTTCACTGCACTTCCTCTTGCGGTGCGGGCACCGTCACCGGCAGGTTGGCTATGACTGGCTATATAACTTCTTGACTATTAAAGTCTAAACAAATATCATAAACCAAAGTTAGTTAGTTAGTCAGTTATATTTAAAGTTGTAGTTAAGTAGATACATATTTAGCGTAGTTAAAATAAGTTCATAATTTCACGTTACTTTCATAAGGAAGGTGCCAGTAAGAGACATTTAAAAATGATTATGGTAACTAATAATCAATTTTACTATACGTAATGTATGTAATTTTAAAATTTATTCATATAGTTAGCTTTACGCTGTATTCCTAGCGGGAAAGTCGTTTTGTATATTACATTGAAATTAAAGACTATGACATACCTAAACATTTCTTTCCTCAAAGTATTGTTTTTAGTCTTTAGATATTAAATTTATGTTGAATTTGTAATGAACATTTTTTAAAAACATGCACAGATATCTTATTATGTTTTAACTAAAAGCATATTGTGTACAAAAATAATTATGAAAAATAAAATATGGATAAAATTAAAATCTTTCATACAGAAGCTGTACTTATATTATAATATTTATGTATTAGTCTACTTTAGTCTTTGTTAGTAAAATGTAAAGTCTCTATAAGTTAATATCTATATCTCTTTCAATAATCATTGAACAAAATACAATGCAACGAGAAAGAAGAGAAGAAGCTCCACTTTCCTCAAAATTCTGGACCGGCGCGCTTTGCCTCGTCACCAAAGCAAGGCAGTGAAAATATTAAATATTTCAATTTCCTTCGAGTGGAAATAGAACTTGTTGCTAGCTTGTGCACCTGCGCCACAACTGGCCTCAAAAAAATTAGATATCTGTTATAATACCTACTAATAAAGCTAATAATACTAATAAATAATATGAATTTGATTTGGTGTAAGTATGCAGCCAAGCGCGACTCTACATCGGACGAGCGATGGACGAGCGCTGACCGTGACGCTCAACCATATGCTACGTGGGCCATAGAAAAATATCATCATTAATAAAAAGTACAACTGCTTTCATGGCTTACATTGGAATTAATACCCTTATTTAGTTAGCTACTTTAAAATTAACTTAAAATTCACAAGAAAGTGATAGGTAACATTAATTTGCTCGTATTGATTATATTAAATACTATCTTTAATGGCAATCTTTTTTAAATAGCGGACATCTAATATGGTTCAGTCGTTGAATTAGTTAATTATTAAACGTTCTCTTTCTTTTAACAATACGTAAGTACTTATCATATAGGCACATATATGTGGTACAATTGTAGTCTTATTTTTTTATCACACTGTCAGGCGAGGACTTCTTTACTTTATTCACCTTTGTACTTTGATTTGTTTGTATGTACCTATTGCAATCTTTATAATATATCTCTCTATCAGTAATTATTTATTTTATCACTGACGTTATTTAAATCAAATAGGATATTTTTAATAATATGATTAAAACATTTAATTAATTGAATTGTATTTTTATGGAATAATAGAACAATTTAAAGAATAAAACACACATAGTAATTTAAAGAAAAATAACTTTAAAGCGTACACTTTTGAAAACATAATGAATTGCATTTAAAGTTTCATGTAATTAGTATAAAATCAAAAAAAAAAAAAAATGTGTACCATTTTACCATCAATAGCATAAAGATTGTCTTTACCGAAAAAAAATATGTTTGTTAATAATACTACCTGAAATATGATTACTACTAAAGCTGTAATATACACAGAGTATTGTTTAAAATGTAATAGAATATAGCAAAAACTTTATACCAATAATTGTTATCAATATCTGTCAATATATGGAGAAAATTACACATTTGTTACATCGACAAAATTAAGCAAAATTTTAATACTTTCATAACAAAGTTAGTTACTTAGTTGGACGATTCAAGCAATGCTTACAATCAACTTAGAAAAAATAAATCAGGTAAATAATGCCTGACGTTTTAAATTGTAGGGACAGTGACATGACAGTGTTAAACAAAAGCAGTGATATTTTATTTAATTAATATATCAATTGGTTTCTTCCTTCATATAATTTTAAATAAACGCACCTACCTACATGTGTAGGTAGATACTAATGTGATTTACACTGTTGACCTGTAACCAATGAAAGAATGAAGAAACCAATGAAAGATCTATAAACAAAATATGTGTTTTCAATGTGTATCTACTATTAAAAATAATAATTATCCT
The DNA here is from genome assembly GCA_019049475.1 of Eueides isabella. Taxonomy (NCBI): domain Eukaryota; kingdom Metazoa; phylum Arthropoda; class Insecta; order Lepidoptera; family Nymphalidae; genus Eueides; species Eueides isabella. The sequence continues at coordinate 6,960,132 of CM032386.1, read as the reverse complement.
ATTTATAATAAAAATAATCCACGTAATCGGAAATTGATCTAGGCCTGTCTAACTTAAGATTTTAATGTCATAACATTCTTATTTTTTAACAGATTTAAATAAACAAACACAAAATGTTAAGTAAAGTTTTCCAAAATATAATAATGAAAACTGCATTTAAATCTGGTTAGACGTTTCTGACAAAAGTGTACAGACAATCAACCAAAAAATTTAAAAAAATCCTGTTTTGGGGCCCATTACATTGATAATCGTATTTTTTTTTTAATATATTTTCCAGGTACTCATCGGTTAAAGATTTATTATAAGTATAGATTAACATATCACTCCCACATGAAAATTTTAATAAGAACCTACATATAAAAATGAATACAATATATAGTATGGTTTTTATATGAAATTTTAATATAATGGTTATCAAAGTATCCACATCCAGCTTACACCCCTTTCAATGCAGTCGTGCTTGGCCGGTGTCGTGAACCGTTCCTGTCACGATTGGCTTCGTGCGCCATTACACGCACCACACTTGTTACTCTACTAATAACTGTACAATCATTATCCACTATTAGGTAATATTCTCACGCATTTTACTTTGCATTTAACAAGTGCTTTCTATTTCACAAAGATGTTTCAACTTAGTACTACAGCTAAAAGAGCTTCGTTGGATTAATTTTACTATGAAAATATACATAAATATTTTCATTTTTTGATTTTTGAGACAAAAGCAGCGCTGGGTTCCGATTGTAAATACGCAATTCTTCGGTTCGATTGATTGTAAATATGCAATTCTTTGATTGGTTCGATTTTCTATGCCTACTCATTTAAATGTGGAACATACACTTAAATAAACAAAAAAAAATATTTTAAGATTGTGTCTGTTATCAACACTCAAATGAAATGTAAAAATATATATTTTATTATATTGTGTCTAGAACAAAATTATTTTATATAAATATATATTTTAAAGCGAAAAACGCCAAATGAACAAGGAATGGAGACTATATTTTCATATTAATTTATGAAGCGGGAAGTACGCGAATACGTAATAACGTAAGATTGTGTGTGATTGACTTGTAATTCATGCATCTCGTTAAAATCGGAACTAAAATGGATTTTAAAACACATTGCAACAAGTTAATATTAATTTATTAATTAACTTGGCACAGGTAACTAAAAGTATATAAACAATGTATATAATAAAATAGTAAAAAAGTGTGTCTGTACATTTTTTTAATTTAAAATATAGGGTGGCAATTTACAAGCAGAGTGGTGGCAAGCAAAAGTTAAAGAGATAAGATTTGAACAATAAAATTGTCTGTACATTTGTATTTGTCTTTTGCATATGCTAATTTCCGGAATTGATTAACGGATTTGACGGAATCTTTTGTTGGATAGCTAATATACCTGGGGAACGCATAGGGTATAATTTGTTACGGAAACTGGAATACCTGATGTAGAATCTTCAGAAAGATTTGAAAAACATACATAATTTATAAAGATAAGGCTCTTATCATGGCTCTTAACTCTGTACCATGTCTATTTATATAAGCGGTACGTAGACGACACTTTCCAAATTTCACCTACGGAAAGTGTTTATATATTCTTAAACTACCTTAATTCTAATGATAATAATATTCAGTTCAAAATGTAATTACAGGCAAATAATTCCTTAGCTTTTCTTGATGTTTTAGTCATAAAGAATCTTAATGGCACAATAGGCCACACAGTATATAGGAAGTCTACGCACACCAATAGATACCTCAATGGTGAATCTCATCACCACCCTACACAGTTATCTACCGTTGGCAAATCTTTGCTTCAGAGAGCCCACCACCTCTGCGATGCTGAACACCTAGGGACGAGCTTCGGCAGGTGAAAACTGCTCTTCATCAAAACAAGCTGCCAGTTCCCCGCCAGTGTTGTCAGAAGACCAACAAGCCACCCACAGTTGAGAGGCAACCAGCACTTTTACCATATGTGAAGGGTGTTACAGGCAGGATCAAGCCTAACAAGAAAGTGAGCCAATTCTTAAGACCAGTGAAGAATAATATTCCTTTGCTGTGTGCAAGTGTATACAAATTTGATTGTGACTGTGGCTTATCATATATAGGTCAAACAAAGAGAAGCATCGGTGTTAGGGTGAAGGAACACATCTCCGATGTCAAGAATGGGCCATGTATCAAAGTCAGCTGTGTGTGAACATACATCCAACAAATCCAACCATTACATCAGGTTTGATAAACCCCACATACTCGCTAGGGAGAATAGATATATCCCTAGAATGATCCGCGAGGCTATTTTAATACAAAAACGTCCTAATTTCAATAGATGGTTGGAAACTTTCCACCACCTGGAACGCACTCTTAAAGAAATTTAAAGTCTCAAGCACACCACACCAGAGGACCAGATACAGTAAGCTCATTCTGCAAGAATCCAGGGCAGTACGCGAGGCAATTAAGGATTTGATATAATAATTATATCAAATGACAGACAAATGCCACTTCAGTCTACCCGTGACCACGGACTACTGTAAAGTGTTCGAAACATCAGGTTTACCAAAAATGTTTACCATTCAATATACGCAATTAATTCGGTTAATAGTATTTAATTTAAAAATATTCTAATATTTTTCCAAAATACAAAAATTACGCGAACGAAATCACGGACACCAATTAGGTTAAAAATATAAAATAATGAATCTAGACGGTAATTGTAATTATTAATATTTTATTAATTTTACTGGATAATGGAATGCCTAAAATATTTTGCATAACTCGTAGGTACCTATTAGAATTTAGAAATTTGAAAAATAGTGACTTCTCCCACTTGTTTTTTTATCAATTATTATTGGAGTATATTTAGGAAAAAAATGTTGATTATTTTATTAAGATTATGTATAGGGGAGATATGGCTTCTTAATGCGATTTTTTTAATAGACCCAAAGATGGTGAACATTTTTTTTTGTTGTAATAGACATAACCGGAATATGTTTGCTTAACTCATAAAAGCAAACGACTCCTCACCGACCTTATTCTTGAAATGATAGACTCAATAGACATTGCTAAGGAAGCCGCGTTCAAATTCACGACTTTAATTTAACAAGCTCTTCAAAGCTGCTCGAAAGGAGACACTACATCTGTCCGAAGAGAGATTAAACATATCAGAGAAAGTTGGGAAGGAAATCTGAAAGGAATTAAACAATCTTAGGAGAAGGGCTAAATCCCATTTTGTACAGCTCAGAGGTGAATCTTGGGATAATCCCTCCATCGTCTCAGATCCTGTGGGCGTTATCGTGGGTATTTCAATTACATACAGATGCGAGCCTGTCTCCTCTTTCTAGATCCGACAACACTAGAGGTCTCTACATCTTCCATACGAGAGAAACAAAACAATTATCAATGAACAGCTCGCTTAGAGATCCCACCACTTGTCCATACACCATGATTAATCCGCAGTGAAACAGATGTCATATTCTTAAATGTAGCCAAAGCCTTCACCAAGGTCTGGCACAACGGTCTGCTCTCCAGGCTCCGTCGTATAGCCCCGCCAGACTCCCTCATGCACAGCATTCGTGTCAAATCGAACGTTTAAAGGCGACATTGCGACATTTCGATTAAAGGTAAAGTCGACAAAAATACACATTACACCATGTACCGCCCAATGTGAATTCTACCCGAAAGACTGTAACAAGCTATTTTTACTATGTTTTAAAGTGTTATTCCACACTTAGGACAGAAAATACTAAACTTAAATTTAAAAAGCGTATAAAAATTTTGAACGAAGCAGGATTTGAACCCGCGCCTCTGGAACGGTATTCCAGAGACGCGGGTTCAAATCCTGCTTCGTTCAAAATTTTTATACGCTTTTTAAATTTAAGTTTAGTACTGTAACAAGCTGCCGAAGCCCTAGGCGATTGGTTCAGCAAGTGGCGATTTGAGGTTAACCCAGAGAACAGTTTCGCTTTTCTCTTCTTTTCCAGTAAGCGTCAACTAATCAGCTCATCGTGTAGACGTGCATTTAAACGCCTACACGATGAGGGGATTAGTGTGCGAGCGTATTTACGCTCCTCCTCTATAACCGTCTTCGTCTTTTTTATCGCCGTCGTAGCATAGCATATAGTAACTCCAGTATCCTGAGGACCCCATCACTGTCGCAAACGCCAAATACATATACAGGTATTATTCCTCAGTCTCGAGACATTATCGTAATCGCCATAAGAGGCAACGAGGCGAATCTCACTGCACATCCGTGTCTTGATGCGACGGGACAAAACGTTTAAAGACAGTCCCGATTAGCATACACCGGGTATTTCTCTGTGACGGGGTTCCTTCTTGAGCTTTTATTAATGTCCATTTTTATTTAAGGGTAATATACTATGGGTCGTTCTCGCCGACAAAAAACAAAACAGATAATATACACTTCATTGTGTTAAAAAATCTACTAAGTTTTCGTTGTACCATGCAACAGATAAGCAAGGAAATTCTAGTACCAAGACTTGTCATATAGCACTATGCTTTGTTTTACCGAAGCAGGAATGTAAAAACAATCTAAGCGTAAACAATAATTATAAAATAACAAAAACACTTTTGCATAACACTAAAAAAACAATCCAAATAGTCATTAGTATTAACAGTCGGAACTTATTTTAACTTTACTTTCTTTACTTGTGAGAATTTTAATTAAAGTTGAATTACTCAATCATGTTCATGGTGAAAATGCTTTAAAAGTCTTTTTAAATGAAACATTTTTAACCGAATTAATCGCGTATATTGTTTGTTAAACATGTTTTTTGGAAACCCGACGTTTTAAACTCTTTACAGTAGTCCGTGGTCACGGGTAGACTCCAAAAAAACATGTTTAACAAACAATATACGCGATTAATCCGGTTAAAAGTGTTTCATTTAAAATGTGTAACAATCGCGAAAATCAAAGGCTTTAAAAGTCGTTTCATAGGAGTTTGGTAGTAATAATCATAAAAGGTACATTTTTAAAATTCTTGTATTGAGAGCCCCTTAATTAGATAACCTTACTGTAATATTTATTTGTTTCGGCTATGATTTTTCATGGGGTCGAACAGCTACTATGTTTAATATTTGTCTATTGAAGAGGCCTTAAGCTGTTAAGATGAATCTAATGAATTATGTAAGTCCGGTCAGCGGTATTAAAGATATGAGGTAATTAAGAACATAACATACATACAATGTACACATGAAAAACATAGTCCTTCCCTGGCAGTCGAAAATGATGGCCCCAGGTGGAGTGCGAAGATCGAACTCACAACTATTGTCTCTGTCAAAGGTTGTGCCATTGTACCATAATGCCCTCTATTTATATATAACAATTCATTATGTACTGAATGAGTGCCGGATTTACACATTTTTAACCACTCCACAGGTTTAGCCATTTTATTTTTACAACTGTGGTTACAAATCCACACTAATGTTACACAACCATATCGGAAATGCACACTTCAAAACGCGGCGTTGAGCTCCGCTACTCAACATGCAATGCCTAATTGGTATTAAATGTCAATTTAAACTTGACTGCTAAACGATGTTTGCGATAAAACGAAGCTTATTGGTACTAAGAAATTTAAAATCTTTTTATTTTCTGAGATAACACAAAAAAACATGGTTTAACAGAAAAGTACTGAAATAAAACAATGAAAATATCATAATAATTATTTTTTATTACAGATAAAGTATATTGTACATTATTTTAACACTTCTATGACTGGTTTTTTTTTTTCATAAAAATAATTCCAAATCTCTACCATACAATGCTAAGGCATCATGAGACTAGCAAGCGATAGTTTAACACTGGGATTCATTAACTAAACATCATCAAAGTCTTCAAATAGAGCACAAAATCAGTCGTATTTCACGATTCCATTGATACGTATCTGCTATAAAACCTTATAATAATCTGATATTATTTTTAAATAATTGTTTATTTTGTTATTATTTATATCAGCCATTTTCTTTGGATAATTAGTTTAATAATATTAAATAAAATATCGAAAATAATAAAAAGTATATAAAATCAATTTTCTTCAAGACGTATTTAAATTGTAAATTACTGACAATATTTAGTGGAGGCAAAATAGTTTTGTTAACTTTATACAAATTGTAACTTTAAAAGTAAAATAAGGTTTTATAGGTACTGTATAAGACCGTTTCACATTTGCTTGCTTCGTTTTTTTATTATATATAATAATGGATAATCGTAAGTAATGAAAACAAATCTGCTTTTTAAGAAAATATTTAGGTATTGATTGATGATAGCGTTTTACCGATAATATAATAAACGCCCAAAGCACTATTTTAAAGATATATTTTACAATTAATTAATACATTTCTGGTTTCATTCCCTTATAAATAATTGAAAAAATAAATTATAGGTATAATAACAATGTAATTGATTTAAATCATAGCATTATATTGCCAATTTTTTTACTAAACATAAAGTAAATCAACTATAAACAAAAATTAATCATCATCCATTTTTCTATTGTGCGTTTTTTACAAAAAAATCTTGCAGTTCATCACACTACCAGAATAGCAGCAGCAAAAGTCGGTAAGCCAGTACGAATACATTTGCTACGATTTTACCACGATTTTACGTTAAGTTTATTGCTATAGTCAAATATTACATTTATTTTTATAAGTAATATCTACTAACACAAATCCATCACAATTATTTAGAATATCAGTTGTTTCCATTTCGTTCTGGTTACTTTATATTATATTATTAATTAATTAACTACATAAATTATCTAATTCAATATGCTAGGACTTATATTAAAATAGTTGAGTCGATTTGTCGATAAAATCTTTTAATACTTTAACAATAATATAAGACAAGATGTTCTACACAAGAATAATTATTTGACAACAGTTTTTATTTCATCGTAATTAAATATTAAATAATGAAAATATAGTTCTGCAACTTTTTATTTTACAATATATATATATTTCTGAATTGAAAGGCTACTTGCTATAATATAAATACAATTTAGATTTGACTAGAAATAATCAGTACCGTTGAGTCAGTAAATATTTCGAAATAAATGTACATTTAATGTTTTATATCTGATTAAAATTTGAAAATTGAAGATTTTTCAGTTTCACTTTAGTAGACCAAGGGAACCTAGTGAACACTCCGTTTCCGTGTTGAGTAGCAGAATTTAATGAAGCGCTTTGCCCTGTCATAACATATGAGTGAAGAAATGAAGATTATTAATCCATAATCGTCTTGTTTATAGTGAGGCGTACCCCTGCGCCGGAGACATCCATAACGGAGAGTTCATGCTAATATTATAAACTATTTTTTAAATATTTCAATTTATAATGCGATTGCACTAATTTGTACGTTCGCTTTTGCGTTTATAATTGAAATTAATTTGTACATTATTCCAAAGAGAATCCTTAGAACCATAATAGGTAATAAATAATTTCAATTATAAATAATATATATTTTATCTGAAGTATAGCTTGATAAAACATGCATTATTTTGAATTAACTAGTATATTTTTCCTTACGACTATGACAAATAAATATTTATACATTCGAACTAAGCAGTGTGTAAAATAACAATAATTCGATTTTTTTTTGCTGATTGGAAATGTAATTTGACATTCCTGTAAGAAAGATTTTATCCATAATTAAGTTTTTAAAAAAATATAATTCAGCATAAAGTGTAAAAGATATCAGTTTTAATTACTTATAATTTAATATCTACGTCGAATAATATAATACGATTACAAATGTGAATGTCTATATAGGTGAAGAATTTTCATACTAGCATGATGGTGTTGTGTGCATTATTCTATGTTTTGAAGGTACTGACCGGCGTTATGGGGGCACTTTATACCCAGGGTGGGTTCTCAAATCATCACTGAACCATTTAAAACGAGCAATTTGAAAGAATGTCACTTTACGGTGTAGGCAATATTTTTTTATAAAGGATATTTTTTTATTTCATATGTATTTCCTATAATTTGTTGCTGGTAAGGAACTCCGACAACTATTTGATATCTTGCTCGCTGTGAATTACTCTGAATAAAGTCAGTCAGTACCTACTTAATATACCAATAGGTATAGAACTTACGCTATATATTAGAAAGATTGTTACTTTTTAAGAGATTTTACAAAGTGATCTTATTATTATTCTATTTATTGTAAATGAGAATCAAGTTACATTTCCGTTATGTCTCGTAGGTGTATATGCAATTCATATACATATTATATAAATTACTTTCACTGTTCATCAAGAAAGTTTCACGATTTTTTTTTGCTAATATCTCAAACTTCAATTTGTATGAGGATGCTCGTATATATTTGTAATATTTTGTTCATACAAAAATGTTCAAAATAGGCGTCTATTTCCGTAGAATGCCATACATATATTAATTAACTACCATCGAAATATTGAAACAAATATAAATAGTATGTACAAAGGTTTTAATTGTACTCATAAAATTTCTTAAGTATTTCTATTTATTACAATCACAATTTCGTTGCAGGAGGTTGGTCGGGTGTAACACGCAGACGGTTCAACTTCAGTAAAATTAAATAAGAGGCATCAATTAGGCATTATCTTTACACTCAGTTTAGGAACTTAAATATTGTTAATTTAGTTATTTTCCTACTATTTACGCTCTATGCCGCACATGGCAGGGTAACGTAAGGGAACTTGGGAACCTAGTGTTAGCACTCCGTTCCACTTTTCGCCGAATTTGAGGCATTGCGTGCTGAGTGGCTTTTAATAGTTGTACGATACATTCAATACTTATAATGACGCTGCAATGGTGATACACTATTTTTGGAGGAAATTCTATTTACGCAATTTTTTAACAAAAGCCAAACATAAAATATATTGTTGTATTTTCCATTCTATCCCGTGACCAATCCAAATTTCCGTTTTTAATTTAAACGCGACACCGTAACAGACATTTTATATTAAAAATTATTTGTCTCATTATTTAATGTTTTACATTAATTAAGTATATTTATTTATGTAATATTTACTATTTGTGTTATCATAAACTTTATAAGCTGTGCTTTTAATGCTTATTTATATACTAATAGTCATTAGGAAAGAGAAAGTCTATCAATTTTATATGATATTCTTAGTATAGGACAGATCTAAAACATTTATAATATATTTACTTATGTATTTTTATTTCGTATTGAGCTAAAAAAAGCACAGTGCATAAGACTTAAGCTGAGCTTCACATTTATTGTTTGTGGCATAGCCAGTATAAACTTTTAAAAATTAAATTAATTTATTAAAAATCAATAAAAAAGAGTAACAGAAAAATTATATCCATTCGCCGTACCAGACATTGGCAGGACATCCTCTTAATTTTCTCTCTCGGCTGATATGTCGTTAGTTTTTAAATTAAATATTTGCATGTATGGAGATGGATCATCCGCAGATCATTTCCTGTGACCAATGCAGTGTTTGTTTTATTTCTGCTGGCATTTACAATATATATGTATATATATATATTATATATATATATATATATATATATATATATATATATATTATATATATATATATATATATGATATATATTATATTTATATATATATATATATATAGATATATATATAGATATATATATAGATAGTATAGATATATATGTATATATATATTTCGTTTTAAGACCATTTTTTAAATTAATATGCATAAACGGCCGTGTAAACCAGCAAGCAGGTTTGGCTAAGCAAGGGATGCGCTGCGATTGGAGGACGAGGTCACACCGTCTATGCGTATGTATGCGTGTGAACACTCACACAAATTCAAAGCTCAGCTTAGACCTTACGGACTGTATTTTAAGATCTCTTAACGCAGCAATTATTATGTGTTAGGTCTTGTGCGTTATATACTAGTAGTGATCTAAATTTTCTAATAAAATGTTACAATTCATTGTACGTTAGGCGGTCGCAGAACTGTGATGCAAATCGATCCACGCAATATTCTTAATAAATCGATTACTTCTGGTGTTTTCATTGACGTTACATTTTCGTCATTCACCTGTAAAAAAAATATTATTTAATCATTTAAACATCTAACAATATATTTTTTTAAATAATATCTATATGTACATTGAAAAGAAAAGTTTCAGTCAATCCAATAAAAGCAGAACAACATTATTTAAATAGGTACAATTTTTTCATTTATAAACGGGTTGAAATAAAACAAACACGGATTGTTAAGGAAAGTTTGCAAAAATACGAGAGTGCAAAATTATAATTGCTTTAATTCCTTTAGCCGTTACTGTTAACGTGTAACGGCTAATGGACTAAATGCAATACAATTAACAGAAATACAGAAAAACAAAATTGAAAACATTGACTTTGATTATATTACGTTTTTAAATGCCATTATTAACATTTTCTCATTTATCTTTCAAGTATAGACACAGATCCATTATGATATTATTGTAAACATATTTCAATAATTAGTTCATGTTATTTAAATTTATGTTGCAACTATAATAGTATTTAAAAAAGGGAGACAAAGCGCGAAAATGGTTACGTTTTGGTTGTGGGTGCACTCCTCGTTTTATAGGATGATTTAAATTGTACTTTTCGATCCAGTAATAAAAGGGCGGAGTGGTCTCGGGATACGGGCACATTAAAAAAAAATTGAATACTCCACTATACGAAAAATATGTAAACTATTTTTTTTTTAATCAAAAAACATATTACCTGTAAAATAACGTCCCCACGTCTTAGCCTGCCGTCGCGCGCTGCCACGCTGTCGCTGTACACTGCTGAGATATAACTCTGCCCCGAGTCCGGGTGGCTCTGGACACTGAACCCCAGCCGACTGTTCCAACCGCGGTTCAGTTCCACTGTCACTATCTATAATTGAGAACAGTAAGCGGTTGAATTAAAACTAAAACTCTGTATATAAGCATAATGCGTCTGCGGCAGTGATGTAGCTGCACCTTTTAATTGCGATTTTTCAAAAAAAAGTAATGAATATGATTACTTAAAGTATGCCAAACATAACAATGCAGTCATAATTCACCTTTTACGTCCTTTAATTTGGTAAAATAGTATCTCTATCTTTTTAAAGTATTCACATCACTACGTTAATTTTAATGTCTGTAAAATATGGGCCTTTACGTCCTACACTAATGTCTTCTTTATTTAAACGATTATAGTATTTGAATTTCAATCAATAATAATTTATTATTTTATTGACTAATTTGGCAGTATGTCAATGTTGTTAGAATTTTTGTAATTGCCGTAGTGTGCGTACACGTGTTTAGGAAGTAAGTAATATGTTGTTATACAACTGATATACAAAAACGCAAAAACTTATAAATTTTTCAGATACATTTAAGCTATTAATTTTAAAACTTATACAGTCACATTTAATATTTCATATTATATCATTTCGTTATTGAAGTGGAGAAATATGAAACGTTTATGAAAATTATTGTAGCGTGATTTTTCACAAGCGAATACAGTATTTCGGGGAATAATCCAGCTGGTCGCACTTTAAAAGCGCCTCGTGTCCATATTGCGGTTACGTCATTCGGACTTTATAGTGAGTGTCCTCTTCAGTGTGTTGTATAAATTATTTCGCAAACTGTCATTTAAAAAATTGCCACTGAAACCTTTAGTCAAACGAACTGTAAATAAAGTTTTATGAATGTTTGGAATTATATTTAATATAAGCGACCCGCCTGCGGCTTCTCCGGCCGAATAACACTATTTTATTTACTAATCTCAATTATTTTCTTGTTTTAATAACATTATTATATTTAAGACAATATGTGAGGCCTGTCCTGACGCAGCGGCACAAGCGTGTGACTGTAACCGACAGGTTCTGGGTTCGAGCCCGGTCGAGGAAATGAAATATTTAATATTTTCAATTAAAATATTTAATGTTTCAGTTTTTCGCTCTGATACAAGGCAAACTGCGGCGTTGAGTTCAGTCAACAAGCAATGCCGCAAATTCGGCGGGAAGTGGGGAACAGAAGTGGAACGGAGTGTCTTAACACTAGGTTCCCAAGTTCCCTCTGCCTACCCTGCCATGTGCGGGATACAGCGTGAGGCTGAGTAGAGTAGAGTAAGATAGTATCTTACGTTATAATAATAAGTTATTATAAGCATAGATATATAAACATACTTTAATCTATACATATAGTAAATCTGTAGAAAAGTTATTTTTGTACATTAAAGAAATTGAAAAAATAAATTAGCCAGCGTGTGAAAAGATGAGTAACAGAACCTATTTCCATCATTTTTACGAACGATGAATGCGCTAATCTCAGAAACTACTGGTCCGATTTAAAAAATTCTTTCGGTATTAGATAGCTCATTTATCGAGGAAGACTATAGGCTATATATCATCACGATAAGACCAATAGGACCGGAGCACAAAATAAGAATGTTTCTAAATCAGGGGATTTTTTCCTAATAGAGAGCTTCCGCTGCATGCGTTGCGTAAACGGTTAAGGTTTCGCAAAATACATGTATGATAGAATTGTTTTCCTTTTCAAGTCTTTAAAAAAAAGTCCGCGACAGGATATATCTATCTTTTTAGGTTAGCTTTTTATGCTAACCAATTTGTTGTAAAATAATGCATTACTTGCAAAGGTGTTTTTATAAGCACTTCTTAACTTTCTCAAACCCCTAAGTGATAAGGGTTGAACAAACTTAACATGTTTCCCTTTTTATGGACAAACAACGTTTGCGACAAGTGAGGACAGCTAGTTTTTAATAACTATTATTTTATTAAAAAATAAATGTAATAATCCACTTTAAAACATAAATTTACCGTAGGTTCTGTGCTAGTGGCTTCCACCGGTGTTTCAGGTTCGACGTTTTCTTTTTGGGCGGTCGTAGTATCGACGGTGTCTTGTTTTGGTTTCGGAATGTCAGTTGGAAATTGTTTTGCTTTCCTTTCGTTTTCAGGTGACAATGCCACTCCCTTCCATTTCTTTAAACCATTACCTATAATTATATAATTAAATACTGAAATATGTGATTTAAAAATTTAGGCATTATTATGGAAGAGTATGTTGTTTTTCGTTTGAAATTTAGATACTTTTGCCACTCATGGGAATGAAATTTTTCATATTCTCAATGATAATAATAATATCTGATAAAATATACTGTGGTAAAGATGAAAAGTGTGGCGTTACATTCCGCCCATCATCATGTAATACCTTAATAATTAGGGGAAAACTGAGGAACGATAGTGTCCCAATGAGAACGGAGTGTCCTAATATTCTATTTCCAGGTTCCCTCTACTTACCCTACTATATAAGGTATAAAGCGTGAAGATAAAAAAGTAATAACTTAGCCTAATCCAACGGAGCTGTTAAAAACTGTTAAATATTTATATACGTGTATTTAAAAAATAGTTAAACTCAACAAGTTTACTACCGTCATCTTTAGCTCCATCAGATGCGCTCTCACTCGTTGTAGTAGTATGCAATACGGCACTTTGATACGCTGGGCTTGAATGTTTGAAGCGTTCATCACTAGATAATTCAGCGGGCATAGACACTGGCTCGTCGGAATCTACTGGGAATGCTGATTCAACGAATCTTTGTAGCGTTGTATTTTCTTGGTATACGTTTGGCGCGTCCAGTGTGTCATTGTCTAGGTTATTTAATTCGTAATCGTGTGGAGGTACTGAAACGTTTCGAAGAATCTATTTAATTTATTTATCTTATATAAAATTCTTCTTTTAATGTCACAATTAATATTTTTTCGTAATCGATACTTCATTAATTGTAGTATATTATATATGAATTTTGTGTATAATTGGAAAACTAATTCAAGTTATGATTTTTATCTCTTTCTTTTTTTTCTTATTACAACAATGGGTAACTCAATTTTATTAAAATGAATGTTATCGATGTACAAGATTCTTTCATATTTTCTTTTTAGAGGAGCAATAACAAAAAGATAATAATATTACTTAAGCGACACATGTTTGTGAAATTTAGATGCATATAATAAGCAAAAATAAACATATTCGTATAATCCTTATGGGTGTAAACATCTTCTCAATAAATTAAATTTTTTGATATTTTTCCCGGCAGTAATTATTGTAGCTATATTTATTCAACTTTGAAATTTAACCGACAATCATAAAACATGTATTATAAATTGGCAATAGTAATAATGGGAACATATACACAAAGTAATTGAATGTATTAAATTCATGATAGAAAAGTTCAATGAATGGTTTATTATATGACCTTATAATATTACTGTAAGTTTCTATAGTGCGTCATCGGGAACATGCGTGTGCACGCTAGCTTATGTGATTAATCTCCAATGCTCTTTTTAACAATAAGTTTCCGTAAAAAAATATTAGATCCAAAATAAAATAACACACATAAAGTGATTTACAGCTTAGGTATTTATGAAATTGCAATTTTTCACAAATAAAATCTAAAAGATGACTAGATTATACTTACTTAAAATAAATAAAAATAAACATAGCTCTCACATTAAGGTAATACTATAAATATATTAAACAATGTTCATTAATTACTGACGAGTACTGACTAATGTGCATGACATTATTGATTAATTATGGTGTAATAACATAATTAGTGAGGGGAAGCTGTAGGTACTAAAACTAATAAGTCGATGAGTGTTCATTTCAAAAAGTAAATCAGTATCGACTCTTGTGCTGCTTTATGGGTTTGTCCAAAGCGCGAGAACATAAAGAATCCTTCAGACTGTCAATTTGCTGTTTGGATATGTGTAAGGGAACTGACTAAAAACAGTTGTTGCATCGTTTTGTATTTATGATAGAAAAAAAAACAAAAGCAAAATGTAAAAAATCTTCGAAATCATTTATCCTTTTAGGCATGTAATTAAAAATTTTACGTGATAATACAAAGACTCATCCACTTTAGAGGAAAAGCTCTTTGTTTTGTTCGCGTAACGCTTGACAAACAACAAAAGTTTTTAGTTAGCACACAGGCACAGGCTAAGTATATGGATGGTGCGGGCCGACAGAGTCTCACCTGTCAGGCTTAGCTTTTGTTTTCTACAAGAAGGCGGGGCCGTGGGGCTTGTGAGTGTAACAGAACGAGGCCGCTTCAATTCTTCAATAATTATAATATCCGAGCTAGATCCTATAGAGTCTAATGGTGGTTCCATGGTAGCTGAACGTTCCATGGTGCGACGGTCTAACGTCGCGCGTTCCGTTCCCGAAAGTTCGGAATGACAGTCGATGGTTTGGGAACGCTTGAAGCTCTCTATACGTTTTGAGTGTGTGTCTAGCTTTACGTTGCAACTTGGCAAATCTGTGCGGAAAACCTACTAGCTTAGATTTGGTGCAGTGTCAGTGTGACTATTTACCGTTGTATATTGTATATGAACACATTAAAAAGTGATATTAAAGAATCTCGCAGATATATTACACATTTTTTTATTTTATTTCTTATCTGCGTAATTCTTTAATAGAAAATAACATTTATTTAAAAACAGTATAAACTTAGTAAAATGGTTATTAGCATTACTCGTATATATAGGAAGGTACAAATAATTATATAATTATATACATATTTACAAGAAATAACATAATATTAAGGCAAATTATGAGTTATTTATAGAATATTAATAACCAAAATTCATTAGTTTAAATCGCTAGCTCGTGTAGTTCGGTGCGGTCACCACAATATTTACAATGGCTTGCTAAAATTTATGCACAATAGAGGCTTAAATTAATTTATTGCATTGTATCTGACAGATATGCAGATTAATAATAATAAATTGTCTGTGGCTCTTTTTTAATTTATTTCATAGATGCATAGCAATATTTAGATTGCTTGCATTATAAAATAAAATCAATTTAATGTAGATAGACTAAAATCGTTTTATAAACAAAGGAGTGCGCACTGGTGACTTTTTCTACCATTACTGTTGCATTATTGTCGTTTTGTAAATAACCTTTAATGAAGGTGCACGCATTGGAATTAATAATTGGGTCACCGCGTGAAACATCACTAGAAAATAAAGATAATTTAGTGCCATGTACTTGCTTTTAACTTTAATTTTTCGATAAATACATATCAATTCAATTCAATCCAGCACTCGTTAAATCAATTTTGTTTTACTTAAATCATATTGATTCATGTACATATATAGTGAAATCGTACACATACAGACGTATACATGTAACCTATAAGAAATGCACACGCTTAAGCCGATCGTGTCTCTCAATGCTTGTTACGCATTCTCATTTGCTCGTGTGTGTAGCTGAGTTCATCAATTTATAAGACTTTGTCACGTCAAAATACAAGAGCATTTTTATTTCTATTTTCTAAAAAACAAGCGCTCAAATAATATCTCAACCAACATCTCAACGAGATCGTCTTAAATGTAAATACAAAAAAAACCGTGACAGTGACAAAGAAATTATAATCACACAAGCAAGTCCGCTTTAGCTCTAACTTTAAATTTTGCTTTATATTATCATTACAAAACATATTTAAACAATTTATTTTGAGTCCAAACATAAATTATAATATCTTATTTATAAACGAATAATTATAAGCACATTCCATAATAACAATTACCAATTTAAACCGTGACGAATATTAAAACTTTGTATAACTTTAAAAAAAATAGTTATGAATAAGTTATTACAAAAATCTTACCGTTTGGTGTTTCATAATGATTATCCTTAGTTAGTTTTCTATGTTTACGCGGCGACAGACAAGGTGACCGTGAACCGTCACCGGCATCGGGTGTAAGGCGACGAGCGGCCAAATCGCATAGCATTGACACTGCTTCAGCTCTGTTAAAAATTACATAATAAATAAATGAATTAATTTTAAAGTATACATTTTAGAAACTGTAAATATAAATGTACATAACGGGATTTGAACACGCATCGTTTCCGAGAGGAAACCATTCAAACTTTACCACTAAGCCATACGTTCTCATAACGCTACGTCAAAATTCTAATACGCTTATTACAACCTACTTGTATTGTTACCATCTTTGTGGTGAGATATTTCAAATTTCCGCTACCCAAAGATAGTTTCTTAGAAATATCATTTGGCAAGAGAGGCAGACTGCTGTAATTTTATATTTCTAAAGTGTTCTTCTACCCATAGGAAAGTCAGATACTTCCTTCAAAGGTGGTACAAATATTTTATCTAAATTATAAAAAAAATCCATTAAATTGAAAGTAAAAAAAGAGGTTTCTAACTTAATTTCTGCTGTAAGAAAATATAAATGGAAAATGGAAAATTTATTGTATTCTATAATTGGTTATTTTTGGAATTCAAATACAACATTGCTTGGTAATCTTGACCCACATATCCACTATAAATACGTTAGTCCAAGAGGTAAATAGATAGCTTTGAAAAGGAAAGAAAATAAGTATCGACACAACGCTTTTGTGACCGAACTTTGAATAGTGGCTTAAGCCTTACTAGTCTTTGAGTGTAGTACGATTCCATTCAAAAGTATTTTTAGCTGAACCGAACTATTGGAGTCATGTTTTTATTTACTTCTAACAAAAACATGTACAAACAAATGTAATAAATATTGTACTCTCACTGTATAACTGTTATTATTATATTTAATATTAATAAAACGGGATTGACTTCATCAATTAGTTAACTAGCACATCAAAAACTGCTTATTATCTACCTTAAAGGTGGCTTTGGTCTAACAGGTCCATCAGAATCAGTTGGTTCCTTTGGCGACATCGGCGATAGTGGCGTAGCGGCGTGGTCGCGGTACAATCTCAAGCGCACCTCAGATCCGCACGCGCGAAGAAAAGCGACTGCTTCCGCGTGCGACATGTTAGACATTGGTGTGTCGTTTACCTGATGTTATTTTTGCATAGTAATATAAAATTAAAAGTTTATTATTTAGCGTAAAATAGCAAAAGGAAGGTATAAACTGTCTAGTAGATTAAGTGTATGGAAACTGGGCTAGCTAATAAATTGTGTTTCTTATCATATGTATGTATTGATTTTCATCCAAAATTAGCGAAAATATTTTTAATCTTATTTAAAATTAAGAAAAGCTAATGAATTAAGAAATGCTGTATACAGATTTAAAGTGGAAATAGGTTATAGTTATTTATATAGGTTTTATGTATGATGAAAAGCATATTATTTCTGTATAAATTTATCATCCTTGCTCGTCGTACTCATCATGATTTTTGATATATTGAAATATAATCAAATATATCGATTTTTAGTAACTTATAGCGTCTGATAAATTGAGAAAAAATATACACGTATTTTTTAAATTTTCAATATGCAATAAAATTGGCATACTTTTATGAATACTTCTAATAGTCACATTTAATTTAAATTTCATAGAGATATCTTCAATAGATAGTAAAATATACTTTACTTTTACGTCAAATCTTTTATTGTAAAGGCCAGGAACAAAAGCCGTGTTGAATGATACTTTGGAAATAAAATATCGAATGATTCGTTACACAAAATACATACAGCAACAATTCTGTCTCCTGGCTGTATCCTCCCATCGCTCAGAGCAGGCTCCCTGACAAGGGCTCGCACGTAATGTCCAAGCGCACTGTGATCTTCCTTCCTCAGGGTGAAGCCAAGTGAACCGTTTACTTTGGTCATTATAATGTCGAATTCCTGGAAGAATTATATGTTTTACGCATTTTACTACATCATTTTTCTATCTCCTAAAGCACATTTCTTTATGCTAAAGTCAGTAAGTTATTATATTTTATACTAAATAATTTTACTATATTTATGAAGAAACATTTGTGTATAAGGGTTCGATAGTTCACACTTTTTACTGGACATTAGGGGAGGCAGAGAGTGCCTAGTGACAAGATACTGTGTTTTTCCTTTTCGTCACGGTTTCGATACACTAATTGAATGCCGGAACTCACACTTTGTCTTGTCGGAGCGAAGAAATCAATGTCGTTCACATAATGTTAGCAAACAATGTAGTTCACATAATGTTTTTCAAAGCTATAAATAATAAAGCCAATAATAACCAATATCATTTGTATCTAATATTTCATTTACAGTATAAATTATACATCAGATACGTTTGATCGATCAATCGCTGGAAATTGCACTATAAAATCTTTATTGCAACCTTTTTTAAACAATAAAAAGACAAAATAGCTTTATTTTATGTCAGCTGATAAACAAATATCTAAAATAGTTAAAACTTTACGACATGTTTTATCGCAATATAAAGTAAGTGCTAATATTATTCTTATAATAATAACGGAAATATAATTCTTATGTCACAAGTTTACAAGCAGTCTACGAACTCCATCTAAACTTGTCAGTCTCAAGCCTGTAATAGGATTATAGCGTATATTTTACATCATTATATATTACATACTGTATAATACTCACCACAGAACCGTCATCCTTTGAAGCGTAAACACACGAGCCTTATTAGGAATATGGGAATAGGAATAAAATAGCATTTTCTAAGTCTACATAAATATTCACGAGTACTTCTATTCATTAGTGTACAAAAAAACTTTGTGTAAAGTATTACAAAAATTAAAACTTTAAAAAAATATATATCTATATCTATATGTAATATACCTATCTAAATTAGCAGTTTTAGGCTAAATGAATACAATCCTTATAATGAGTAGTGCTAGAAAAATATTGTCTTAGATTGATCTTCGCTGTCTAAATTATAAGTGGAGGTAAATTTTATAATAATTGAAACAAAGTAAATCCGATTAAACTTCAGTTCCAACGATCAAAATATATATTCCCCCTGTCTTGGCGAAAGGGCATAAGCATGTGACTGTAAACGCGACAAGTTGTGGGTTTGATCCCCACTTGAGGAAATGAAATATTTAATATTTTCAATTTATATATTTTAATAAAAAAAAATGTTTTTATATTTTTGCTCTGGTAACAAAGCAAAGCACGGCGTGGTGTTACGCCACTCAACAGACAATGCTTCAAATTCGCTGAAAAATGGGGACTAACGGAGTGTCTTAAAACTAGGTTCCCAAGTCCCCACTGCCTACCATACACATGCGAGATATAGCGTGAAGCTTTTTATTTATAATATATTCATTGTTATTTTATTCATAACAATAGGATTATACTTGTGAACCAACACAATATAACCTTAATTATGCAAATTGAGCCACTATGACTCGATGTACACTGGGCACTGAATAAATGATACGACAGATCAATATGCAAGTCAACTGTGATGCCGAATTAATGGAACAATGTTACTGCTTCATAAATTTACTGCGCTTTATCGTAGCTGTTTTAAAAACCTTATTACGCCATGAAAGTTTTAAATAGGAAAATCTATGTGAATTGCTAAAATACAAGTATAATTGTGGCTTATTCACTTTATCTAAATTACAGGTTGCAGAATAGCTGCAAGATATTTAATTGTAAGTTAGGTTATAACTTTATTTTCCTTATGTAGAATTATTATATTATACAATTTTAATGTAAGAAATGTTTATGTTACATATTCATCAATAGTTACGTCACTACTACGTTGAATATGGGATAAGACGTATATTTCAAAAACATTTAACTAGCATTCTAAGTCGTTGAAAAGCTTGTTTTGTATTTGCAAAGTATAAACTGTACAGGGCTGTGAATTTCAATGGAACTCTACTTGAAGGTATGTACTTACGCCATATTGTATATCGTAAACAGGTAAAGGCCGATCTAGGTCTGGTAAATGTAAGTCTTGCGTTCTTCTGTCGTCAGGACTAGCTTCACGTCTGCCTCGGCCTTCTGATGACGATGTTGTAGCACTACTTGTTGTTTGTGAAAGTCTGGATAAAAAAATATTGTTTATAATTATGAGTGATAACCTTTTTATTGTATATACGTTTAGAACCCTGCAGATCAGATGGGAAGAACACATAATTAATATACCTACGTTTGCTATACCTAATTAATTGTACGATATAACTAAATTAGTAGAGGCATTGTCTAATCTTCAGAAACGATATCTTGCTAAATAATATAGCCTATGTAAAACACTTATTATATTTAAAAAAAAAAGAAACGTTCATGTCGATTTACAAAACGGTTTTGTAAATGAACTTATTTAGTGATCCGGATCACTTCGTTTTTGTACGTTTGTCAATTTATCTTGAGATTGCAAGGAGGTACCGAAGTGAAATTAATAACTAGTATTCAGGTCTCAAGAAAGATCCTAGAGGTGAAAATTTACCAGGTATTTCATGAAAAAGAAAAAAAGATAACAAATTTATATTTCTATTTCATTTTATACAAAATGAGTGCACACTTAATTTTAAGTAGGTCTACAATTATAAAATGAAACATATAAAAAATACGTTATTATTAATTTATGACACACGCACACAATGCCTCAAATTCGGTGGAAAGTGGGCAACGGAAGTGGAACGGAGTGTCTTAACACTAGGTTCCCAAGTTCCCTCTGCCTATCCTGCCATGTGCGGGATACAGGGTGAAGCTTCCTATTTCTAGGATATAATTTATATATAAGTATTTTTTTAAGGTATGCAATAATTAATAATTAAATATTTGTAGAATAGGCTAGTATTAAGTTTCTATGCTAATAATTAATACGTCGCCTTAGCGCTGTCCAGTTAAATTAAATTATGTGGCGAACAGCAGCCTTGGCTATAAATTGAGTCCACTTGAAAATTTAATTCAGTTTTCATAAAGTTTTTATTTAATTTTAAAATAAAGTTGTCTATTTATGCTAATAGTAACATTAAAACTGAAAGTTTATTGCTGTTATTATTTTCTTCGTTATAATTTTTACATTGCCAAGGGTTTTTATATGCCATAACTACGTTCATGAAGAATAAATTGAAATAACTATTATAAAAAATATTAAAAGCATATCGTAAAGTCTACAATAACGAATTCGTCAGGTGTTAATTTATGTTTAATATTTAAATGTATTTCATTTCCTTAATAAATTTTATTTTGTGTGGGGAACGAAAGTGGAACGGAGTCGGATAGTTTAATTGAAATAATATTTGTATTTTAAATATATTTACAAAATCCTACCATAAAGGTTTGAAATTAAAACCATAATTACATACTTCTATAAAGTTAACGAAGTAATAACATAAGACAGAAGTTGTTGAACTCTCATTAGCTATGTATTTAAAAAGTTAGCACGTGATTGGAATGAAAGCAGAGTTTCTCACGGTGAGAAATTTACTTGGTTTGTTACATTTTCCTTAACTCTACGGTAACAGATATGTGGGTTTTAGCTGATAATGGACTATTGTGAGAATATCTTGGTGAGTTCTTAGATTGAAAGGCATATTTCTATACATTAAAAATATAAATTATTAAATAAAAAATAAATCGAACTTATGTTAAAAGAAGCTGTTAAATTCGATAAAATAATCTTGGCTTAACTTTAAAAACTTATTTATTTAAAGTAATCGACTACCCTCCTTTGAATATAAATCATGAATATTGGATATAAAAATCCTTTTTACAGCGTCTATATTTTATTTGCTTAACTGAAGAATACCAATTTCCTGACTTTTAATGGAGTATCCGAGATATTCCGCTGTACGAGAATTCGTTGTTAAGGATATCGATTGGAGCTTGAGCGTGACATGCCCGGACATGGAAAGTTTTCCTTGATTTTATTGCGTTTATATAGCTCGTACTTAAAGCACTTTTATTGTCAGTGTCCTAGAGTAATAAAATTTGTAGCCGAAACCGAAACCAAAATTGAACTTACGGCTCTGGTTTCGGCCGAAAACAGCGATACATGGTATCCTTGGTATTTTGTATTTTCTAATATAAGCTAATTTAAGTCTACACAAAAAGCTGTCCACATATTGTACTGTGCAATATAGGGTAATAGTAACAGAAAAGCACCATGATTGAAACTTCATTTTAACGATATAAATATAAATTCCTTTAATTTTCTACTATATCTTTTGGTAGTTAGTACAATAAAAATGCTTCTCCGCTGTTTTTTTAATAAAAGAAACAATGTTAATTTTTAAAAATTTTATGACAAAATTACAGCTTAATAACAATATGAGAAATTCTTATATAATATTGTTAAAAAAGTTTGTTTATTAAATCGGCAATAAATACAAAAAAAGACAATTAAAAGATAAAGAGGTGAAATGAAGAAAAAAAGACATACTTTTTTAGAAATCGTATACAAATTTTAAGTCGTTTACGGTTTAAGAAAAAATTAACCTTCTGAAATTATTAGAAATATATTTCGAATGAATATTGAACATATTTTTTGTTTAAAACATAGAAAAGAAATTTTGTGTACAACAAACAAATCAATTTAAACTATTTTTGGGATATACTATATTCAATTACCAAAACCTACCCACACAATGTTTACTCGCAGTTTGATCTCAACCCCGTTCTATGGTCTTATTGCCAGAGAGAAGAGATTAAAATATATATTATTTAATTTTTTAGAGTAGGGATCGAACCTACAATTCGTCCCCTTTACAGTCGCACGCTGTGCCTCAGTTTTACAATATGGAATAAAATAAAAATTGAAATAAATGTGAACACGTTAGTCTTCATCTTATAAACATTTTTTACCCAAGCTCAGTCTAATAAAAAGTTAATACTACTAGATAAATGTGTACTGTTATTATCACTATATTTATATATTATTATTTATTTACGGCATATTATATTTATTACTCGTGAACCTCAAAACTTAGCTGAGCCACGCCTGACACTGAGTACTAAGTTTCGGCAAGGCTGTATGTGTGCAAATATCTTTGCATGAATGAGTTTGCACTTGCAGTGATATTAAGAAACTTTCTGTCTATTTAATTGTATAAAGAACAGTAGGGTAGGCTGAAAGAACTTGGGAAATCTGAGTTAAGAAATTGAACTCCGTTTCCAATTTTCCGCCGACTTATAGGCGTTGCATGTTGAGTGCCGGAACTCAACGCCGCGCTTTGCCTAGGTACCAGAGCGACGAAATGAAAATACAAAAGATTTCGTTACCTCGAGTGAAGATTAAACCCACGGCCTGTCGCATTTACAGTTACACACTTGTGCCCCTGTATCACGACAGGCTCCAATAATGGTACTAGAGCAATCTAAAAATACTTTTGCAGAGTTAGTGGCACGAACGTAGGAAGTAATTAATAGTTTTTGTAATGTAAAAGTTATTAGATGATAGCAATGCTAGATTAATTGGATAATGTTATAAATGTTTTCTACTAAGAAACGGAATTTTATAAATCTAGCCAACAAGTCTTGCCACAGCTGAGCTACAGTAAAATCAGTAAATATTGAATTCAAAATTCAAATTCAAATATTTTTATTCAAAATAAGAAGTTACAAGCTTCGTTTTTTGAACGTCAAACAATTTACCACCAGTTCACTAAAGTTACTGCCTCAGACCTGAGGAAGAACCGGTGAAAGAAACTCCAGCTGAGTTTCTTTCTCATGTTTTTTTTTTTAATCAAATTTTACATCATATAATCAATTGTTATATTATATTCATTTATTTATGTATTCATTTATTTTACTCAAATTAAATGTTAATACTTTTTAAACTAATAATAATGGTACAAAAATAATGCTAGAACCGTTATCAATTATAATGTTATGAGTATTGAGTTGTGATATCTCACCTCGCGTGTAAAGGATGGCAGTTAAGAGGATCAAGAGGCAGGTGGGGGTGCGGGGTCCGAGCAGGCGGGGTCGGCGGGTCCGGCGGTGTAACACTCTCGAGGACGTCGTTTGGGGGACGGCACACTCGTAGTTCCACCCTAGGTGACGCGGTGCGAAGAACTTCGAGAGCCTCCTGTTTACAATGGAGAATATATCACAATATTGGTTTAATACTTAGGAACTAACCTATCCGGAATATACGCAACATGACACTTTTGTAAATAAATATTTTCGTAAGAGACCTCATTTCAAATTAATGCTGCGCCATATTTAATAGAAAAAGGTACTGCAAAGGCAATGTGATCTCCACTTTTGTCTAGAACTTCATATGAACGTAGCGTCGCGTATTGCCTATTATATGTGTCGTCACGTATTGTCTATGATAAAATCCATAAGTATTGTTTTAGGTTAGTCATTTACTAGACAGAGATCAGACTCTGATGCACTGCGCCACAGCGACCTTATTTAGAAACATTTTCATTTTTAATCTAGCTAAAACACTTTTTTCTCTTTTATTTTAAATGTTTCTCTGAATATAGCATTTCTCTTACTAAATATTTTTGCGGCATTTAAGAAATTCAATCTTTTTAAATTCAATTATGTTAAATATTTTGTTTTGAATTTAGTGTGTTTTATCAAAACTCATGTTATGTAATGTAATTATGTACATAATTACATTACATAGTCATAGTCGTTGGTAGGTAAAATATTTCATATTTATCTTTTAATTTACAAGTACAAAGTTTAACTGCATTATATATAATTGTTTTAGTTAAAACATCTATAATTCAATTATATCGTCATTAATACAAGTCATTAATGTAGGTACTTTACATCAAAAGAAGAACGTATTATAATTCTGTATCCAGTACGTACATATATGGAACTAACTATTTACTTAAAAGTTATTTCATGAAACAACTAATTTAAAAATACGCTGTCATTTAAATACAATGTTTTGCATTATGCAGCATGCAATAAAATGTCAAAAATGTTAAATGTCTCATACATTAAAATACCATAATTAATATAAAATAAAAACGTGTAGTTTAAAGATTTTTTGCCCCTTATAGCTTAGTAGTGGAGTTAAATATACATTCTGGCGTGGTTTGTAACGTCAATTACGAAGTCATGTTTCACCAACGATTGAAACCAAATGCCTAAAAAAGGAACAGATTAGTTTCCCTCACTTTGGCACTGGGCGCGCTCGCTTAATAGCTTAGCCAAACCGAGGTTATTGAAGCAATAAGCCATTTTGTGGAAATGTAAGTATCGATCCGGCATACGTCAGGCGGTTCTAGTGAGGTCCTCCATTAATATTACTAACACGAGTTACTCTTCATTTATGTTAGTCATGAGAATGAGGTTATTTTATGTTTGCCAGTTATAAAATTGATACAAGTATTTTTTACCTAATAAGCGTATGTATTATTATAATGACGACGTTATAAAAAGCTAGAAAAAACCTAGTATTTATTATAATTAAATTTATGATTACTGTTTTTAAAGTATGTATCCACATTTATGGAGAAAATTGTCGCGCCTCTTTGATGGCAATCAAGAGGACTCTAGAGGGGATACCAAGAGGAATTTGAACCGAACTTTAATTTTTTTACGTATAAATTGAAACTGAATTACAAATTATTTTTTTCTATTATATAAATAAAATAAATTAATTTGAATTAAAGGTAGTCATCAGAAATATCTAACCCCATCTTAAATTAGTAAATACTTCATTAAAGACTGTTGTAATACAGCGGCATATCTATTTTTTAGATGTGAACTGTCGTCAAACTAAAATATTAGGTAGTTGTGTAGCGGTGGGACAAAGTAGACAATCTATTTTTCAAATGACACCAACAGAGGTTAGACCTTATTCATTCGCTTTGTGTAGCTTATAGAAGTGTCAAAAGCATAAGCTTTCTACACTTCTAACACGTATAAACGTGGTTAGGATAAGAAGGCCTTTCGTCCGATACCACACGTTCTGAGTTCTGACAAATATTAAATAATTAATACCAAAATAATGATTTTATTATAATAATATAATGTTAGAAGTTTAATTTCTTCAAGTAACAATAATTTCTGCCGAAACTCCCCAGATATATCTATACCGAATAAGTGCATGAGTAATTAATTGAAATGAAACAATCATTAAAATATATAGATTGATATCGTTTCCATAGACATACTACATATATTAGTTACTACAAGAACAAAACTTACTTAACTGACTTTAGGTTACCTACTGCTTTATTTTTTTAAAAAAACTGAGCTATTCTGTACTAAAGACATCTGTTACTTTAAATATCATGTAAAAATATCAATACTCTATTGAAATTTTTACATATATTTTTACTTTTTTACACACAATCATACCAAGTTGAGGCCTCTCGTGGCGAAGCGGCACATACGTGTGACCGTAACCGACAGGTTATGGGATCCTCACTTGATGAAATGAAATATTTAATGTTTTCAATTTAAACATATAATGTTTTCATTTCTTCGCTCTGGTACAAAGCAAAAGGCGACGTTGAGTTCTGCCACTCAACCTGCAATGCCTCAAATTGGGCGGAAAGTAAGGAACTGATGTGGAATGGAGTGTCTTAACACTAGGTTCCCAAGTTCCCTCTGCCTACCCTGCTATGTGCGGGATACAGCGTGAAGCTGAGTAATTATACCAAGTGAAAAGTTTAGCTATCGGCCATACTGTGTATATTAATGTGCCTTAAAAAGGTGTCAAACCATCTTCAGTTTCGTCAAGTGCACATATTTAAGTTTTAACTAAATATGCGTGTGCATAACTGCATTAGTTACAGAAAAAAATCTTATTAAAAACCCATTTTCCACATAAAATAGTTTCTAAGTTTCACTTTCGAGTAGGCGGCACGGAAGCAGCATGAAATGTAATAGAATTCCGTTAACCCAGTAATATTTTATATCACATTGCTTTTCTCACTACTGCAATGTTGCTTTATGTTAAATCAATATAGCTTTTTGTTTACTTCAGCCTCGTGAAAATACAATTACGTGTAAAATAACCAGTTTTCATGAAACGTATTAAAATATTTGTTGTTTTTGCAATAAAATTGCCTTTAAAATGGTTTGCAGTTTTATTTTATGAACAAAGGGAGTCAATTGTAAAGTGACATACTGACTACTGGCACTTATTTCTTTTGGTTAGCAAATATTTACAGAAGGATTTTCATTACGCTGAGCATGTTTGTTAAGAAAAAACAAAGCTTCCCTTCAATGATTTCAAAGTTTGGTCGCGTTATCTGCGACATATGTTTACAGTTCCAAGCCTTGCTCGTCGTGTACAGCAAAGTTTTCTAATGTATGAATATCACTGTCAAAGTGTCTACATATTACGTAACTAAGAACTTAGTACAAATATGTATATATCGTGTATGCCAGATATCGTGCAAATGATATGTACGAGTATATATGTATACCAATGTTGTTTTAGATATATCAAACTTTGTAAAGTAATACTTTTAAATTAAAGCCATAACATTAATTAAAGCCAAATGTAATTAATTATTTATTGATGCAGTTTTTGTAAGTATTAAAATAATATTTCATCAGATGCCGTAAAATATCTAGATTGAGAAAGTGACCGAACGAATATACAGATTTAACTATGCTAAAGTATATTTTTTTGTTTTTAAAATCCTTATATAACATTTTACGTATACGTACGTATGTTAAGAAAATGTGAAAAATGTTAAACAAAACGCACATTTAAGATATAAAATACGCATTTGAGCAATCTAAAATTCTCTGGTAAACCGATTTACGCTAGATTTTTTCCGTCATTATATAACCACAACATAAGTTATTGGTTATATAGTGCTGATATTTTTACTGACAATTTATATATACTATTACGTCCGAAAAAGTATGCGAAAACTTTTATTCACTGTGCCAGAAATTTTTGTTTTATGATTTTCATTTTGAAGTTTTCATGCTCTTTGCCTCAGTTTCATATTATATTTTACTTTAAGTATATGGTATACAAAATTGCCTTTAAATATACTTTAATATGATTTAATAAATTGTCTATTTACCTGAACTTATTACTTACCATATAAATGGAACGGAGTTCTTTACGTTTTTTTTCAACTTCGTATTTAATTCGAAAGGAAAACTGAATTTTCTTCACTTAAGAACAATTTCGAAAAATATTTATTAAACAAAAAGAAAAAAAAAAATATTTATCCGTTTATCATACAAGAGAAATATAATACAGCCGGACAAGATTTATTCGAATACAGTTTCACTTAATCGGTATCTTTTTCGATGCTGCCGGAATTGTTTTTGGCGTTAAGCATTTATAAGGGTATTTTGGTACTCTGAGGGCTGTACTTTGCACTCTTTAGATATCTCTGTTACAGTTTCCCATATTCAAGATTAAAGCACATATGATAGTGGTTCGTATTTAGCCTTTATTATCGGTATTCATTTAATAATCGATTGAAAAGTAATGTAAAATTAAAACTATTATTGATTATTTTTATATAACAGAAAACCGTTATTATCAAGAAAGAATGGCAAAAATTAAAAAATATTGTTGTATTTTATTTGTAATTACTGTAATCGATACTTCGTATCCACTGTAAAAGTATTGATCTTAAAATATTACAAATTATAACTTTATATTTAATTCCTATAGTATTTTTTATAGGTTATGTACGTCTGTACAGTAATTGATAAAACAATAATTGTATCAACAATAGTAACATCGAATACTAAAAAACTATCATCTATTTTTTTTTCGTATCTCTCAAACCAGTATTTGTCTGCCTTCGGTAGCGAAAGCAAAAATCCTTCACGCTAGGTGTTAGACCTAAATGTTTCATTTTTAGTTATTTTTGTCAATATATTGGCTAAAAATATCGCTACTTTTTCAACAACCCTACTCGTACTTATTTATAAGATCATAGGCTACACACATACACACGCAATATAGAGCATGTTTTTACTTGACGATTTCTTCTACTGTACATTACTCCTGAGCCGCGTTATGAAACTTCGTTCAATAATGATGAAAAGCCCGCGAACTCAAAAACTCGTGCGTGCACTCCGTGAACTGTTAAAACTCTGCCAATTATAATGAAATTGTTTACCTTTTAAAGTTGTAAAAAAAATCATATGTCTATATCCCAAGGACCCTTAGTGACCACCTTTATAAAATCGAAATCGCCAAAGTGCACCTATGTTGTATAGCAAGATTCGTTTACAAAGAGAGGCTTTCTTAGAGGCCGGAGACATATTTCGAAAAAAGAAGAAATTGACTGCTGCCAGATAGGGCAAAAGCTTTAGTCTTTCTACAGCTTTAGGTAAGTTATGATTACCTTTGATTACAAAATATAAGTAAGTTACGAAAAGTACGAAATGATTCAAATAAAACTAACAGTTTTATTTGTCACTTCGATTTCATTAAGTTACGTACGATTATAAATCATCTAACTATATGACTTTCTTTTCTTTGTTTGTATGAAGCCGTGCAAGTTTAGTTTATTTTTTTTTCACTGTTCATCTTGTAAGTGTGCATGCAATCTTGGTTATTAAACCAAGCTTATTTATACTGCAAAAAAAATCTTGGTATTTTTATTATTTCATAATAAAATCTTTATTAATAAAGAATTATATTATTTCATAATAAAAATAATAAACAATCAATTTTTTTTGAAGGCTACAAACAATATTTTGATTTTTTGATTAATAAATTACTATATACACAGAAAGTAGCTGGATAATCGACGGTCTTTGCCGAATAGTGGCCGGATAGTCGGCACACCCTTATTTAAAATATGATCGTCGTAGCTTTGAACTCCTCGGCGGGCGCATGCAGAAGTGGCTTGGGGGCGCGTAGGGTGATCCTATAATACCTATTATGTATCTATCTATATTAATTACTATAAGGAGCGTTTCCATTCGATTCGGCCATGCGGGTGGAGCCGCAGATAAAAACAAGGACTGAGTGTATAAGTAAAGATATAAATTTTATTACATAAATCACGTCGTGGGTAATGGAACTGAGTGTCTTAACATTAGATTTCAATGGCATAGTAGATTCTATGTCCGGGATACAGCGAGTTCCACAAAATAAAAAAAAATGAAAAATAAAATTACGAAAGAAAAATTCAGAATTTCAATGACGCTGCCATTACAATGTTGTAACGTTACTATGTTACATTGTTCCTAATTGGCAAATATTAATAATATTATAGCTGTAACACATACTTTTTAAAAGAATATACTCACATATGTACTAAGTCCAGCCAACGGCACACTGTTCGCTGATAGGAGTAAGTCTTTTGGTGCAAGTCTGCCAGTTCGCCAAGCGGGCTGAGGCGGATACAGCCGTCTTATCCGCACGAGACCGCCACCCCCGCAAACAGACATGCCCAGCCCACGTCCATCCTTTTCTACTACAACTGTGAACGTGTTTTCTGTTGACAAAATATTTTTTAATTAGTTTATGTTTTTTTTTTAAGTTTCACGCCGTATCTCGCGTAAAGCATGGTAGGAAAGATCTATCAATTAATATATTTTTTATTAAAATTAAATCGTGATTATTAGTAAGGATTTTATATTAACTATTTCGAGATATAACAACAGAGACACATTTACATTGAAACAAGCGTAAATTTACGGTCAATTTAAGTTCTTTTTATGCCAGTAACGGACGCCGAAGGATGTCGAACATGAATTAAACATCACCTAAGGGAATCCACGAAAACAATTTTGGCAATGATCTCATTCAATTCAGGCCGTTTCTACGCAATTCTCCCCACATAAGGCAATTTTTAGGTAATTTGTGGAGCTTAACAGCATTTTCTTCTGGGTTCCAAACAGATTTTTTCAATTTGTTTTATTAGATGACCTTATACACTTAAAATTGATTTGTTTCTTTTACTATCGGTCGTTAATGTATACTTGGTTCAAAGGGTCTTTTTCGTTGTGGTCTCGTAAAAATTGGGAAGGCCGACATAGTGCAGTGGCACAAGCTTGTACTTGTAAACGCGACAGTAATTCCCTGGCTCAATTCTCACTAGAGGATGAATTAATATTTTTAATTTCCTTGGTCTATCAGTGTGGCAAAACACGGCGTTGAGTCTTAATACTATGTTTCTTCTTCCTACTCTGCTATATGCGATATACAGCGGGAAGCTAAAAAATCGAAACACGAAGTTTCCTATACATAATATTAAATGTCAATACCAATAAAAAAATATTTTATACTTTATTTAACATTTCAAAAAGCATTTAATAGAAGATGTCTCTAAAAGAGATAAGTAACTTGCCAAGTTAAGAATAATCTGCTAGTGAAAATAAAGTCATTTACACGCAACTAAAAATACCTAAAAATCATATTCAAAAATACCTAAACACTTAACTTGCGACATATTTGTTCGATAGATGGGACACGTATTTTACTCCGCATGTTTTATTGCCAAAGCAGAGCACAATTCCTCCAAGAGAGAATCGAACTCAGTTACTTTCTAGTTATTCACAATCTGGTCATTTGAAATAGTTTTACTACTATGTCATAACGAGTGGTGAGGATTTTCTAACATAAACGCTCAGTGAAACTCTAAAGTAAGTGTTCGCACAAAGATGTGAATGGTTAAAAATAGATAAGTAGGTACATAATGAAATTCCAATTATTACGTATGTGTGACGTACGAATCGATGCTGACGTTAATATAGTAATGCTGACGTTAAGAGAAAACATCTGTATGGTATCTACTTGTTGTATTTTTTCAATGATTTAATTTATTTTGTGGACAAGTTGACTTGTAGCTATATGCGATATTCGCGATAGATTGAGGTAAGATGTGGTTTAAAATTTTCCACAAAAAAATGTGTTATCTTTCTATGTAATATAATTACCTCAAAATAATAAAAATATAAAAACATGTATTGAGATGCAACCGCTAATACTTATTTAGGTAATAGACAGAGGGAACTTGGGAACCTAGTATTAAGATACATGTTCTCATATCTCAAGATCACGTGGCGGTAATAAGCTGAAAATATTATTAAATATTCAAGTCTATGGTCTCTATAACGAAATTAAAAGAAACGATCACTTACGCCTCGCTTTTGCTACATTTAGTATGAAATTCCCAAAGAATTTCATTGGTATGAAATGTGTCATGAATTGAGAACTTACCGTACAAATATTAAACGAAAAATCCAATCAGTCCGGATTTATAATTATTTTATAGAAAAAAGTATTTACAAGTAATATTTAATTTTAATTTCATACAAAATCAGTGCATCCGTCTACATAAAGTTTAACTAGCTCACCCGCGCACCTAAATAACTCCGGTATTTTTTTATATATTCCGACATATCACAGGTCTACAACTTTGAAATTTGGCAAAAAATGAGAACTTGCAGTACAAATAAAAAAAAAAACTGAAATATCCAAATTTATATATTTTATGCCTCGAGTTCCATTCGTACAAAATATCCATTTAAATTAATAAATCTATAACTATTTCTTGTTGCATTGGATAGTCCGCTTACCGTAAGCTTCACGCTGTATCCCGCACGAGGCAGGGTAGGCAGAGGGAACCCGGGAACCTAGTGTAAAGACACTCCGTTCCAATTCCGTTTCCCATTTTCCGCCGAATTTGAGGCATAGCGTGTTCGCAGAGCGAAGAAAATGAAACATTAAATATTTAAATTGAAAATATTAAATACATATTTCATTTCCTCGTCTGGGGATCGAATCCAGAACCTGTCGGTTACAGTCGCACTCTTGTGCCGCTGCGCCACGACAAGCTTACCGTAAGGCTATTGCCTAAATTATATGACGATAAGACCAATAGAAGTGAATAAAAAATAAAAAAAAAATGTTACAGAACCGGCTAGTCCTTGTATAAAGGTCCTAAAAGCAACATACTAACGCCACTTTTATATTTTGCAAATTACAAAATAACAAAGTTATTTTTGAAACCCTTTTCAGCAACACAGTATTCTTTATCCAATTAAATGAGTTAGATACGTTGAGTACTTTATACAGATTAAAATTTCCTTTTACAGCATATAAAACAAAAATATATTTTAGAATATATCACAGTTTTATAATCTGAGAGTAGAGTGATCATCGTGTCGTGCTTGATACGCTGTACAACTCTCAAGCTTCAGCGCGGCCGGTTAACGGGCGCAGTACCGTGTTTATTACAAAGTGCGCTAATCTGAAAACCTTTTAGTTTGGAATGACTAAAAAAAAATACCGTGGAAGACTATAAATAGGCAGTAAATTGTCTCTATTTGAAATGGCAGAGCCGCTAGTAAAAGCTTGTAGAGAGATAATAATAAATGTCCTTCATATAAATACCGCTAAATGGAAGGAAAACGATGACGCAATACAACAGAGATGCGACGAACGTTTCATACAGACAATAGTAGGCTGAACATTACTCTGTCTAACTTTGCTAATATTGGAACTATAGGCAACTAGCACGTTCAGCTGTTGTTTCGAATTGGAGCAAAGTGGACTACAGTGAATAAAGCACAGTGCATTTGCTCTTTGGAGCAGTGGTAATGTATAATAAATGTTGTTTTATAAATATATAAGAAAAAAATAATAAAATTTATTTCATAACAAGTTGACCAATA